>OW052250.1:42455923-43055923 GCA_932526585.2 Philonthus cognatus | reverse complement strand
TCCAGAACGTCGGAAATATGCTCTGAGACATTGAAGCCTCGAATAATAAGTGTAGTGGTATGGTGATGGAGTATATACAGTTTCTTAGAAAACTTGATGGTATACCATCAGGACCTGTATTATTGGAATTATCCAATTTACTAACTGCATCAAATATTTCACCTTGAGAAAATGTAAACGGTAAATAAGCTGCATTTGAGTTATACTTGAAGCTTGGAATATGCGCAGGTTTATCCGCACAATAAACAGTCGAAAAGTAATCCGCAAATAGATTAACGCACTCAACACCATTAGTACTACGATCGTTATTATAATGCATGATATTTGGAAACATTGAGTGTGATTCTTTAGCATTAACGAAATTCCAAAAATGTTTAGGATGTCTAGAAATATTATTATTAACTGATTGTATGTATTGATCATATAAAGTATTTCTTAGATGTGTACATTTTGAACGTAAATCGTGAAATTTGCTATAATTTATGGAGTTTTGACATTCTTTATACTTTTTATGAGCAATTCTTTTAAGTTTTATGAAGTTAATAAGTTCAGCATTGAACCAAACAGGATAATTTGACGATCTTAAACGTTTTATAGGAACAAACCTATCCAAGGCTTCATATAAAATCTTATAAAAATGTTCAACCATAGAATCAACAGTGCCAGTTAGAGTTTTGTGCCAATCGATAGATACCAAATAGTCGTTAATAGCTGAGTAGTTGGCATGTGAAAAATCATAAATAAATTCATCAAAATGGAGTGTTTCAATAGGTTGCGTAACATTATATGAAATCGAATAAGGTATATGATGATGACTGATCTTAAATAATACGTCACATGCATTTGTAACATTAAAGCAGTCGTTTGCAAACATTAAATCAAGAAAGGTATTATTCTCATTTGGTATATTACAAATCTGCCTAAGATTATAAAAACTGAATGTCTCTGAAATAATTTGAGCAGAGCACTCAACAGTATTAGTGTTTATAACACCGAGCTCATCATTAAGCCATATAGCTGAGGGTATATTATAGTCCCCACAGATAAGATACTTATAATTAGGATATTTTTCAGCAATGTTTTCAAAAGTTTCACAATGATCCAAATATTTGGCTGATGATGAGCTTGGTGGTATATACACCACTCCGAAAATTAGATATAAATTAGGAATAGTTACAAATAATTGCTCAACCGTATTTAACTCAATATCAATAATGTTGCCCCCTAATCTATTATGGATAGCAATCAACACCCCGCCGCCGCGATTCTTTGTACTATTAGTGCTGGTACGGTCACATCTGAAAATATCGTAATTCATAAGTTTCAATTCTGCATTCACAATGTTAGTATCCAACCACGTTTCTACTAAAATTATAATATCATACAAGCAGCAACTAGTATTTAATTTAAAATCACTTAATTTAGTGCGCATTCCGCCTACGTTGTGGTAATAAATGTTTAGTTTTTTGTCACAGGACCCAATTTATTTAGCTTTTCCGATTTCTTGATTATATTTGGCACCCCTGAAATATATTTGATGATCAGATCTTCTTCTCCGTCTTTCTTCCGTTGGTCCAATATAGTTATAAGAGACTTGAATTCTTCTCTTTGGATTTTTGTTCGATCATAGCTAAATTTGATGAGGTTATCTCTTAGTTTTGAAGTTTTAATTATAATATTTTTAACCAGATCACTACTATCAAGTACTAGTTTTATTGGCCTAGGTTTAGCTAGAGAACGTGTACGACCAAGACGCATCATATTAACTGGCTCGATTACCAATGATAATGGTGTTAAAGTTGAACGAATCGCATCGAGATCCTCGTTCAATTGAACATGAACTTCAGATGCTTTCGATTCAGGCACATTATAAACGATGATGTTGCAGCTTCTTTTCCGACGATCTTCCAGTTCGTGTAAAATATCGAAGTTGTCGCCTGGAGATTTCACTGACCCCGCCGCGCTGTTCAAGCGTTTCTCTACTTTTGCAATATTATGCTCTAATGATTTTATTTTATCATCGAAAACATTAATTTTTTCGCCGAACTTATTTAACAATTGATCAATTTCTAATTTAAAGGGTTGAAAGTATTTTTGAAATAAATTATCAATTATTGATTCAATTTGAGATAACTGGTTTCTGTTGAAAGCCCCTGACAAGCTACATTTATTGCAGACCCAATTAGTATTACGATTTTTCCTTAAAATCGCAATTTCATCATCAGACAAACCGGAGCATTTAGCATGGAACCATTTGTCACATAATCCGTTGCATTTTAAATAGAAAGAGTTAGGGCTTATATTGTTTGAACAACCATCACACGTAAATCCCATTATATAATAGCAACTTAATCGTTAAGGAAATATTAGGAAAAATAAACAGGGATACAATTTTTTCACACTGACCCCGCCTGTGGTAGTGACTAACAATAATAAACAAACAAGACAAGGCGACGGAAAGGTGAACAAAATAAATACACAGGTAAAGGAACTCGATTAAAATTGAAACACAAAAAATGTATAAGTTCAAATCAAATGTTCACGGTCACGGTCACCTTTCGTGGATTCGGATATTAATAAGAACCAATACATTAATTCGTTGCTATATAATAAACAATTGAGGTTAATTTGATTAAAACTTATTAAATCACTACTATATGAAATACACGCTAATTTTTTATAGAGTATAGACATGAGATACTGAGTACCACTTGCCCATAACAATTAAAAATAATAAAGTTCGTAAAAACTCACGATAATTAGCCAGCGTATAAATGCGTGTACACTCTCCGCGAACTTCGGAAATAACCGAAATTAATAAAATAGCTCCGTTTTTCTTCACAGAGAAAAAAATCCCTTTCTAATGATGACCTAGCCAAATATGGTTTCCATTTGAAAAATTGCAAGTTTGTGTTATATCTCGAAATCTAATATCGGTATAAAATATCTGATAACATTTTATTATTCAGTGTAAAATTATCTAAAACTTTGCCTTTTACAGTTTTTTCTATCTCTTTTAATAACAGAAAAATCGATTTGCAAAAATTGACACTTTACATTTTTCAAAATATTACCCTTGACTTTTTCGAAAACTTTACAAACGTCTTTTATTCAGGTCGGAAGTTTGTTAATTTTTTTGTTATTTGTTAAAATAAGTTTATATGGAAGTTATGCATTTGTGAGCCAGACACCGCAGACTGTGTACGTATAGAGTGAACCAATTTGTGAAACCGCTGAACGTGTTTAAAATAAAGATGGCTTAAAACTACAGTAGGAACATAAAACTCCTACTTCAACAGAGGACACGCTACTTTCATGGTAGGACTAATGCCCTAAACATAAACGAATCAGACTCGTATGAGTCATCATCATATGGGGACGTGGACAATCCAGCAACAACAGATAACAGAGCGCGCGATAAATTCGTCACGATGTCCGTGAGGAAAAGAGGCCGTGGTCGCCCCAAGAAGAACAATTCCGGAGATAAGAAAAAACCCAAAGCACAAGGTAAAAATTTAAAGATGCCCAAAACCACAATCACAACAAAAATCACAACAACAATCAAAACAACAAATAACGCCTAACATTACAACACAACAAAATAATACACAATCAGCAAATACACAAATAACAACACAACAATTAGCAACAATTTTACACAGTTTCACAACCATCAAGTTCCAACTAAACAATTACTACACAAAACACTAATAGAACAAACACGACAAACAATTCAAACGAAATGTATATTTTAAAACCAACAATGGAATTATCTCCAATCCAAATAGCGCAAAGTATAGGGTTCATTTAAATTTAATCTAAATGATATTGAAATAATTAAAACAAAATTTGGGTTCCTCTTAAAATGTGATCAGAGTAAAGAGGATTTAACAAATTGTCTACAACAATTAATAGCAGAAAAAGTTATTCAATCCTTTGAAGAATACAAAACTCGTAAAAACAACAACACACACAATCCATCTAGCCGATCATACTGCTGTGTAATACGAGGAGTAGAACCAGAAATATAAGATGAAGCGATCAGCAACAGACTCAACGAACTAGGAATCCAGCATCGTTATTACAACCGAATAACTGCAAAAGCTACCGGACGTAGAAGAGAGTGCAGTCCCATCCTCAATCCCATTGCTATGTGGGAAATGTAACAAATTTGACCACATCACTGAACAATGCAGGGAAGCTGTTTTATGTGCAAAATGCTCAGGCCCACATTCCACTACAACGTGTACTAAAGAGCTTCCACCAAAATTCCGAACTTGTGGAGACACTTTCCATGGAGCCTGGTCGACTAAATGCCCGAATCGTCCACTGCAACCAACTCAAGGTATTCCCAAAGTCAAAATCCACCCAACTAATATAAAAACTTCTCAAATCGACCCTAAACTAATAAAAGACTCCCGTGTTCATCAACCCGTAACTCTGCATGACTATATAATTGATACGTACACAACAGAAATAAATAATAGTAATAATAACGACAAACTTAAAGAGTCGGGAAATCGAATGTTTGTTTAATTTATTTATTCCAGACAAAATTCCTACAGCCATCCCTACAATAGGAGTACAATCAGGTTCAGCGGAAATAGGTAGTATCAATGGCTAATGATGTGTGCTTTTTATATACAAATATAAACTCTTTCTCCCAAAAATCCCGATTTATGTCTAGTAAACCACAATCTCTCCAATAACCCAGTCCAAATAAATGTGATGGTGGACACAAAATCCCGAAATCCTATATCCTTTAGTAACTGGTCATCCATTTGAATTCCTGCAAGCATATGCAATCATAATTACCGCGGTGGATCTGCAGTTTTATCTCATCCATCTATTGCCTTGGGAAAGGCAAACCCTCCGAGAATAAATAACAATCTTAATGATTGTATTCATGCTACTCTTACCTTCCCCGATTTCCAGATTAATTTATTCCTAGTGTATATCCATCCTACTTCAACAATAGAAGACACAATATTTACCAAGGCCTCCCTCTACGATAATTTGATAATAATAGGTGATTTTAATTTAAATACTTCCAAAAAGAAACACCTACGACATTTTCTTTCCCATTCCAATTTTACTCAAATTAAAACTGATCCTACCTTCATAATGAACCAACACATCCGATATACCATTATATACTAACAATTTAAAACCCTTTATATACTCAGTCTAATTAGTTCCCGATTTATGTTCAGACCATCTTTCTATTTTATTCAATATGAAAATTAATCAGAATCCTACCCAAATATTACCTGAATCCATTCCAGACTACAAACGCTTAAACATGTCACTTATAACAAATGATCTCCTGCAATTTATTTCCAAACATCCTAATATAGATCTATGAACCACTCCTAATTTTAATGACTTGTTATTCAAATCAATAGATCGCCATACTCCTAAAATATCTAGACATTACTACAAATACCTATTGCCTAAATTCATCCTTAGACTAATAAAATACAAAAGACAGTTATATAAAGACTACAGACAGTTAGAAGACGAACAAATTAAATTGATATTCAATAGACTAAACAAAGATATAAAAAAATGATACTTAAATACAAAACACATAAGTGGCTAGAAGCTTGCAATAACATCAATGACTTACAAGGACAAAAATATTGGACAGAAATTAAAAAAACTCATACATATCAGAAACATTTGCAAACCATTTTCAAAACGTGACATTTAACCCATCCTTTGATCATGCATTCTACAATTCAATAAATACCTGGTATGAAAATCATGTTTGCACTAACTCACCCCCCTCCCTCCTACAGACGACAAACTAGACGAAAAGACCTACTTTGAAATTCTTAACAAATGCAAAAATACAGCTGCTGGACATGAGAAAGTAAATCGACAAATTTTAAAAGTGCTTCCTCATCCCATCCTCGTATACATCCTTAAATTGCTCAATTACAATTACTTTCAACAGATATTCCTTTCTGAATGGAAACACGGTATTGTCACGTGTATCCATAAACACAATACAGATCCCCTAGCAGCAAACAACTATCGCCCTATCACCCTCCTACCTGTCCTTGGAAAGATGTATGAATCACCATTAAAACACAAAATCCTTAATCAAATAATAAACCATATTCTCCATTATCAATTTGGCTTTCTCCCTAAACTCTCCACAACACTTCCTTTAACTATCCTGACGTCCAACTGCCAAACCACACACCTACATGAAAACAAATCCGCTGTGCTATTTTTAGACATAGCTAAGGCCTTCAATTCCGTATGGCATCGCGGATTATTATATAAGTGCACCTACATAATCACCTTATCAACCTTATCCAAAAATTTTCTCTAAATCGTACACTACAAATCCGAAAAACGTTATCCTCTACATTCTACCCCGAACAAGGTGTGCCCCAAGTATCCCCACTTTTATACAATATCTATTTCTACGACCTATATAATCCTAACCCCAACTTCATTAACTTTAATTGCTATCCCCTCCAGTTTGCGGACGATACCGCCCTAGTTACCCACTCCTCTACTCTGCCACGAGCCTTAGAATCTTTACAAAAAATATTAGATAAAAGCTCCAAGTGGTTCTCCAAATGGAGACTTAAACTAAATCCTAATAATTCCCAACTGTTCCTACCCTATCATCGAATACCACTAAATCCTCTAACAGTATCCATTAACGGAACAATCCCCTATTTGTAAATACCTTGGTATTCATTTGGACCCTAAATTCTCCTTTAAGAAGCACACATCATTAATGAAATCAAAGGTTATAAATAGAGCTAAATATCTCCGCTGCCTCACCTACAAAAATCAAGGAATCAGTACAAAGACCTGTACGAGAATATATAAATCGATATGCCGCCCCATCATTGGCTACAGTTCAATCATATACATTAACCCCTGTACGTCCACCCTTAATAACCTCAAGGTAGCAGAGAGATCTTCTCTCCGCACCCTGATTAAGCTGCGCCACCCCCAAAATCCTCTCCATAACCCTTCCAATATCATCCTCTATAAAACAACAAACATAACACCAATAAAAGATAGACTTCGATTTCTCGCAGAACGTTTCGCATGTAACGAAAGTAACTTCGAACTAATCGAAAAAGTGTGCATCCCGAGAAATCCCGATATACCTCTAAAGTATAAAAAAAACCCCATCACTTTATTTGAATATATTTCCTCTCTACGTCCCAATATCGAACCTTGAATTCGAATTCCAAAAATATCAATGGGCAGAAAGACTTTTGGTCGATAGCCCTTACTTGGGAACTTCATACATTGACAATATATAAATGTATATATCAATTAATTTATATTTCATGTATAAAAAAATTATGTACATTCTTAAGTATTTAAGATTTAGTAGTAGTGGAAGTTATATGTAGGAAGAAATGGAAATTGGTAGGAAATAATGTCCATAAAATAACAGTTGTTTTAACACTAAATTAATTGACAAAAATACAACAATGAAACTAACTGTTAAAACAATCGCAGCTGTTTTATTATAGTCATTATTTCATGGCTAACTATTTTTTTGTAAATAAAATAGAACATAGTGAATAATTAAGTTAGTTTTGTAAATAAGTATATCAAATGATATACCTAATTAAAGAGAAACAAAAATCCTCTTCTAATGATGACATAGGCAACTATGATGTCTATTTTAAAATATGCAAGTTTATATCTAGAAAACTAATGTCGATAAAAAATATCTTTTTTTTATTATTAACTAAGTAATATATGGCAAAACTGGTCTAATAGACTAACTTTTATTTTACAATAGTAGATATTAAAAATTTAAAACTAGAGTTTGTCCATTGACTTTCTCCAGATAATTTTAATGTAGTAAGTACACCCGCGCATCATGCTCTGCTTTTAGACACAGTTCACTAAACAAGGTCTGATGGTTTCTTTCTCTTCAATCCTCGGACGATGTGTAGATGGTCAAGCAGTTGAAGAGCTTCTGCGTTTAGAAAATATCTGATAACATTTTATTATTTAGTGTAGAATTATCGAAAACTTTGCAATTTTTAGTTTTTTTTTCTATCTCGATTTGAAAAAGTAGACACTTTTTCATTTTTTAAGAAATCTAGTTACTCTTGACTCTTTGGAAATTTTAAAAATGTTATTTATTCAGCTGGTAATACTGCACTACTTTGCCCTTTTAACCGTTTCTCTCTCTTTTATACTTTCCGAAATCCCCATAGAGAACATGAAAAAAAAACCACCCTGTAGATGCTGTTTTTATTCTTTAAATATATGTACATAAATGTTATATTAAATATGAAATTTACAATAATTTTTATAATTTTAAAAATATATTGACTTAAAAGTAGGTAAGCGACACATCCATAAATAAATAAACGAACCACATGAAACGAGTAGATTCAAACCCTAGACCTTCAAGCTAAGTAAGCGCTGATTCGGCGAAACGAACACACCGCGCATAATTTATAAGGTAAATCCACATCAGAAATAGAGATTCAAACTCAGGGTGTTAATAAGCCTAGCTAAGCAAGTGTCGCGGTCGACAAATTCGTCTCACGCGTATTCAATTTGTTTTATAATTGAATAGACAGATTTTGTCTGACTCGGTAATACTTGAATCAACATTTACCTGCACTCTGCTATTCAAAATTGAATGTTATATTTACAAAAACAATTTGAGAATATTATGACAATATATTTCTTGGTTATCTATCAAAAACATGAATGAACGGTTCGCGGCCAAAAAATAAAATTCACATCTAACGGCCGACAGACGGGAATACATGTCGCGGCCGAATACTGAACACGCAAACCTAATTTCTATACATGTTCAGTATTCACCCGTCGAAAAGTGAAAACTAAAAAACACGTTAATTTTTCTACAATCGATGCTAAACAGCAAATATTAAATTTTCCCTACATATCACAGTTATCTAAAATCACCCTACACTTTTTCCTACTGCTTTATTATACAATTATTTTATGTAGGGAAAAAATCACTTGCATCCATGTAAACAGGGCTAGTCGCAAAATTTAGTACTCGCGCCCGCTCAAGATAAATTTCGGTGCGTACCTGCTCGAAACGAGAAAATAAAATCTTATTAAATGAATGATTTCACATAGCAACATGTGGTCTGTTACATTCATTCGCAATTGATCTTCTAGACTCTTCCTACCGTAATTTTAGCAGCAGCGTTGAACACTGACGCCATCTCACGAGAAAATGTTCGGATTTCGAATTTCTCCTTTGTATTTCAATCGATTGAAAATTTGAAAACATTTTTGAATTAAAATTTCTTTGAAAAATTCGGTTGACAAATTGTCAAGAAAAAAAAACATATATTATTATTGCATAAATAATTTATTATAAACAATATGAACAATATAATATGTCAGCCCAAATATATATTTTTTTTTATATTTATCAGTGAAAAAAGAAGCAGTTTTAGACTTACCGTTTTTTAAATATTTTGAATCGGGTGTACCTAATATTCTCTTAAGTCAGGTCAAAACCACGTATCAAATTAACTCATTTTTTTTAAGTTGCGTTATTGTACCAATAACGTTTAATTGGTTAAGATAGTGCTCTAGGTTTTTCGTTTAAGCAAATGTTTAATAAGTGACCAATTCAAGAAGTATGTATAATTAATAATATTTATTTTCTACTATTTGTCAAGTCAAGAGTAAAATTGGAACTCCCCCACCCCTCTGTAGGCGGGGCGTTGTGCAACTTTGAAATCTTAAACCCCCATTTTTTATTTCATATTCGGATACTACGTCGAAAACTATGTACTTTTCATCCGAAACTTTTTTTTCGATTCACAACATATGATGCTGTAATCATGTTTTTTTTTAATTACTAAACAACTTATTCTTTTTATACGAAGCAACTGTACATAAACTACTTTAGCCCAGGAAAATATCGGAACTACCCCAAAACAAAAGGAATAAAAACAAACAAAAACACTCATCCGATACAACGAATGTTAAGTCAGCCGTTGATACATGTGGAAATGGACGTGTTAAACATACAAGAGAAAATTGAAATGGTTCTTGTTTATAGAGAATTTGGCAGAAATCTTGATGACGCCGTCAACCTTTAAGCTCAGCGTTTTCCAGACAAGCCGCGATCGTGTACATCATTTTTCCATACTATTAAGCAATTTACTGCAAACAGAAGTGTTCAATCTAAAAAAAGAACCCGTCGAGCAACAATCGTTGGGGAAGGTAATTTAATTGCTTATTAGCTGCAGTGGCTAAAATTCCCCATGTCAGTACAAGCGATATTGATCACTATTCTGGTGTTTCCCAAAGCAGTGTTTGGAGAATTAAAAAATAACAAATATCATCCTTACCCCGTCTCTTTGCACTAAGATCTTTATGGTGTTCATTTTGAAAATCGCTTAATATTTTGTCAATGAGCACGGGGTCAAATACAAATGCTCAATTTCTTTCGGTATTGTTTTCTGACAAATCAACTTTCACAAACCATGTAACTGTTAATCGGCATAACATGTATTACTGGAGTGTTGAAAACCCACATTAGCTGCGTCAGGTTGAGCATCAGCGCCCTTGGTGTGTTCACGTATGGTACGGAATAATTGGCGACAAACTTATTGGTCGTCGCATCATTGAAGTAAATTTAAATAGTGAGATTTCTTGCACAATGAACTACCACAGTTGCTTGAAGACGTGACTTAAGATGTCCGACAGGACAGAACATGTGGTTTCAACATGATAGTTGTCCAGCACACTATTCCTTTTTAACACGCGAAATACTTGATCGTAGTTTCTGCGGACGTTGAGTCAGAAGAGCTGGTCCGATTAATTGGCCTGCCAGATCACCAGATTTTACTTGGCCAATTTTTTTTTATGGGGATATCTGAAAAGCAAAGTTTACCAGGAAGTACCGACAACTCGTGAGAATATAGAATGAATAGAAAATGCTTGTACCGTTATTATTAGAGATATACTTCTCATAAATGTATTATAGTTTAAGGTCACCATTTTGAGCGTTTACTAGAATAGTAAGAGACGAAATGCTTAATCAAGCATTCCAAAGGCTAGGGGCTCACGTTAATTAAGCACCCCGAAGGTAACAGAAAACGACTACGGCTACGTCGTTGATCCTTGGTTCACTAAAGTAGTTTAAGTACGGGTGCTTCGTATAAAAAGATAAAGTTGTTTAGTCATTTAAAAAAAATTCAATTATAATTACAGCGTTATCGGTCGTGATTAGAAGAAAAATGTTCGGATAAAAAGTACATAGTTTTCGGCGTATTATCTGAATATGCGATACAGGGGGGGTCGTGTGAGTTCCAATTTACTTTTATTAGATTTCTCACACAAAAATATTAAACTGTGGATTCGGCAATTTTTTCTGTACGATGCGTATTTTTCGAGATATACGCTATTCCAGGTTAAATGAATCACCCGGTATACTAAACTCGAATGGGCGATCCTTGCGAATTTCTTTGCCTTGCTTATTATACTTACCTATAATTGAAAGTTCACTGATATATTTTTTTAATAATTTTTATTTATATTTCCTCAAACTCACAATAAAATCAAATTAATTTTCTTTGAAACGAATTGATACACAATAATCCTATATTATGTTAAATAATTAGCAAAGATTTTTTATGCATATCACATTGACTAAGCAATTTTCACTAATAGCCGACTATTTAGTAGAAATTAACAAGAAAATATTTAAACACTCCCTGATAGACATGTGATTACAATAATTTGCCCGAATGCATTATTAATCAATTTCGAAAAGATTTTTTTTATCACTAAACTCTATTGTTCAATAAAATTATATTCTTTGTACGCAGTAAAAGCAAATAACAAATGTTTGTAGCGTAAATTAAATGTATAGAGGGTGACCCATTTAATTTTTATCCACTGGAATATCTCGACAAATATGCATTGTACAAAATAATGTTTCGAACAAATGTTTAATGCTTTCGATCCTGTGAATTTGTTTTCACCCCCGCTCCCTGGTGGATAGGGGTGAAAGAAAAAGGGGGGCAGCTTTAAAATCTTGAATAGAAACCTCTATTTTTTATTTCAGATTCGGATTTTACACCAAAAATTATGTAGGTTTCATCAGAAAAAAAAAGACTTCGTGATAGATGGCGCTGTAGTCGCAAAATGAAATGACTTACATGAAAAAGAGTATGTAGAGTTTACTTCCAGGGTTTTTTTAACTCCTGACAGATGGCGGTGAATTCTCCAAAATTCAATTTTTTTTTAAAATAGCGCACACGATTCGATTTTTAGTAAAAAAAAAGAAAATATTTTTTTTGATGCTGCCAAAAAGATTTTTTTTTTTTCTACGGTGTGTATGGTATATTTTTATTTTTTTAGGCTAACGGGAAAATTTTTTATCTGAGCGACAAAGTTAAAAAAATATTTTACCAGTAGCGGACATTTTATTGTACAAATTAACTTCAATTAGTGATTAGAATAATTAATTTTATAGTTCTATATTATTTTATTTTGCGGTCGGTACCACAGCAGACTTCTTTAGGTTTACCGGGAACGTTTTCATTTTTGCGACTACAGCGCCACCTACCACGAATTCAAAATTTTTCTGGATTAAACCCACATCATTTTTAGTGTAGAATCCGAATCTTCAATAAAAATAGGGGTGCCTATTTAAAATTTCTAAGTTGCCCGCCTCCCTCATCCTCTGGGAGGTGGGGGTTGAGAAAATGTGATAGGATCGGATGGCCCCCTCGAAACAATTAAACTTTTGTTCGAAACATTTTTTTGTACCATGCATATTTGTCGAGATACTCCAGTGGATAAATTAAAATGGGTCGCTCTGTATATGTTACGGACACAACGCGTTTTGTTTGAGAAAACGCGAATTGTCCAATGTTTTAGACAATAGCCGGTTAAAATTGCATTCTTCTGTTATTTCCCACATTGTCTAGACCAATGGTGGTGCGCAAGAAGCAAAATATGGTCCGCGAAATATTGCAGAAACATTTATTGATGTCAATATGTTAAAAGGTTTTTATCAGTATTAGTAATAGGAATAATTGAGATATTTAAATAATTGATTATTTTGGGGTGAGACATTTTAATAATCGATTTGTACATCGATTGTTTTAACTAAAATAATTTAGTGGTATCGATTATTAAGTCGATATACAAATGGATTATTTCATCGATAAAATAATCGTTTTTTCGAAAAGTTCCGTCTATGCCAGTGGTATAACTCGAATAGAAATCATCGATTGTTTTTATTTTAAAAATAATCAAATATTCTGAAGATCAATCAAATCATTCACAATACGTCAATGTTTTCTACACTTGGCACATTAAAATATTTAAGTTTATAAAAAAAATAGTGACCATTCATAATGCAAACATCATTCATATTTGACCCACATCGCTTCGCTACGCGACCAAACCAAATTTTCAACCATTGTAAACTCATAATTTTACTTTATGTTTTTTTAAAAATACTTAAATCGTTAAAACAAATGCATTTTGTTAAATACTTGAAGAAAATTTAACATTTCAAATTGGTCGCCAAAATAAATTTATCCTTACTGCCATTATCAGTAACATTATTAAAATTACTTTACTATTCGGCCATTCCTTATATAAGTGAACATTTTTTGGGGGTACAACAGTATTTTTAGCGAGTTTTACATATATTATAAAGGCTATTTATTTTGAACTCAAAAATATCGTAAACCGTTACCTACCCAAAAAAAGTGATTCTTTACTTTTTTGTGCTTAAATGTTCAAAGTTTAAAATACATTTCATTCCAAAACAAAGAAGCTTTATTTAGATAGGTTTATGTTAATAAATAAAATATCTTAAAAAATAATCAAATACTCATGTTTTAATTTTCTTTAAGAAAAATACATGGTATACCCTGATCCATGGTATACTCTGATGTACATATAACAGAAAAAAAATAATTGTATGAGCCGTTTATTTTGAAAGTGACCTAACTCCATTTCTAATTTTTTTGTTGTTGACTGAAATAACGTCTATAATTTGAGATTTTCTGAGATAAATAACAGTTTCTGGTTAAGTATATTTAAAATATATAATATACATGGTGTCCGTATTTCGACAGAATGAATGGGGATCTCAGTTATTTGAAGACATAGAAAGAATTAGGGCAAAGTTGCGTATCTTAGAACCTAACAATAATCTGAAAACCATTTTGAAATATCTTTTTTTGTTTTCGAGATATCAACAAAAAACTGTTTTTCGAAAAATCGTTTTTATTTTTTGATTCGAAAACTACTGAATCTGGACATTTAGAAGGAGGAATCTAGTAGCATATTTTTTCTAAGATAACTATAACGTTTACTCGGGGACTATAGAAACTTTTGTTTTTCTTATGGGCTCCATTTTGGATTATCATATTTTTTAAAAGAATATTTTTTTCTGAACTCAGGAATGTATCACACTCATAATTTATTTTAAACAATGACGCAACACTGACAGCATATCTATTAATCAATAAAATATTAACAGCAGTCAATCATTGTTAACAGTCACAATTAATTAATAACTGTCAATCTTTTGTAATAATAATAATAAGTATCGATTATCACACAAAACATAAAGTATAAAGAATTATGATGTATCCATCATTACACTTTTCCCGCTTAAGATATAATGACTTAACTATCGACAGTATGGAAAAGTTGCACAAACTAAATTTGTTCTACTTTTATTATTATTATTTCAAAACTATTCACAAAAAAGTAATTCTTTCATTTTTCGCTACATCTCAATAAATATTGATAAACATCATATCTATTATTTTGTCATTAAATCAACATATTGACTGTATTTGATATAGTAATTTAAGTGACTTATGATCATAACATCACAGTAGCCGAAATAGTTACAGTCCATAGAGATATATAATCGGACAAAATAGTCATAGTCCAAAAACAGTCAATTAAGCCTTTTACAGTCACAATAGTTGAAACACGGTCAATAAAGATATAATATGACAAAATCCTATTGTGATGCCCGCCGTCCGCTTTACTTTACTCTCTACATTTAAAACACCTAACAATTAACCTGCGGACGTCGGCATACATCGCGGACGCCTGACCTGTCGAGCGGTTACCAGATCAGACATCCAAAGGGTTCGCCTAACTTGCAATCGTTGCCTAGCTTATCACAACTTAATTAAGTATCTTCTATTTTCCACTTACCATTGCACTTGTCACTCTGCATTGGGTCATTATCCTATTGGCACTAATCTGTTTATCGTATCGATATCGGTTTGTTTATAAAAGGGATTCGGGTGACCAGCAATCAAATAATGTACTCAAACTGTATTAATTACTTTTACGAAATATTATATTGATATAAAGAATTTAAACAAAACATTTCAATTAATCATTACAAAATTGGATCAAGAATATAATATATTTCCAAATTAATTCACCTAACATCAAAACTCTTGTCGATTAAAAATACAACTTAGTTTCAAACGTTTACCCTAATATGTTTACCAGGCCTATCTGTACATTTTAAAATTACCTCACCCATACCTTTAGGAAATAGGAACACATGTTACAGTACGCGTCGCGATTTATTCTACTTTAAAATTTTACCCATAGTGGACAACAAGAAACCACTTGTACTTAAGGTACTGACTCCGCGGAACTGACTAAACGGAACTCTTAAAAGGAACTCCCAAAAGGAACTGCCTGAAGGGATCTGTCTGAGATTTTCGCGTTTTCCTTCCCAGTAACCTTTGTTTCTCCCATGAATTTTTCTAGAAGTTTCTTGCGTCATTCCAAGTGAACAAAAGACTTCAGCGTCCGATTTGTAATCTTTTATAATCGTGGTAAACATTTATTCCCTTGCCTGTTTTGCTTGTTTTAGGCGTTTATTCTGCTCAAACATATCTATTATTTATTTAATAAAAATCTAAGTAATTGGATTAACATTATAATCAGTGTATAGGTAACTTTGACTCGCTTGCTTTTTCTTACACAATGGTTATATTTTCGCTCGTTAAATTTCACAGGTGACTTGACAAATGGATTAAATACACATTGACTAATAATATCCTTCATACACAATGAGTGATTGCATTTCAAACAAATTGAAGTGTTTATCTTGTTATCTGTTTTCTACAGAAGTCGGCGAATTTTAAGGTTCATGGAAAACTACTAATCGGTTAATATTTATGCCTTAATTCATTCACACTTGTTACAAAGGCTACCTCACCTTTCGTGCACCTCACACTATGATAGTCCAAAGACAGCCAAGTAATTTATTTAGATTCAAAATGTCACACCAGTATTTCGTCAGTACAGTAATTAATTAGCTGGATAAGCGTCTTCAGGGGTGATATGTAAGCAAATTATGGGTCGTAGGAGATGTCAAATGAGTGATTTACCTAACTGTTTTGCAAAGCAGTCTTTACAAATAATAAAAGATTAAAATTTCACATATAAAATGTACAATGAACTATAAGTGTGGTACATCATTGAATTCAGTATATTATATTCTTCCAAATAATATAAAAATCGTCAATTCTTCGCCCATAAGAAAAACAAATTTTCATAATGAATATTTCATTTAATACTCATTTAATTTTTATTAATTTGAATTTTCAAATTAAATATGTGTATTAGGTTGCCTATAATGATTGGACGTTTTTAAATACTTAAAATTTTGCGCATGCTTATTTGATTTATCTTCCGGAACGTCCGTTCTGAGCCATTTTGTTTTAAGTGCGAAAGAGTACACACAGAGTTGTAAATGCTAAATTTATTATAGTGACTTTATTAATATCACGCCAGTTATCTGGATCTATATAATTTAGTCAGCTAAAGTCGATGTTCGCTGGTTTGATTGGTTTTCTTAGCGGCCGATTTATCGATATTTTATCGGATTTTTCTCTGAACAAAAGTACTCGCAGCACGTGATTTCTAACAAACTCCCTTTGTAATAAGGGGTAAGTGGTTTTCATTTTTCCAATTCATTTTTCTAAAATATTTTTCGTGTTTTTTAGGGTTTATTTGTATGCTATTATAATTCCGCATTTTTGCGGGATTTTTCTCTTGGAGATTCGTTCCTTGGAGTTCGTAAAATAAAAAGTATTTCGAGTTGGTTTTCTGCTTCTATCCACGGACCGTTATCTTCCCCTACGTACGCATTCCCCGCGCTCTTATCCAGCATCAGGTCGCGTCGCCAAGGTGAAGACAACAGATGCCGATGAGTATTTCTTTTATTATTATCCATGAATTATTTGATGAATTATTTTCCTTTCAACGAAATATATTTTAACGAAATAAAACCAGCAATATTTTTGTGTGAATATTATTTAAATGTTTAATATCGCGTTTTACGTAAATTTCGATTATTATTTTTTTCAAACAAGATAAAATTCAAATTCAAAACTATTTTAATTCGAGAAAATAAGCTTACGCTTCTTATAGTTTGCACACTTTAAACGTAATATATAAAATTACGAAAAGAACTATTCACGAATAATTATTTTTTTATATAGTTAAATTTCACGATTTGAAATTTTAATTTTTTAAAAAGTTTTTATTTCACTTAATTAATTGAGTTACAAAGGTATTTCATTTGTCGCAACGGTTATAACGATAAAGGACACGGAGATGCTTTCCGAACGAAAGTACGATTGTAATTAATTCATGCATGAGATAATTGTCCATGATGAAGAATGGGACGCTCTGGAACGTGCCTGCGATAAGGCGCATCATTCCTGGGAACTGTCTTCTCAGCATTTTGGTATGTGGATACCATTACATAACTCCTCCCTCCTTAGGTTTGAACGACCTCGTTCAATTCGGCAATGCGGGGGTGTCTTCTTGATTTGGATCGACCATCTTGATGCGAATGATTTTTCTTGGTTTGCAGAAAAGGTCGATAATGCGTGTCCTGAATTTGATAATGATGGCCGTGGCAAGTATTATTAACAATAATACAAGGCCGGTAAATCCATAATGAATTATGTGAACCAGTGGTTCCAAATGTAGTGGTTGATTCTTGAGTTCTTCAGCCTCTTGTTGAAGAATGGTTGGATCTTTGAGATGTCGCAGTTGAAGTTTTGCTTCTTGATAAAACTTCAATGTTTCATTTGAAATGTGGTACAATGTTAACTCGTACGTAGGTGTAGTGTTGACATATGTGGATTTTTCCAATATTATTCGGCATTGTGAACTGATTAAATTTGGTCCTTGTATAAATGTTCTATCTAGTTGTCCTTGACAATCTTCAATTATTTCAAGTTTTCTCTTTGATAGTACTAGTAATTGTCTATTACGCAGTACAGATGTAATTTGGTAATCGTTAGCAATTTTTATTGTTTTGCATTTGTTGGCATTCAATAAATTACAATCCTCTTGGGTCGGTTGTTGCACACACAAGGTGATGATGTGGAAACTCTGGCAATCTTCGTTAGTCCAGTATTTTAAGTTGTTCATCTCGATTAGAAATGGTTTTGGTGGGACAATAACGATATCTTGATAATTCGGAATCGGGTAGATTTGAGAATAATTTGCGGAAATTGGTTTTAAAATGGGTATTTTGAGAAGGAATATAATTGTTTCTTTTGTTCCTATTACCATAAGTTTTGATAACTCTAAAATGTTTAATAATTGAGTCGTTTCAATTGGCAACAATTGCTTTGGATTATAGATTTTCGTCAAGTAATTTTGAACAGTTATAAGTTCATCTACCGTTAAAAGTTCTAAATCTGGAATTCCTTTCCATGACAAGCTGATTGCGCGTTCAAGCAATTCTAACGTTTTTATTAAATGTTCTGAATGATAAACTTCGTTTTGTAATAATGTTCTTGTATCTTCGATAAACGTTAAACCTTCAATAAAATGTTTTGTTTTGTTTAAATTTGACATTAAGATTTCTAAATCACATGAATATCTTTTTGATAAATGATTTGCGAAAGTTGTTAGTTTATTTATTTGTTTCATTTCGGAATTTTGATTACTATGTAATTTCTGTAAATTTTCATTAATATTTTGCAAGTCGTCGTCGTCGAGATTTCCTGTAATGAATTTGATGGTTTTTCCTAGAATATTAGCCAATGCTCGTTTTGATTTATAACTTAATTTTCTCAGTAATAGTTCAATATTTCTGCAATTTAAAGCAAGTTGTTTATAAATTTGGTATGTTAGTTTATCTATTGAAGCATCTTTCTTTAGAGTTTCAGTGTTTGCTAATAACTGTTTGAATCCTATTTCTAATTTTGATGTATTTACGAAAAATAGAAAATTATGGTAGTGGTCCATTACTTTTACTGGGCCTATGATTTCTTGAAAATAGCCGTTGTTTTTAATGGGTTTGACCTGAAGGGCCTGGTTGTGGTGAATCTGGAGGATCGTCACCGCCAGTATCGGGAACCTGTAAAGAAGTTGTTTTTCTTAGTTTCTTAACCTTTTTAATGTTAGCTGTGGTATTTCTTGATTTTTGAGTTTTTCCAAAAATTTTATTCGATTCTTGTTTTTCAACAATTACCTTGTCGTATATAGGATTAGCTTTACTGGGTTTTTTCCTATTTACATAAACTTCGCGATTTTCTACGTTAGGCGGATCAACGCGGGTTTCGTTACGTTTTTCTAAAATGTTTTCGGCTAATTGCTTGTTTTTGAGGTATACTTGATCATAGAATGGTAGAATTTCTTGTTTTCTTTTTTCATTATACTGTTCGAATACAGTCATGTCTAAATCGAATTCTGGAGTTCTCTCGTAAGGGCCGTATAGTAAGTTAAAGGGTGAAAATCCGGTAGAAGAATGTATTGATTGATTGTAAATCGAAACTGCTGAAATCATTAAATTTGATGGAACTTCATTGGGATTTTTCAGTTTTAGTATTCTTAATTTTTCTATAATGGTTGAGTGAAATCTCTCTATTGGGGAATTAGAACTCGGGTTATTCACTGTTGTGAAATGAAGTTCAATTTTGTTCATTTTACAAAATTCTTTGAAGGTATTATTTTGAAATTCACGCCCCGCATCACAAACTATTTTTTGTGGAATATTATGGTGAGCGAAATAGTGTCTTAATTTATTTAAAACAGTCAAGCTGGTACCGTCTTTTATCCAGTATGATTGTCCATATCTTGAAAATAAATCAATAATCGTCAAAAATTTGGAATTTTGAAAGGAAAACGTGTCCATGTGTAACACTTCTAGAATAGTTTGTTTCATATTTGGCCAGAAATATTTGTCTTTGAGGTTGTTGTAAGTTTCGGTTATACCATTATGATTTGAATCGTGGTATTCTGTAACAATTTCTTTTTGTAATTCGTTATCAGTTACGTCACTGGTGATTTTATTGGTAATGAATAATTTTATTGAATTGTTAAAATGTTGTTTGCAAAGGGTTTCAAAAGGACGTCTGAGATTATTGTCAGTAAAATATATTCCATAACTTGAATTTGGTTTTAATGTGTCTTTCATGAAAGTTATTAAATCTTGATCAATTGAATTTTTGGAAATGGTTACTTTATAAGTATTTCTATTAAAGGGTTTAGTAAAACGGTTTTTATATGTTTCGCCGGTATTAAAATATATTCGATTAGGAAATATATTTAAAGATCTTTCTGAAATTGGAATGGTTTTACCGTTGTCTTCATCAGTTGAATGTACAGTATTGTCGCATTCATTTTGTTCAGTTAATGATGATCGCAAATTTTCTAGTGTTTTGGCATATTCAATTGGGTCTTCTACTTGGGAATTAATAATTCGTTCTATTTCTTCGTCATTGATATCGGGTAATTCGTCAATGTTTGCAATAACGGATTCTTCATCTTCTCTATTGTGAATTTCGATTCTGGAAAGGGCATCCGCTACTTTATTTTCTTTTCCTCTTTTGTAAATTATTTTGAAATCGAATTCCTCTAATTTTAATTTCCAACGCACAAGTCTAGAATTTGGTTCTTTAATTTTATAAAGCCAGACAAGTGGGTTATGATCTGTTTCTACAATGAAATTGCGACCGAAAAGGTATGGTCTGAAATGTTTGGTTGAATCTAAAATAGCTAACAGTTCTCTTTCAATTGTTGAATAATTTTTTTCTGCCGAATTTAAAGTTCTTGAATAGTAAGCTATTGGGCGATTTGATTGTGATAATACACCTCCTATCGATACATTCGATGCATCGGTGGTTAATTTGAATTGCTTATTAAAATCAGGATAAGCAAGAATTGGAGCATTACAAAGAAGTTCTTTGCACAATTCGAAAGCTTGAATATATTCTGGGTCGGAAATGTTAATTTTTGAACCTTTTTTCAAACATTTAGTTAATGGGCATACTACTTTAGCAAAATTTGAAATAAATTTTCGATAATAACCTGTAAGGCCTAGGAATGATTTTATTTCCTTTGTGGTTTTGGGTAACGGGTAATTTGTTATCGCTTCAGTTTTAGAAGGATTTGGTTTAATTCCGTCTGGTGTTATTACGTGACCTAAAAAGGATACTTCTCGTCTTAAAAACTCTGATTTATCGAGCTGTATTTTTAAATTGAATTCTCGGATTTTACTGAAAATTAGTCTAATATGATTAATGTGATCTTGAAGGGATTTGGAAAAAATTACAATGTCGTCCATGTAAACAAAGCAAAATACATGTAAGTATTCTCGAAGGACGTTGTCCATAACACGTTGAAATGTGCTAGGAGCATTTTTTAATCCGAAGGGCATTCTGAGGTATTCATAATGTCCTTGGTTAACTGAAAAAGCGGTTTTTTCGATAGAGTTAGGATGCATTTCAATCTGATGGAAACCTTGGGCTAGGTCAAGAGTAGTAAAGTACGTACACTTGCCTAAATTGTCTAATATCTCTTCAATACGTGGAAGTGGGTATTTGTCTTCAATTGTGTTTTCATTGAGTTTTCTATAATCAATCACCATTCTAAATTTTTTCTTTCCGGAAGCGTCTGATTTTTTTGGGACTAACCATACGGGAGCTCCGTAAGGTGAAATCGAGGGTCGAATTATTTTATTATCTAATAATTTCTGAATTTGATTTTCAATTTCTTGTTTCATTCTATGTGGGTGTCGAAACGATTTTACATAAATTGGTTCATCGGTTTTCGTTCGTATTTCGTGTTTAACAGCGTTACTGAATGTTAAGTTGCAATTTTCGTTATAAAATATGTCAGGAAATTTTTTACAAATTTTAAGAATTTCGTGTTTTTCTTCAGAATTTAAATGTGTTGTTCGAATTAATTCTGAGATGTTAAATTGTTTATGTAGTGTTTTTGGTGGGTTCCTAATTTCTTGATTCAAAATGGGCATCACGTCTATACGTTCTGAACAATTTAAATCTACATCTAAATTCTCGTCAAATGGTAACATGCAATAACCATTTTTCGAAATTGCAATGCATTCGGGTATGCAATAATCTTCTGATATTTTTATTTGCGGTATGATGACTTCACCATTATCTATTGTCACTGGAATTTTTACATGATTGCTTTTATTAATTTTGTGAGGAGAAATTGATTTTTTATTCAGTTCTAAATAAAAAGGAATTTTTATGTCGCACAATTCTAAAGTGTTTGTTTTGTAATTAATTGTCGCGTTTAATTTTTCTAAGTCGGACGTACCTATAAATGCGTCAAATTTTGGGTGCCAGTCAACGACATGTAAATGAATATCGGCTGGTATACCTAATTCTTTAAGAATTGGAAATTTTAAATTATCTTGGCAATGAATTTGATTTCCTAAACCGGAAACTGTAAACGGTTTTTGATACAAATATTGAGAGAATTTCTCGTATGCAAGTTTTGAATTTATAACGGAATTTGTTGCTCCGCTATCTACTAGAATTGTTAAATCTAAATTGGGCAAATAAATGAATGGTAATTTTGATTTTATTTTGATTGAATTTAGATCTATGTTCCTGATTTCGGTGAGGCTGTTATAGGAAAATTTTCAAAATTTTGTTCGTCATTATCATTTTCGTTAATCTCATACTCGTACATTTCTGTTTGATCTGCAAAATTATCAGTATCTGAAAATTGTTGGACTGATTCATATTCTTGAGAGAGTTGGGACCCTGGAGAAACTGGGTAAACTGGGGAAACAGAGTCAGTTTCTACATTATAAAGAGCTGAATAGTTTATATTTTGTCTTTGATTTGAATAATTTGGCACTTGATTAGTTCTTACTCTAGATTGAACAGACATTGGTGTTGGTTTATTCAGTCTAGACATTCCTGAGGAAGCTTGAGTTCCAAAAACTTGTTTATTTGTAGGATAAATATTTGGTTGTGCCGCTCGTGGCGCAAATACGTTTGGTTTTACGTACGATTGATTTGGAAAATTTTGTTGTTGAACGGGTCTCGGTTGAGAAAATTGATGTTGAAAATTTCGGTAATGTGGGTTTTGAGAAAATCGTGGTTGTGAAAAATTATTGTATTGATTTTGGTTAAATCTGGTCAATTGTGATTGATTTTGAGAATTGGTGAATTTAGGATTTTTTCTGTTGTCATTGGACTTTCGGATGAATTCGCAATATTCCCATTCTTGTTTTTGATTATCGAAGAATGTACATTTATTTAAACACTGTTCGATGGTATTTAATTGAAAATTACTTAAATAGCTTCTGTATGGCTCTAACAAACCTATTTGAAAAGTTTTTAATGTTAATTTATCGTAATCAGTTTTCTTGTAATTTAAATAACTTGGATCTGTTATGTGTAAAGAAATATGTTGCATTAAGTCATTATAAGCTTTTAATAATCTACTGTAATAATCTAAGTAGGTTTCATTTTTTTGTTGAATACACTGTCTCAATGAAGATTCTAGAATTTCTTCGCTTCTTTGATCACCGTATTTTCTTAATAAAGCACTACGAATGGCGTTCCATTCAAATGCGTTTTGATAAGCGATAAAATCTCTAGCATCTCCTTTTATTTTTGATCTGAGAGAAAAACTAACTGCATAAGCTAAATCGGGTGATAATCTGCATTCTAAATGTTTGTGCAAATTATCAACTTCGGTTATAAAAATTGATAAATTTTGGCCTGGGTAATATTCTGGAATCGCGTTCATTAATAATGAAATTTCGTTTTTGTCAGTAATTAGATTACTTGAATTTACACTTGAATTTGTATTAGTCATTTTTGGATTTTGCGGAATCGGACTAAATCTAACGTTGCCTAAAATACTTGGTTTTATCTTATATCTAGGTGTTGAATTTTCTAACGTATCTAAATCGTCAGCAATTATTTCAATGTCGGTATCGGACATTAAATAAAATTGAATTGATTATTATTATTTTTTTTTTTTTTTTTAAACAATTACACTTTTGGGATGGAAGAAAACAAAGGACTTACAGCACTAGGATCTGCATCGTGTGGTGTGTATTTCCCTAGATGTATCTTCTTTCCTCTTCGTTGGATTCTCGCACAAAGACTTGAAAGCCACCTGTTACTGTCTTTCACCAGGGATAGAAATCACTTTTCGTGGGTCAATCCCGTCGATTGATTAACAGTTCAGTCGCGAATATCCTGTTCGCAGCGCCAGTTAAATTTCACGATTTGAAATTTTAATTTTTTAAAAAGTTTTTATTTCACTTAATTAATTGAGTTACAAAGGTATTTCATTTGTCGCAACGGTTATAACGATAAAGGACACGGAGATGCTTTCCGAACGAAAGTACGATTGTAATTAATTCATGCATGAGATAATTGTCCATGATGAAGAATGGGACGCTCTGGAACGTGCCTGCGATAAGGCGCATCATTCCTGGGAACTGTCTTCTCAGCATTTTGGTATGTGGATACCATTACATAACTATATCAATTAATTATTAAAAATCATTTACGTTTATTATTTTGCGTCGTTGCTGATAAAATTGATTATTTTAATAAATTCATTTAGTCATTTGTTCAGTCATTTTATTTTAATATTAATTTCATACGTAGGCATTATTTTTGCATTTTTGTAACCATTGATTTTCTAGAAATTTTATTGATATAAATAAAGAAATTTTAAAGATTAAATTAGGGCTATGTAACTGAATTTATGTATTCATAATGATGGTTGCGACCGTAACTACGTGGTAATTCATGATCACTGAATCAAACACTTACTATGTTTTTACCACAAAATATTTATTGTATGTATATATATTATATTTGTGTAATATAATATATGTTATATACATACAATAAATATTTTGTGGTAAAAACATAGTAAGTGTTTGATTCAGTGAATATATGTATATGTATATATATATATATATATATATATATATATATATATATATATATATATATATATATATATATATATATATATATTGTTACCATACCAGCCACCTACCCATTTGCTGATTCAGCTACCCATCTCCATAAATACCCAGCGCCTTGAGATAACAGTCAGTTAGTTCCAGTCAGTTCCCGACAGACTCCGGCAGCTCGCGCTCGTATCAAATTACTTATTCAAATTAATCTTTGTATTTTCATTCTTTCAATTGTAATTGTGTTCAATAAATAAAACTTTTTAAAAACAATCGTTACGTAGTAAATACGTTAACTGGCGCAGTCGATAGGATAACTCGACGTTATTGTGCTCTAAAATCGTGCAGTGTAACGGTGAGTGTTAACTCTTTACGGATTATCCTCAAGAACCAACCCTGAAGGAAAGGACGCTACAATCGCCGAATTTCCGGTGAAATCTCCAAACGACGCTCAAATCGCTTAGTTTTGGATCCCCAAGAGAAACGAGCTAAATGAAACACATAATAATCATACTGTAAGTACCTTTTAAAAATTTTTGCCATCCCACTCCTGTCAAAAACGAACGTTTCCAAAATTGACCGTTTTAATCTCAACGCGATATTAGAGGCCGTTCAAGAAATTGAAGAGGCAGAAGAAAAACATGGCGCAAGAAATCAAACCCGTCGATCAAAATTTAATTCCAACATTCTCCGGTGACAAAACAACGCTAAGGAGTTATGTAACAGCTTGTGAATACCTAATTGATGAATTTCTCAATCCTCAACAACCCGATGTTCGCATGCAGAGAAGACTTCTAATGATTTTCATGGGAAAACTCGAAGGAAAAGCCCGTGAAGCCCTTGATGCAAATCGAATGCCGAACACCTGGCCGGAACTCAAAGCAATTTTAGTCCACAGTTTTGGCGACAAAAGATCTGAAGACGTACTAGCTTATGATTTAAACAACATTCGACCATCGAAAAGTGACAGTTCAAAAGAATACGCCGCTAAAATTAAAGCTTCTCTTTACACGCTTTTATCAAAAATCAATTTGGAAGAAAATGACATAAACATTCGTCAAATGAAGATTGCACAATACAATTCAATTGCTCTTCGCACATTCTTATTTGGACTCGCCATGATAAATGACCGAATAGGACTTGAAGTAAAATTAGGAAACCCAAATGACATAGAAACAGCAGAAGGATTAGCAAGTGAAATAGAAAATTACGATCTCCAGAAAAAACGCTATCTTGACCCCAGTTATAGGCCAACGTTAAGAAATACAACGCCACCAATGCCAATGTCGCAGATAAGACGCCCACTACAGTCGAGGCCGACATTCCAGATGAACAGACCAGCGATAAACAGTGGTCATCGCTTCATTCCTCCACAACGACAACAGCCCTAACATGCGCAGTTTCCACACCAACAAATGCAACAGCGTGCACAATTTCAAAGAATAAACAGCACACCAACACCTTACAATCAGTACAGACCATACATGAACCAGAAATATGAACAACCCACGCCTATGGATGTTGATCCGACAGCCTTTAAACGTCCCGCTTCATCTTCAATACGACGTGAAAATAAAAGACCTTGGTTACAACACTCAATGCTTGAAAAACACGAAGAAATTTCATCTTATGATAATGAATTTGCTTATGACGATGAAAATTATTGTACTCAACAACAGGAATGTAATGATTACAATTACGAAATTTATGAATACGACGAAAGTGAACACTTAGCAATCGAGGAGGGCCTTAAGGAAGAAATAAACAAAAAAGAAACGCCTGAAAAACAAAATGCTGCTCTAAATTTTATCATGGCCGCCGAGATAATCGAAGAAACATAACTCACGGAATAATTACATACAACGCCCAATTAGACCCACAACTACCTTATTTAAAATTTCAAAACTACAAAATTTTAATTGATACAGGTGCATCAAAATCTCTGATAAGTGAAGAAATTTATAATTCAATGAAAGATAATTATGCAATCAACGAAGAATTCAAAATTCAAACACCACATGGCATAGAAGAAGGATCAAAAGCTCTTGAAGTCAAAATACCTGATATCTTTAAAGAAGAACGTGAACACGTATTTTATTGTTTTAATTTTTCAAATTATTACGATATGCTTATAGGAATGGATTTAATAAAAACAATTAAAGCACAAATTGACACTGTTGAAGAAGTACTTAAGACACCGAAAGTAAAAATCCCCTATTATACCAGTTTAGACGATATTAAACTTTTTCCAAACACTTCTCAAGTAGTTGAATACACAGTCAATAACATGACAAACGGAGTTGCATATTTTCCACAAATACGAACCAAATTAGGAGAGAAGGAATTTATTCTATCACCACCCGCATTAGTCGAAGTAAATAATGGAAAAACCTTAATACGGATTAACAACATCACCGATAAAATTATTAAAACATCAGGAAAAACTCATAATATAAATTTAACACCAGTTCAAGAATTTACTGAGTCATACAATAAAGGAATGCAACCAACTACATCGAAAGAAGTATTTGAACAAGAAATAAACAACATTTTAAATAAAGACAATTTAAATATCTAAGAAAAAGCTTCATTAAAAATTTTATTGTTGAAATTCAAGGATATATTTTATTTGGACGGACAGAAATTAACCTTTACTCACGAAATTAAACATTCATTAAATATGAAAGATGACAAACCAGTGTATGTACGCATGTATCGCCAACCAATAGAAATGCGACGCGAAATTAAAAAGGAAATTAATAAACTCTTATCACAAGACATAATACAAGAAAGTATCTCCCCATGGTCAGCACCCGTGCATATTGTTACTACAGAAAGGGACGGAAAAATAAAGAAGAGAATGGTGATCGATTATCGACAACTGAATAAACAGATGATCGAAGATAAATATCCAATTCCGAATATCGCCGATATTCTTGATAAATTAGGACGAGGACAATACTTTACATCATTAGACCTCGCGAGTGGATATCATCAAGTAGAAATGGAGCCCAAGGATGCCCCGAAAACAGCATTTGCAACAGAACAAGGACATTACGAATTCAGACGTATGCCCTTTGGACTGAAGAACGCCCCGGCAACCTTCCAAAGGTTAATGGACAACGTACTTCGAGGATTACAAGAAGATACCTGTCTTGTATACTTAGATGACATCATCATATATTCAAGTTCACTAGAGGAACATATAACTAAACTGAACAAAGTTCTACAACGCAATTCAAAAATACCCAATAACAAAAACAAAAAAAGAAATTAAGTCATTTCTAGGACTTCTCGGATACTACAGAAAGTTCATTCAAGACTTTGCACTTATAACGAAACCTTTTACAAAGTGCTTAAAAAGAAATGCAAAAATTGAACTAACAGCAGAATACGAAGCCGCTTTTGAACAATGTAAAACGCTTCTTATGAATGACCCTATTTTGCAATATCCAGACTTCGAAAAAGAATTTATAATCACAACAGACGCATCCGACGTAGCACCGGCTCCTAGTATTATCCCAAGGAACCGTTGGATCGGATAAACCAATTTGCTATGCATCTCGAACGCTTTCAGAAACCGAACGTAAATATTCTACTATCGAAAAAGAACTTTTGGCCGTTGTCTACGCCGTCAAACAGTTTCGACCTTACATTTACGGAAGGAAATTTACATTGTACACTGATCACAAACCATTGATTTGGCTTTGGTCCCTAAAAGAACCGAATAGTCGTTTAATGAGATGGAAAATCAAACTAGATAAGTACGATTTCGAGATTAAACATAAGAAAGGTAAATTAAACTATAACGCTGACGCATTATCCAGAATTCAGTTAGAGCAACTAAATTTAATGACACCCGAAGAAAATAATGATTTACAATCAGTTTACGTAAACGTTGATAGTTACGAAATTGATCAATTACTAAGAGAACTTGGAATCGATATTGACGAGTCAGAAACAACAAGCCCAGAACAACAACAAACAAGATTCGGACAAGGAATAGCCCAAAAAGGAATAAAAATCACAGAACAAAATGTAGAAGAAATTGAAGATTCTGATGACAACACTATTCATTCAAACCCAACATACGAACCAACGAAAGGAATTAAAATTCAAGATACAATTTTATACAATAAACACATACAATTTATATTACGTACAGGAATAAATACTAAATTAGAAGTTAATCATCGCAACGATGACGGACGCATGATTTATGAATGCAAAATCCCACGTACAAATGTCGATCAAAATATTTTTGATATTTTTAAAGAATATATGACCAATAATAAAATAATTTACTTATATACAGAAGAAGATAAATTGTATCAAAAATGTTGCAAAGTTTTTATCGAAAAATTTAATGACAAAGGACCGAAGATAATCAGATGTTTAAGGAGAGCGAGAATAATCAATGACCCGATGAAACAAATAGAAATAATTTTGAAATACCATGAAGGACCTCATAACCATCGAGGAATAGAGGAAACCATTAAACATTTACAACGAACGTATTGGTGGAAGAATATGAAAAATCAATCAAGAATTTTATTGATGGATGTGACACATGTAAACTAACAAAATACAACAGACACACTGAAGTAACGTTACTACCTGTAACAAAAACCCCAAATGCCCCATTTGAAAGAATTTATGTTGATATATTTTCAATATCATCAAAGAAATATTTAACAATAATAGAATCATTTTCACGCATGGGCCAAGCTATTAAAATTAACAGCAAAAATCCACACGAAATAGTTGAAGCACTGTTACAATATTTTACGAACTACGGAATACCTGAAGAAATCTGTTTCGACCAAGGAACCGAATTTAATAATAAAGTAATGAAGGAATTTCTTAAAATCCACAAAATTAATATTCATTTCGCAACAACGAAAAACCCCGAATCTCAAGGAAATATTGAAAGATTCCACTCTACGCTATTGGAACACATAAGATGTCTTAATGAAGACAGATATATAAATATAGAAAAACAGGTTCAATTAGCTATTATAGCTTATAATAATAGCATTACTCAAGCAACAGGTTTCACACCATTAGAACTACTCTTAGGACATACCAAAACAAGAAATCCTATGGATTTATTTTACGACAATATTGCCTATCAAGAACAAATCAGTAAACATCGAGAAAGAATGAAACTTCTTTACGATCAGATAAAAAGAAAGGACATTTCAAGAAAGGAAAAAACACAAGAAAAACAAAGGAAAAATCTTAATACTACTGAATGGAAAATTGGAGAAAAAGTGTATGTTGAAAATATTACAAAATCAAGTAAACTAATGAAACCTTATTTTGGACCTTACGTAATTACAAAAATAAATGACGATAATACAGTAGACGTTAAAACTAAACGCGGAACGCAACGCTATCATCAACGGCATCTAAAACACGGTATTGTTACAGATGCTTCGTCCTCTGGACAACAGGAGAAGTAAAAATCACCCCGATCAAAGATGTACTGTTCCCATTTTATCTTGGAACAGTCGAAAATAAGCTAACGTCATGGACAATCGCTACTCAATACGATTTACAGCCGATGATAAATGAAATTGACAGAATGAACAACAGATGTGAAGAATTTCATAAAATACTGGAAAACTCGCAGAAAAGTTCGACATATAAGCAAGAATTAACAGGAATAATTTCATCTTTAATAACAAATCAAGAATTAATGAATGATAACTTAAAACAAGCAGTACCTACCCTTAGAACAAAAAGAGGAGCTTTCAATTTTGTAGGAACCATTATTAAAGCTATTTCTGGTAACCTAGACCAAGAAGACGCACAGCGATATGATGAGGCCATCACGAAACTTTCTACAACACAGGAGAAAATTATTGAATCTCAAAAAGAACAAATCTCACTTTCACTAATAGGAATCAAAGAATTCAAAGAAAATATTGACAACTTGGAAAAGAATAAAGACCGACTTAAATCAAGAATAACGCAACTAGGACAAGTAATTAAAAATGAAAGCAAATTTGCCATCGATATCAATAATCGATTGAATCTAGGAATAATGGTAATACAATTAACAAACAGCCTTACTACAATAAACATGCATTTAGAAAAAATAATAACAGCGAAAACTTTTGCAAGACTTGAAACTTACCATCCTACAATATTACCCAACGAAATACTTTTAAAAGAACTTCAAAACATCGAAAAACAAACTAAAACAGGAAAACTACCATTGCCTGTCGAAGAAGAAAACATTTACGCGATATCAAAGATACTAACAATAAAGGCCTAACGCAAAGGAAACATTTTAAATTTCTTAATCGAAATTCCACTATGTGAACTCCTTACCTATCAACTCTATCATCTCTATCCAATTCCACAATTTATTGATACCCATCCTAAAATCTTAAATATTGAAAATCCTTCCTTGGCAGAAAACAATAAAAGGTACATATCAATGAATCATTCATGCAAGCAAATCAAAAAACGCAAATTTTTATGTGAAGAAACGAGTAAAAACTCTCTCAGCGAAACTCCCTGCGAATATGATTTAATTAAACACGAATTCCACGAAGGAAAATGCACCTACAACATCCTCAACCCAAACCAACCGGAAATAAAGAAGACATCCGACAACGAATGGATTATATCATCCCCGAAAGAAGAAAAGCTGACAATTAACTGCAACGAAAAAGAAGAAATCCGAAGAATAACAGGAACGGTACTAATCCAGTTAAGCAGTAACTGCAGTGCGGCATGGAATCAAGAAATCATGAGGACACGCACATCATTCATCTCCAATAGAGAATTCCAAATCCACCCACTAAACATTACCACATTGAAGGAAGACATCCCACGCTGGAAAAACGATGATCTTCACTTTAAAGAAATTCAATGGAAGCAGTTTAATAAAACAAAGACGTCGATGAAAAATCTACAAGAAAAGTTAAACACCATGAAAACTCATCACATGAGTCACCTAGGGTATTCAACCCTTATCTTTTTAATCTTATCAATCATCGCATCTTTAACCATTTGGAAGCGATTCTACAGACTTAAGAATTCAACCGTTCCACTACAAGAAGAGCCACAGGGAGGAACCCAAGAAAACGTCAGTTCTCACCCTTGGTTGCGAACTTCCATCTAAGAGGGGAGGTGTTACCATACCAGCCACCTACCCATTTGCTGATTCAGCTACCCATCTCCATAAATACCCAGCGCCTGGAGATAACAGTCAGTTAGTTCCAGTCAGTTCCCGACAGACTCCGGCAGCTCGCGCTCGTATCAAATTACTTATTCAAATTAATCTTTGTATTTTCATTCTTTCAATTGAAATTGTGTTCAATAAATAAAACTTTTTAAAAACAATCGTTACGTAGTGAATACGTTAACTATATATATATATATATATATATATATATATATATATATATATATATATATATATACCAGCACAAGAAGTAACGGTCGTACTACGTTAGAGGCAGAGTTCGGAAAATTTCCTAGCAGGGCATTCGACCAATAATACGGCAGGAGAGATGTGTGTAATCTACTTTATTGTAATACCAAGCTTTCGGGACTTATTTTGTCCCTTCCTCAGGGTTAACACTAAAAACAATGAGCAAAAAAACAAAAAATTACTGATCTGAATTAAACTGTTAGTTGATGACGAATTCTTGAAAAAATATTAATTAGCAAATAAATTTGAGCTTACATTTGTGATTATTTGAACAAACTATTGTTAAACTGACGCTGTATTTGTTTTATTATCCTAACGATACTCATGGTGGTTGTTGAATTTAAATAAAAGTGAGGTTATTGTGTATAAAAAAATCGTAACCGCGTGGTTACGGCAGAAGTGAAATTTTAAACGAAAACAAACGGCACATTCACATTTTAAAATTGGAAATTGTCACTGTGTTCCACTGTTTCTTGGGTAACCCGGGGTGTTATCACCGCAATTGTTTATATTTGATTAACTTTTAACTCACGCGGCCGCATCTTAGTGCGAAACGACGCACGTGTCTTCACATAAACAGCAACAATGGCTGGTGCCTGTCCACAGGTGCCACTCGGCTCTCTCCGTCTCTGTCACCGACGGAGAGAGGCGCACGCCATCCGTTTCCAGAAACGTCACGCCAGCCAGCGCGCGGTGTTTGAAATCTCGGGCCTGAGCTCGAGGGATTCAAACATCGACGCTGGAGGCCCATTTACCTGCCCCGTTGTTGCCGCTTATGCGTTTATTGCTGTGAAATGACTGTGAAATGACTATTATGTAATGGATACTGTTATTGATGCCGGGTTTAGGTTAGGTGCACGAAATAGATTTAACTTGGTGCGCTCATACGTTTCAATAGAAAGTTTAAGAAGAGTAAAAGATATAAATGAAAAAATCCAACTAAAAATGTAATGAAATTATAATTTTAAGCGCAATCAAATTAACTCCGTAGAGTGTCACCACCAACCTGGGACTCACTCGACGATTCCGCCGTCAGTTTACCCATTTCTAGCAGACCAAGAAATTGCTTGGCCTTATCTAGCTAAATGTGAAATGATGAATAAATTACCTAAATGTGTTTAATTGACGATTCATGAGGCAAATTTCAGACAAACTACCACTATCTAAACTATTGCTGAATGTTATTAACCTGTTAAGCTGAAAGAGACCGGTGCCAACGGCTCTGATCTGTCCATGTCTATTAAGTAGGAGTAAATGCAACTAAGGCCCTCCGTGTCTGCTTTGAAATTCATCGTTGCAACGCCTGCCTTTTTTATGTGGAACATCTCAAGGAATAAACGAATTTTATAAAACATTGACTTATCTATAATTTCGACGTTTGTGAAGTCAGGTGCATGGTCCTCACTGTTACAGTGTATAGACAATGCACATGACTTCTTATTCAGTCTTATGTCACTTTTATGTTGAATTATTCTGCTTTTTATCCATTGAGAAGTTTGACCTACATATCGGAGGGGGCATTCGGTGCAGGGGATGCTGTAAATTACATTAGACATTTGAGCCGTGGGCACAGGGTCTTTCAGTTTTGTGTAAAATCTTTTCAGTGGAGCCACACCGTATTTTGCTATCTTAATGTCACTGTTGTCATTCCTCAGGATTCTGGTTATGTGCCCTGTAATTTTTTCTAGATAGGGAAGTTTTCTGTAGTAGGTTGGTTTAGGTTCGGGGATGGGGTCGGTTTCTATTGCAGTGGAGTTGTGTAAGGGCTGTGGTAGGTTGGGTGTGTTTCTATCAGGGGTGGGTGCCGTTGAGAAGATTATTTTGTTAACAAACGGCCTGGGGTAGCCGTTGTTCAGTGCTATTATTTTTAGCCTGTGTAGGTTTTGTTGTAATAAGGTGGGGTGTGATATGCGGGTGATTCTATTTTTCAGTGCTATGATGGTGTTGGCTTTCATCGTCATGGGGGCATATGAGTGATAATTGATGTATCTGCCAGAGTTGGTTGGTTTCTGATACCAATCCAGTATGATCTTGTTCGAGGCTGTACGGATAACTCTTGTATCCAGGAAGGGAATAGATCTATTCACCTCCTGTTCGGTTGTGAACTGGATGTGTGCGTTGTAGCTATTGAAAATATCACATACCGTCTGCGTAGAGCCTGTAGGCAACCCAAGTAGCAGATCATCTACATATTTTCTCACAAATGATGGCCTGAAGGGCAGTTTGGGAATGACGTTATCTAACAGCTCATCCATGACGATGAGAGCCAACACAGGACTGATGGGTGAGCCCATAGGGGTGCCAAAGGTTTGTTTGAAAATTATGTTATTGAAAGTGAAGAAAGTGTTGTCTCCTACGAATCTGAGCAGGGACATGAAATCAGGCTTCGTCAGGTCGGTGTGGGGTGCCACCCTGTCGAAACCCGATTCCACGATCCCCAGCGCTAGATCCATAGGGATATTTGTAAAGAGCGAGACCACATCAAGAGAGGCGACCTCATGACCATCAGGTAGTTGGAAGTCGTTAAACTCCTCGGCGAAGTGAAATGAATCGATGATATTGTACTGTGTTCTAGTTGCGAAAGCCTTACTTAGGATCTCCGCTAGGAAAGTGGAGAGGTTATAGGTTGGTGAGTCGATGGAGGAGATTATAGGGCGGAGGGGGATGTCTGGTTTGTGAATTTTAGGTAACCCGTAATATTTCGGTGCCACTGCGTTGTGAATACACAAACGTCTATAAGTAATATCGTTGATGTAACCTTTATCTTTAAGGTTTTTAATTAACTTGTTTAGTTTCGTTTGTGTTGCCGCAGTGGGGTCACGTTGCAATTTTTTGTAGGTGTTGTTATCGTCGAACAGGGCTATAGATTTATCTATGTACTCCTGTTTATTCATTACAACGGTGACCGCACCTTTGTCGGCTCGTGTGATAATAATATCAGGGTTATCTTTCTTAAAGGCAAGGAGTTTGGGGATAGCGTCAATTAAGGAAGGCTTTCGCAACTTATGCACGTAACTTGTTAACAAATGAGCTATTTGGGCTCTCTTTGTGTTCTGTTGGTCATGAGGCACTGCCTCCAACGCCGCCTCAATCTCACCTAACACTCTTCCCATCGGCAAATCCCTGTGTGAGAGTGGTAGGCAAAATTTAGGTCCTAAGGAGAGGAGCGTGTTTACCTCCTGAGGAATGACAACATCTGTACAGTTACGGATCCACTTGCTATTGTCTGAAAAATATTTTGGAACGTGAGCGTTATCTTTAAGGTTATTGAATTTACTGATTAATTTTCGCCACAGAACGAGGCGAAAATTAATCAGTAAATTCAATAACCTTAAAGATAACGCTCACGTTCCAAAATATTTTTCAGACAATAGCAAGTGGATCCGTAACTGTACAGATGTTGTCATTCCTCAGGAGGTAAACACGCTCCTCTCCTTAGGACCTAAATTTTGCCTACCACCCTCACACAGGGATTTGCCGATGGGAAGAGTGTTAGGTGAGATTGAGGCGGCGTTGGAGGCAGTGCCTCATGACCAACAGAACACAAAGAGAGCCCAAATAGCTCACTTGTTAACAAGTTACGTGCATAAGTTGCGAAAGCCTTCCTTAATTGACGCTATCCCCAAACTCCTTGCCTTTAAGAAAGATAACCCTGATATTATTATCACACGAGCCGACAAAGGTGCGGTCACCGTTGTAATGAATAAACAGGAGTACATAGATAAATCTATAGCCCTGTTCGACGATAACAACATCTACAAAAAATTGCAACGTGACCCCACTGCGGCAACACAAACGAAACTAAACAAGTTAATTAAAAACCTTAAAGATAAAGGTTACATCAACGATATTACTTATAGACGTTTGTGTATTCACAACGCAGTGGCACCGAAATATTACGGGTTACCTAAAATTCACAAACCAGACATCCCCCTCCGCCCTATAATCTCCTCCATCGACTCACCAACCTATAACCTCTCCACTTTCCTAGCGGAGATCCTAAGTAAGGCTTTCGCAACTAGAACACAGTACAATATCATCGATTCATTTCACTTCGCCGAGGAGTTTAACGACTTCCAACTACCTGATGGTCATGAGGTCGCCTCTCTTGATGTGGTCTCGCTCTTTACAAATATCCCTATGGATCTAGCGCTGGGGATCGTGGAATCGGGTTTCGACAGGGTGGCACCCCACACCGACCTGACGAAGCCTGATTTCATGTCCCTGCTCAGATTCGTAGGAGACAACACTTTCTTCACTTTCAATAACATAATTTTCAAACAAACCTTTGGCACCCCTATGGGCTCACCCATCAGTCCTGTGTTGGCTCTCATCGTCATGGATGAGCTGTTAGATAACGTCATTCCCAAACTGCCCTTCAGGCCATCATTTGTGAGAAAATATGTAGATGATCTGCTACTTGGGTTGCCTACAGGCTCTACGCAGACGGTATGTGATATTTTCAATAGCTACAACGCACACATCCAGTTCACAACCGAACAGGAGGTGAATAGATCTATTCCCTTCCTGGATACAAGAGTTATCCGTACAGCCTCGAACAAGATCATACTGGATTGGTATCAGAAACCAACCAACTCTGGCAGATACATCAATTATCACTCATATGCCCCCATGACGATGAAAGCCAACACCATCATAGCACTGAAAAATAGAATCACCCGCATATCACACCCCACCTTATTACAACAAAACCTACACAGGCTAAAAATAATAGCACTGAACAACGGCTACCCCAGGCCGTTTGTTAACAAAATAATCTTCTCAACGGCACCCACCCCTGATAGAAACACACCCAACCTACCACAGCCCTTACACAACTCCACTGCAATAGAAACCGACCCCATCCCCGAACCTAAACCAACCTACTACAGAAAACTTCCCTATCTAGAAAAAATTACAGGGCACATAACCAGAATCCTGAGGAATGACAACAGTGACATTAAGATAGCAAAATACGGTGTGGCTCCACTGAAAAGATTTTACACAAAACTGAAAGACCCTGTGCCCACGGCTCAAATGTCTAATGTAATTTACAGCATCCCCTGCACCGAATGCCCCCTCCGATATGTAGGTCAAACTTCTCAATGGATAAAAAGCAGAATAATTCAACATAAAAGTGACATAAGACTGAATAAGAAGTCATGTGCATTGTCTATACACTGTAACAGTGAGGACCATGCACCTGACTTCACAAACGTCGAAATTATAGATAAGTCAATGTTTTATAAAATTCGTTTATTCCTTGAGATGTTCCACATAAAAAAGGCAGGCGTTGCAACGATGAATTTCAAAGCAGACACGGAGGGCCTTAGTTGCATTTACTCCTACTTAATAGACATGGACAGATCAGAGCCGTTGGCACCGGTCTCTTTCAGCTTAACAGGTTAATAACATTCAGCAATAGTTTAGATAGTGGTAGTTTGTCTGAAATTTGCCTCATGAATCGTCAATTAAACACATTTAGGTAATTTATTCATCATTTCACATTTAGCTAGATAAGGCCAAGCAATTTCTTGGTCTGCTAGAAATGGGTAAACTGACGGCGGAATCGTCGAGTGAGTCCCAGGTTGGTGGTGACACTCTACGGAGTTAATTTGATTGCGCTTAAAATTATAATTTCATTACATTTTTAGTTGGATTTTTTCATTTATATCTTTTACTCTTCTTAAACTTTCTATTGAAACGTATGAGCGCACCAAGTTAAATCTATTTCGTGCACCTAACCTAAACCCGGCATCAATAACAGTATCCATTACATAATAGTCATTTCACAGTCATTTCACAGCAATAAACGCATAAGCGGCAACAACGGGGCAGGTAAATGGGCCTCCAGCGTCGATGTTTGAATCCCTCGAGCTCAGGCCCGAGATTTCAAACACCGCGCGCTGGCTGGCGTGACGTTCCTGGAAACGGATGGCGTGCGCCTCTCTCCGTCGGTGACAGAGACGGAGAGAGCCGAGTGGCACCTGTGGACAGGCACCAGCCATTGTTGCTGTTTATGTGAAGACACGTGCGTCGTTTCGCACTAAGATGCGGCCGCGTGAGTTAAAAGTTAATCAAATATAAACAATTGCGGTGATAACACCCCGGGTTACCCAAGAAACAGTGGAACACAGTGACAATTTCCAATTTTAAAATGTGAATGTGCCGTTTGTTTTCGTTTAAAATTTCACTTCTGCCGTAACCACGCGGTTACGATTTTTTTATACACAATAACCTCACTTTTATTTAAATTCAACAACCACCATGAGTATCGTTAGGATAATAAAACAAATACAGCGTCAGTTTAACAATAGTTTGTTCAAATAATCACAAATGTAAGCTCAAATTTATTTGCTAATTAATATTTTTTCAAGAATTCGTCATCAACTAACAGTTTAATTCAGATCAGTAATTTTTTGTTTTTTTGCTCATTGTTTTTAGTGTTAACCCTGAGGGAGGGACAAAATAAGTCCCGAAAGCTTGGTATTACAATAAAGTAGATTACACACATCTCTCCTGCCGTATTATTGGTCGAATGCCCTGTTAGGAAATTTTCCGAACTCTGCCTCTGCCTATATATATATATATATATATATATATATATATATATATATATATATATATATATATATATATATATATATATATATATATATATATATATATATATATATATATATATATATATATATATATACCAAATAAGAAATAACAGCGCATTAGGTCATGATGTAAAAGTTATTTTTTATCAAGTGAGTGTGCAAGGAGGACAGAAGACGACGACGATCGTTTCGCTCTTTTTATGAGCTCTTCAGGCCGCCACATCCATCATCCCATACACACTCACTTGATATGTAGAAGTTGTATATATACTGATTTCGCTAACCATAAGCCGGTATTGACGTCAGTATTTATAAATGCTACTGCATTGATAAGGGCATTGATCTCATTTTGCTTCTACAGTTAGTGTCGGTTTTTAGTTTTTAAACCATCGACTAGCATCGGAGCGGCGAGAAACCCGAACCAATGCGATGATAATATTCAGAACGCCGAATCTAATTTATTTAATTTAATTCGGGGTACCTAAAATTTATAACCGACTCACCAACCTATAACCTCTCCAGCTTCCTAGCGGAGATTTTAAGTAAGGCTTTCGCAACTTGAACACAGTACAATATCATCGATTCATTTCACTTCGCCGAGGAGTTTAACGATTTCCAACTACCTGATGGTCATGAGGTCGCCTCTCTGGATGTGGTCTCGCTTTTCACAAATATCCCTATGGATCTGGCGCTGGGGATCGTGGAATCGGGTTTCGACAGGGTGGCACCCCACACCGACCTGACGAAGCCTGATTTCATGTCCCTGCTCAGATTCGTAGGAGATAACACCTTTTTCACTTTCAATAACATATTTTTCAAACAAACCTTTGGCACCCCTATGGGCTCACCCATTAGTCCGGTGTTGGCTCTCATTGTTATGGATGAGCTGTTAGATAACGTCATTCCCAAACTGCCCTTCAGGCCATCATTTGTCAAAAAATATGTAGATGATCTGCTACTTGGATTGCCTACAGGCTCTACGCAGACGGTATGTGATATTTTCAATAGCTACAACACACACATTCAGTTCACAACTGAACAGGAGGTGAATAGATCTATTCCCTTCCTGGATACAAGAGTTATCCGCACAGCCTGTAACAAGATCATACTGGATTGGTATCAGAAACCAACCAACTCCGGCAGATACATTAATTATCACTCATATGCCCCCATGACGATGAAAGCCAACACCATCATAGCACTGAAAAATAGAATAACCCGCATATCACATCCCACCTTATTACAACAAAACCTACACAGGCTAAAAATAATAGCACTTAACAACGGCTACCTCAGACCGATTGTCAACAAAATAATCTTCTCAACGGCACCCACCCCTGATAGAAACGCACCTAATTTACCACAACCATTACACAACTCCACTGCAATAGAAGCCGACCCCATCCCCAACCCCGAACCTAAACCAACCTACTACAGAAAACTCCCCTATTTAGAAAAAATTACAGGGCACATAGCCAGAATCCTGAGGAATAACAACAGTGACATTAAGATAGCAAAAGACGGTGTGGCTCCACTAAAAATATTCTACACAAAACTGAAGGACCCGGTGCCCACGGCTCAAATGTCTAATGTAATTTACAGCATCCCTTGCACTGAATGCCCCCTCCGATATGTAGGTCAAACTTCTCAATGGATAAAAAGCAGAATAATTTACATAAAAGTGACATAAGACTGACTAAGAAGTCATGTGCATTGTCTATACACTGTAACAGTGAGGACCATGCACCTGACTTCACAAACGTCGAAATTATAGATAAGTCAATGTTTTATAAAAGTCGTTTATTCCTTGAGATGTTCCACATAAAAAAGGCAGGCGTTGCAACGATGAATTTCAAAGCAGACACGGAGGGCCTTAGTTGCATTTATTCCTATTTAATAGACATGGACAGATCAGAGCCGTTAGCACCGGTCTCCTTCAGCTTAACAGGTTAATAACATTCAGCAATAATTTAGATAGTGGTAGTTTGTCTGAAATTTAACTCATGAATCGTCAATTAAACACATTAGTGTAATTTATTCATCAATTTACATTTAGCTAGATAAAGCCCAGTAATTTCTTGGTCTGTAGAAATGGGTAAACTGACGGCAGATTCGTCGAGTGAGTCTCAGGTTGGTGGTGACACTCTACGGAGTTAATTTGATTGCGCTCAAAATTATAATTTCATTACATTTTTAGTTGGATTTTTTCATTTACATCTTTCACTCTTCCAAACCTTTCTATTGAAACATGTGAGCGCACCAAGTTAAATCTATTTCGTGCACCTAACCTAAACCTGGCATCAATAACATTACCCATATGCATAATAGTCATTTCTCGGCAATAAACTCCTAAACGGCAACAACAAGTCAGGTAAATGGGCCTCCAGCGTCGATTTTTGAATCCCTCAAGCTCAAGCACGAGATTTCAAATTCCGCGCGCTGGCTGGCGTGACGCTCCTAGAAACGAGTGACGTGCGCCTCCCTCCGTCGGTGACAGAGACGAGGAGAGCCGAACGGTACCTGAGGACAGGATATATATATATATATATATATATATATATATATATATATATATATATATATATATATATATATATAAATAAATATATATATATATATAAATTAGAATTAACGACCTGCTTGTAAGTACCAAATAAGAAATAACAGCGCACAAGGTCATGATGTAAAAGTTATTTTTTTTTTATATCAAGTGAGTGTGCAAGGAGGACAGAAGACGACGACGATCGTTTCGCTCTTTTTATGAGCTCCTCAGGCCGCCACATCCATCATCCCATACACACTTACTTGATATCTAGAAGTTGTATATATACTGACTTCGCTAACCATAAGCCGGTATTGACGTCAGTATTTATAAATGCTACTGCATTAATAAGGGCATTGATCTCATTTTGCTTCTACAGTTAGTGTCGGTTTTTAGTTTAAACCATCGACTAGCATCGGAGCGGCGAGAAACCCGAACCAATGCGATGATAATATTCAGAACGCCGAATTAAATTAAATAAATTAGAATTAACGACCTGCTTATAAGTACCAAATAAGAAATAACAGCGCACAAGGTCATGATGTAAAAGTTTTTTTTTTTTTTTTTATATCAAGTGAGTGTGCAAGGAGGACAGAAGACGACGACGATCGTTTCGCTCTTTTTATGAGCTCCTCAGGCCGCCACATCCATCATCCCATACACACTCACTTGATATCTAGAAGTTGTATATATACTGACTTCGCTAACCATAAGCCGGTATTGACGTCAGTATTTATAAATGCTACTGCATTGATAAGGGCATTGATCTCATTTTGCTTCTACAGTTAGTGTCGGTTTTTAGTTTAAACCATCGACTAGCATCGGAGCGGCGAGAAACCCGAACCAATGCGATGATAATATTCAGAACGCCGAATTAAATTAAATAAATTAGAATTAACGACCTGCTTATAAGTACCAAATAAGAAATAACAGCGCACAAGGTCCTCCTTGCACACTCACTTGATATAAAAAAAAAATAACTTTTACATCATGACCTTGTGCGCTGTTATTTCTTATTTGGTACTTATAAGCAGGTCGTTAATTCTAATTTATTTAATTTAATTCGGCGTTCTGAATATTATCATCGCATTGGTTCGGGTTTCTCGCCGCTCCGATGCTAGTCGATGGTTTAAACTAAAAACCGACACTAACTGTAGAAGCAAAATGAGATCAATGCCCTTATCAATGCAGTAGCATTTATAAATACTGACGTCAATACCGGCTTATGGTTAGCGAAGTCAGTATATATACAACTTCTAGATATCAAGTGAGTGTGTATGGGATGATGGATGTGGCGGCCTGAGGAGCTCATAAAAAGAGCGAAACGATCGTCGTCGTCTTCTGTCCTCCTTGCACACTCACTTGATATAAAAAAAAAATAACTTTTACATCATGACCTTGTGCGCTGTTATTTCTTATTTGGTACTTATAAGCAGGTCGTTAATTCTAATTTATTTAATTTAATTCGGCGTTCTGAATATTATCATCGCATTGGTTCCGGTTTCTCGCCGCTCCGATGCTAGTCGATGGTTTAAACTAAAAACCGACACTAACTGTAGAAGCAAAATGAGATCAATGCCCTTATCAATGCAGTAGCATTTATAAATACTGACGTCAATACCGGCTTATGGTTAGCGAAGTCAGTATATATACAACTTCTAGATATCAAGTGAGTGTGTATGGGATGATGGATGTGGCGGCCTGAGGAGCTCATAAAAAGAGCGAAACGATCGTCGTCGTCTTCTGTCCTCCTTGCACACTCACTTGATATAAAAAAAAAAAATAACTTTTACATCATGACCTTGTGCGCTGTTATTTCTTATTTGGTGTATATATATATATATATATATATATATATATATATATATATATATATATATAATAATTAAATATATTATATATTTTTTTTAAATTCATATTTGGGATATTAGATATAAGTTGACTGCTGAAATATTATTTTTGTTTCTTGTTAATTTAAATGTTTTTATGCCATCTATTTTTAAATATATATATACATATTTTTTTAAATGTATTTATTTGATTGTTGTTCTTCTTAATACCTTATGAATCATTCAATATATTCGGAGTTCATTTATGAGCTTAAATCCAATATATACTATTTTTGAGTTTATACTTTATTTGGTATTTGCGAATGGAAAGAGAGAGTGTACTTTCTTGGTTAATGTAGGTGGTATAATTTTAACCAAGTGGCGCCCATTAATTATAAATTATTTTAAACCTACGACAAACCCTCCATTGCAGCTGGCTGAGGTGCGTCGTTTGCCACCCACTTTTTCCATAAGCAAAAATTTGTGGTCATATATATTTTATTGATTATTTAGATTATTTTAATTGAGTCAAAAGATGCTTGCGAATACACCGAAATTACAAAAAAAAAATTCTTACATTAAAAATTTCCTTAAATTAAAAATTCGTTGTAAATTGGAAAACAAATTGATAAATAATAAATTGTTTTTACTTTGTTTAATGTTATTGAATTTTTTTGATTGCTAAGGTAAAGACGACATCATATTGAGTGAAGATTAATTGCTTGATTTTTGATGATAACATAATTGATTGAAATTATTTGTATAAAGATGGATGCTAATAAATTATCTGTTGATGAGTTACAATATGAATTACGCATTAGAGGTTTTGATGCAGATGGTACTTGTGATTCATTAAGAAAATGTCTTAGAGGAGTTATACGTTTAGAAAGAGAGGTGGAAGCATTTCATTTTGTACCGGTGGTAGATAATAGTTTTGAAATTGAAATTTGTGGTAAGAAAGTAACTGAACTTAAAGATGCAATTGAAGTATTTTCTGGCTCCGGTAGTTCTAAACGAAAACTTGAAACTAAAATTAATCATTTGCTTCCGCGATTTGAAAGAATTGATTCTAAAGATAGTGGGATTGTCTCATCTAGATCAAAATTATTAACAAAGGTTATGTCTCTTATGGCCGATTTAGATTTAAAAGTAGAATTAGCTTCAAAATCTCTTGACGTAACAATTCCTTCAGATCCTATTTTTTGTGAAGAAGAGATTCCAAGTGCTTCTAGTCCTTCAGGCGTAAATAAGTCAAGTAATACTACTGAGAATGATATGAATAAGCTAGATTTTTCAAAATTAAATTTTGAACCAGTACCAGTGCATAAATGCGACATGTGTTTTTCTGGTGATGGTAATAGTTTGAGTGTAACTTCTTTTCTTGAGAGAGTGGATGAATTGTGTGTTGCTAGAAATATTGGTAAAGATATTCTTTTTCACTCTGCTATTGATTTATTTTCGGGTACTGCCGCGTTATGATTTAGGGCTAATAGAAATTTAGTTTGTAATTGGGATGATTTAAGAAAGTTATTATTGGAACAAATTAAATCTCGAACGCAAGGTGATAATGAATCCACTGGTGTTTATTTAGCTGTGATGTCAAATTTATTTTCTCGTTTAACTATTCCCGTTAGTGCTTATATAAGAATGCATGTTCTCTTGAAAAACATTTTGCCATATTTTCAAAATCATCTTAGCTTAATTGATATCACATCTGAAGCTCAATTGTTAGATCTCTGTAAGAAACTCCAGGTTACCAAAAATTCTATCAATACATTTAAACCTCCTTCAAGTAAGTCTGACTTGGAACCTCAATTTAGTTATTGATCAACTAGTAGACATGTATGTAGTGATGCAGTTGTAGAATCTCGAGTAAAAAAAGCATGCTATATTTGTAAAGATCCAAATAACTTAGCTTGTCAATGTGATAAGCGTACGATAAAATGTTTTGGTTGTGGAAGAAACCTCAATGTCCGAATTGTAGTCGTCCGGGAAACGGAAGAAAGAGCTCTTAGAAGGTCGGCTAAGCTTCTTTTCTAATTATCCGATCACAAGTTCTAGTCATCTTGTAAATAAAGGTAACGTCAATGTCGCTAGTTTAAATGTTTCTCAGAGCATAGAATTGTTGGGTAATACTAAACCAGTATTAGATTATATTTTAGCACAAGTACGAGGATCTGAATGCCCGTATATTAAAATTTCGATTTATGGTAGAGAATTTTATGGGTTATTAGATTCTGGGGCCAATCAGTGCTTTATAAATCAGGATTGTTGGGATATTTTGAAAGAAATGGGTTTAAATCTTAAAAATGTTAGAGAAGTTTCTTGTACTGTCACGAATGGTGATGTTAGTGATTGGATGGGAATTGTTTCTGTTCCAGTTAGATTGAAAAATCGAGTTTCTGTGATTGATTTGTATGTAATTCCTAAAGTAAGACATATGGTAGTTTTGGGAATTTCTTGTTGGATTAAGATGGGTGTTGTTTCTGATCTTCGACGAGGAGAGGGGTATTATTCTTCAGAAGAATTAAATAGTTTTCAGTTAAATTGTCTACAGTCTCATGAATTGTTAACACAGTGTCAGGTTGATGAGTTAAATAATGTAACGTCAAATTATTTCAAAAGAGTGTCAGGTTTGTAAGGATGTACAAATGTCGTTTAACATAAAATTGATGTTGATAGTCCTCCAATTAAACAAAGATATTATCCTGTATCCCCACATATTCAGAAACTGACTGATGCTGCATTAGATAATATGCTTCAACTTGGCGTAATTGAGAAATCTTCGAGTGCTTGGTCATCTCCAATTTTAATGGTTCCTAAGAAATACGGGTCTTACAGATTTTGTGTCGATTTTCGAAAACTGAATAAAGTAACTAAACGTGATGGTTATCCCCTTCCTTATATTTCTGCAATATTAGATCAACTTAGAGGGGCTAAATATTTATCCACAATGGATATAAAATCCGCGTATTGGCAGGTTGAAATGGAAGAATCAAGCAAACAGTATACAGCTTTTACAATTCCTGGTCGTGGATTATATCAGTTTACTCGTATGCCTTTTGGGTTGCACAATACGCCTGCGACTTTTCAGCGCTTAGTAGATTCTGTGTTAGGTCCTGATCTAGAACCGTATGTATTCGTCTATTTGGACTTTCGAGAACCACCTCGAAATTTTGAGAGAAATATTCCTACGTTTAGATAAAGCTGGGTTAACATTAAGTGAAGATACGTGTGTATTTTGCAAGCCTAAGTTGAAATACCTAGGTTATGTAGTACATCGTGGTGGTGTTCAGGTTGAACCTGATAAAGTTAAATCGATTGTTAGTATGAAATCCCGTTCTAATCAAACCGAAGTTCGAAGACTTTTGGGTATGGCGTCGTGGTATAGGCGATTTGTTCCAGATTATGCGACATTAGTTGCACCATTAACTGCCTTATTGCAAAAACGGAAAATTTTTGTATAGACTGACGATTGTGAACGTTCTCTCGAAGGTATTAAGAATGCTTTAGTTTCGGTACCTATTTTGACATGTCCTGATTTTGACATACCCTTTGTTCTGCAAACCGGTGCTTCTGCATATGACATTGGCGCTGTCTTAACGCAATCTCATCAAGACGAAGAACATGTTATCTGCTATATTAGTCGATCGTTGACTTCCGCTGAGCGGAAATATTCAACCACAGAACGTGAGTGTCTGGCGGTAATATGGGCGATGGAGACATTAAGATGCTATCTAGAAGGTTCTAAGCTTACGGTCGTCATTGATCACTATTCTCTAGTATGGCTGAATAATCTATCCCAACCACAAGGTCGATTAGGTCGGTGGACGTTAAGACTTCAGCAATTTAATTTCGATGTTATCCATAGAAAGGGTAAAGATCATGTTTTTGCTGATATTTTATCCCGTGATTGTTGTTCAGAAAATAAAATTGATAATGTAGATTCAGATTTTTGTTATAATCTAGTCATTAATATTTTTGAAGTTGATGAGGTTGATGATCCTTGGTATGTTCGTCTTAGTAAAAGTATTATATCTTCTCCTTTAAAATATCCTCAGTGGCGCATACATGATAATAAAATTTATAAGTATACTAAATATAATTCATATTTTCTTGATAGTAACGAGAATTGGAAGTTAGTAATCCCTAAAAATTTGAGAACAAAAATTCTTTTTTAGAATCATGATTCTAGTACAGCTGGTCATTTGGGTGTTTTTAAAACATTTCATAGAATATCTTCAAAATATTTTTGGCCTCGTATGAAAGCTGATATCACTCGATATATTAAACGTTGTGCTATGTGTCAACAATTTAAACCGGAACAGAAAAATAAAGCTGGGTTAATGGGTTCGAGACCAAAATTAACTAGACCTTGGCAGGTAATTTGTACTGATATTGTAGGTCTGTTACCGAGATCTTCTCATGACTATTGTTATATTCTTGTCGTGTCGGATTGCTTTAGTAAATTTTGTCTTACTTTTCCGATAAGAAGAGCTACAGCTGCTACTGTAGTAAAACATCTAGAGAATGATGTATTTTTAATGTTTGGTGTTCCGCAATCGATTTTATGTGATAATGGAGTACAATATAAGTGTAAAGAATTTACTCGTTTGGTGAAAAAGTATGGTGTAAATGTGCTCTATAATCCTGTTTATCATCCACAGGCTAATCCTGCCGAAAGGGTTAACCGTGTCCGTGAGACAATGTTAGCTTCGTACGTCTCTGAAAACCAGCGGAAGTGGGATGAGGAATTGCCGAAGGTAACATGTGCCCTTCGCACTGCTCGCCATGAAGTCACTTCTCATACTCCGATTTTCGTTAATTTTGGCATAGAAATTATTTTGGATGGTAAAGATCATATAGGTACCGGGTTCAATAATAATCAAGTAGAGTCTAAGTCTGAAATCAGAGAAAAATGTTTCAGTAAACTATATCATGATATTTCTAAGAAATTAATTGAGGCACATACACGGGCTAGGGATAGATATAACCTTAGGCGTAGACATATAGATTATGTAGAAGGTCAATTTGTTTATAAGAAGAAATATTCTATTTCTGATGCTACGAAATTTTATGCTGCTAAGTTAGGGAAAAAGTTTACTGGACCGTTTTGTATCAAACGGAAAGTCGGATACAATACCTATGAATTAGAAGACTAATTAGGCATTTCTAAGGGTATATGGTACGTAAAAGATTTAAAACCTAGTTCTGATTAAGTGATTAGAAGAAAATTGGGCGAGAGGAGTTGTATTAGTTGTTGGTTTTGTACTCCATCTTTTGTTGCGAGGTTGGGGCAACAAAAACCTTAACTTATTGTTATAGGGGCATTTTATTATTTTTTACATTTCTAATTTTCTTTATTGTTATTTTTTGTTTTCTTCCATGACAATGATCATGTAAATAACATTTGCTAAACAGAGCATCGGTTAATTTACCGGATAATCATTTACATGGTTAGTATATATGATTATAAATTGTGGTATTTTGATTTTCGGAACTTTTTCTTGTGGTAAGAAAATTCACAATTTATTTCGTTAAACGGATTTAAAAGTACATTACTATCATTGGTTGGTTGATTTTCATGTTAAAGCTATCTTATAACTTTTGTTGCGTAAATTTTTTTTTTGCTGTAACTGCTGAAAATAAGATTTGTTCATTCTTAGTTTTTTTGTTGGGTTTCTATTTGGGTTATTACTGTTTAGTAGGGAACGAAAATGAAAATTTTATATATATTTTTTTATTTTAAATATTGTTTATTTCATTCATTATTTTTCGTTTTGTTTACTTTATAATTACTTATAATATTGGGTTACATTTATCTCGCAAGAAGATTTTTTTTGTTCGTGTAAAATTTAGGAGAAATTTTCACTCGGGAAAAAAAGGGGGAGTTGTTACATTTCAAATTTTCATAATTAATATTTCATTTAATACTCATTTAATTTTTATTAATTTGAATTTTCAAATTAAATATGTGTATTAGGTTGCCTATAATGATTGGACGTTTTTAAATTACTGAAAATTTTGCGCATGCTTATTTGATTTATCTTCCGGAACGTCCGTTCTGAGCCATTTTGTTTTATAGTGATTTTATTAATATCACGCCAGTTATCTGGATTTATATAATTTAGTCAGCTAAAGTCGGTGTTCGCTGGTTTGATTGGTTCTTAGCGGCCGATTTATCGATATTTTATCGGATTTTTTTTTGAACAAAAGTACTCGCAGCACGTGATTTCTAAAAAAACTCCCTTTGTAATAAGGGGTAAGTGGATTTAATTTTGCAATTCATTTTTATAAAATATTTTCCGTGTGTTTTTGGGTTTATTTGTATGCTATTATAATTCCGCATTTTTGCTGGATTTTTCTCTTGAAGATTCGTTCCTTGGAGTTGGTGAAATATTCGTTTTTTTTTTGTGGTGGACTTTGTCGCAGAAAGTATTTCGAGTTGGTTTTCTGCTTCCATCCACGGACCGTTATCTTCCCCTACGTACGCATTCACCGCGCTCGTATCCAGCATCAGGTCGCGCCGCTAAGGTGAAGACAACAGATGCCGATGAGTATTTCTTTTATCAATATCAATGAATTCTTTGATGAATTATTTTCCTTTCAACGAAATATATTTTAACGAAATAAAACCATTAATATTTTTGTGTGAATAATATTTAAATGTTTAATATCGCGTTTTACGTAAATTTCGATTATTACTTTTTTTATATCAATCAATTATTAAAAATCATTTACGTTCATTATTTTGCGTCGTTGCTAATAAAATTCATTATTTCATTAAATTCATCAAGTCATTCGTTCAGTCATTCTTTTTTTTAATATTAATTTCATACGCAGGCATTATTATTGCATTTTTTTAACCATTAATTTTCTAGAAATTTTATTAATATAAATAAAGAAATTTTAAAGATTAATTAATTAATTCTGGTTTGTGAACCGAATAATATAGCTATATTTTAGGGCAAAAACGGGTATGTAACTGAATATATATAGTTAACGTATTCACTACGTAACGATTGTTTTTAAAAAGTTTTATTTATTGAACACAATTACAATTGAAAGAATGAAAATACAAAGATTAATTTGAATAAGTAATTTGATACGAGCGCGAGCTGCCGGAGTCTGACGGGAACTGACGAGAACTGGCCGTTATCTCCCGGCGCTGGGTATTTATGAAGATGGGTAGCTGAATCAGCAAATGGGTAGGTGGCTGGTATGGTAACACCTCCCCTCTTAGATGGAAGTTCGCAACCAAGGGTGAGAACTGCGTTTTCTTGGGTTCCTCCCTGTGGCTCTTCTTGTAATGGGACGGTTGAATTCTTAAGTCTGTAGAATCGCTTCCAAATGGTTAAAGATGTGATGATTGATAAGATTATAAAGATAAGGGTCGAATACCCTAGGTGACTCATATGATGAGTTTTCATGGTGTTTAGCTTTTCTTGTAGATTTTCCATCGACGTCTTTGTTTCATTAAACTGCTTCCATTGAATTTCGTTAAAGTGAAGATCATCGTTTTTCCAGCGTCGGATGTCTTCCTTCAATGTGGTAATGTTAAGTGGGTGGATTTGGAATTCTCTATTGGAGATGAATGATGTGCGTGTCCTCATGATTTCTTGTTTCCATGCCGCACTGCAGTTACTGCTAAACTGGATTAGTACAGTTCCTGTTATTCTTCGGATTTCTTCTTTTTCGTTGCAGTTAATTGTCAGCTTTTCTTCTCTTGGGGATGATATGATCCATTCGTTGTCGGATGTCTTCATTATTTTCGGTTGGTTTGGGTTGAGGATGTTGTAGGTGCATTTTCCTTCGTGGAATTCGTGTTTAATTAAATCATATTCGCAGTGAGTTTCGCTGAGAGAGTTTTTACTCGTTTCTTCACATAAAAATTTGCGTTCTTTGATTTGCTTGCATCTATGATTCATTGATATGCACCTTTTTTTATTTTCTGCCAGGTAAGGATTTTCAATAGTTGAGATTTTAGGATGGTTATCAATAAATTGTGGAATTGGATAGAGTTGATAGAGTTGATAGGTAAGGAGTTCACATAGTGGAATTTTGATTAAGAAATTTAAAATGTTTCCTTTGCGATAGGCCTTTATTGTTAGTATTTTTAAAATCGCGTAAATATTTTCTTCTTCGGCAGGCAATGGTAGTTTTCCTGTTTTAGTTTGTTCTTCGATGTTTTTAAGTTCTTTTAAAAGTATTTCGTTGGGTAATATTGTGGGATCGTAAGTTTCAAGTCTTGCAAAAATTTTCGCTGTTATTATTTTTTCTAAAAGCATATTTATTGTAGTAAGGCTGTTTGTTAATTGTATTACCATTATTCCTAGATTCAATCGATTATTGATATCGATGGCAAATATGCTTTTATTTTTAATTACTTGTCCTAGTTGCGTTATTCTTGATTTAAGTCGGTCTTGATTCTTTTCCAAATTGTCAATATTTTCTTTGAATTCTTTTATTCATGTTAGTGAAAGTGAGATTTGTTTTTTTTGAGATTCAATAATTTTCTCCTGTATTGTAGAAAGTTTCATGATGGCCTCGTCATATCGCTGTGCGTCTTCTTGGTCTAGGTTACCAGAAATAGCTTTAATAATGGTTCCTACAAAATTAAAAGCTCCTCTTTTCGTTCTTAGGGTAGGTACTACTTGTTTTAAATTATCATTCATTAATTATTGATCTGATTTTAAAGATGAAATTTTTCCTGTTAATTCTTGCTTATATGTCAACTTTTCTACGAGTTTTCCAGTATTGTATGAAATTCTTCACATCTGTTGTTCATTCTGTCAATTTCATTTATCATCGGCTGTAAATCGTATTGAGTAGCGATTGTCCATGACGTTAGCTTATTTTCGACTGTTCCAAGATAAAATGGGAACAGTAAATCTTTGATCGGAGTGATTTTTACTTCTCCTGCTGTCCAGAGGACGAAGCATCTGTAACAATACCGTGTTTTAGATGCCGACGATGATAGCGTTGCGTTCCGCGTTTAATTTTAACGTCTACTGTATTATCGTAATTTATTTTTGTAATTACGTAAGGTCCAAAATAAGGTTTTATTAGTATACTTGATTTTGTAATATTTTCAACATACACTTTTTCTCCAATTTTTCATTTAGTAGTATTGAGATTTTTTCTTTGTTTTTCTTGTGTTTTTTTCTTTCTTGAAATGTCCTTTCTTTTTATCTGATCGTAAAGAAGTTTCATTCTTTCTCGATGTTTACTGATTTGTTCTTGATAGGCAATATTGTCGTAAAATAAATCCATAGGATTTCTTGTTTTGGTATGTCCTAAGAGTAGTTTTAATGGTGTGAAACCTGTTGCGTGAGTAATGCTATTATTATAAGCTATAATAGTTAATTGAACCTGTTTTTCTATATTTATATCTCTGTCTTCATTAAGACATCTTATGTGTTCCAGCGTAGAGTGTAATCTTTTTATATTTGCCTAAGACTCGGGGTTCGGGGATTCGGGGTTGTTGCAAAATGAATATTAATTTTGTGAATTTTAAGAAATTCCTTCATTAGTTTATTAATAAATTCTGTGCCTTGATCGAAACAGATTTTTTCAGGTATTCCGTAGTTCGTAAAATATTGTAATAGTGCTTCAACTATTTCGTGTGGATTTTTGCTGTTAATTTTAATAGCTTTTATTGCTAAATATTTCTTTGATGATATTGAAAATATATCAACATAAATTCTTTCAAATGGGGCGTTTGGTGTTTTTGTTACAGGTAGTAACGTTATTTGAGGGTGTCTGTTGTATTTTGTTAGTTTACGTCCATCAATAAAATTCTTGATTGATTTTTTCATATTCTTCAACCAATCCGTTCGTTGTAAATGTTTAATAGTTTCCTCTACTCCTCGATGGTTATGAGGTCCTTTATGGTATTTCAAAATGATTTCTATTTGTTTCATCGGGTTATTGATTATTCTCGCTCTCCTTAAACATCTGATTATCTTCGGTCCTTTGTCATTAAATTTTTCGATAAAAACTTTGCAACATTTTTGATACAATTTGTCTTATTCTGCATATAAATAAATTATTTTATTATTGGTAATATATTCTTTAAAAATATCAAAAATATTTTAATCGACATTTGTACGTGGGATTTTGCATTCATAAATCATGCGTCCGTCATCGTTGCGATGATTAACTTCTAATTCAGTATTTATCCTGCACGTAATATAAATTGTATGTCTTTATTGTCCAAAATCGTATCTTAAATTTCAATTCGTTTCGTTGTTTCGTATGTTGCGTTTGAATGAATAGGATTGTCATCAGAATCTTCACTTCCTTCTACATTATGTTCTGTGATTTTTTTTTCCTTTTTGGGCTATTCCTTGTCCAAATCTTGTTTGTTGTTTTTCTGGGCTTGTTGTTTCAGATTCTTCAATATCGATTTCAAGTTCTCTTAGTAATTGATCAATTTCGTAACTATTTACATAAACTGATTGTAAATCATTATTTTTTTCGGGTGTCATTAAATTTAGTTGCATTAGTTGCTTCCTAATTTATCAAGAATATCGGCGATATTCGGAATTGGATATTTATCTTCGATCATCTGTTTATACAGTTGTCGATAATCGATCACCATTCTCTGCTTTACTTTTCTTTCTTTTTCTGTAGTAACAATATGCACGAGTGCTGACCATGGGGATATACTTTCTTGTATTATGTCTTGTGATAAGAGATTATTAATTTCCTTTTTAATTTCGCTTCGCATTTCTATTGGTTATCGATACATGCGTACATACACTGGTTTGTCATCTTTTATGTTTAATGAATGTTTAATTTCGTGTGTAAAGGTTAATTTCTGTCCGTCCAAATAAAATATATCCTTGAATTTCAACAATAACAATTTTAATGAAGCTTTTTCTTCGATGCTTAAATTGTATATATTCAAAATGTTGTTTATTTTCTTGTTCAAATACTTCTTTCGATGTAGTTGGTTGAATTCCTTCATTGTATGACTCAGTAAATTCTTGAACTAGTGTTAAATTTATATTATGAGTTGGTCCTGATGTTTTAATAATTTTATCGGTGATGTTGTTAATCCGTATTAAGGTTTTTCCATTATTTATTTCGACTAATGCGGGTGGTGATAAAATAAATTCCTTTTCTTCTAATTTTGTTCGTGTTTGGGGAAAATGCAAGTTTGTTTGTCATGTTATTGACTGTGTATTCAACTACTTAAGAAGTGTTTGGAAAAAGTTTAATATCGTCTAAACTGGTATAATAGGGGATTTTTACTTTCGGTGTCTTAAGTACTTTTTCAACAGTGTCAATTTGTGCTTTAACTGTTTTGATTCAATCCATTTCTATAAGCATATCGTAATAATTTGAAAAATTAAAACAATTATATAAGTAGAGGATTACAGCCGATTCTAGAACCTTCTTCTCATTTGAGAGGAAACTCCTCAAAATGATTAAATGAGTTAAAACCTGGAGTGTGGTTCGAGAGCTGACCCCGAGCAGTCCGTCCCGCTGCACAATTAAAACGTGCGGCCTCCACGTGGTCCACCATATCCTTAATCATCCTTTCAATCACATCCTTTTCAATAATCCTTTTCCCAAATTCCCTTCCATTTAACCTTTTCCTTTAAAAATCCACGTGTATTTCCTATTTCCTATCCCTTGGGGAGGGCAGAGGGCGCAGCAATGGCTGTTTAACTCTGTCCAGATTTTAACCTACGCTTAAGACCTAGATTTAAGATTTCATTACTCATCCCTTCATCCACTCATTTATTCATTCATACAATCGACACTCTAATAAATTTAAAACAATTTTAATTATTATTTCATAATTACTGTGACTGGTCAACAGAGCTTTAATAGCTAAGGCCATTAATTACGCAAAGAAGAAGAAGAAGAGTTAAAACCTCCTGGTAGGGAGGAGGTGTCTTTTTAGAATCTCCAAAGAACCTTCTTTCCTCCTCCTCATAAAATGAAGAGGAGGAGGTTACTTTACGGTTTTATTGATTCTAAAGAGACAATATACTCTTAATCATTTTAAGATAGTTTTCACCAAATAGAAGAGGTAGGGTTCATAGAATCGGCTAAAAATATCACCCTTGAGTGCTTACAGTCCACGGTCTAACGTATTGTCTAGCATTCATTAAAGACAAATAATGTGTCTAATCAAAATCCAAAGGGGCCCTTACCCCCTTAAGATTTTTACCCGATACATTACAGCGTTTATGCGCTGTATCGCTATAGGCGGACCATGCACAAGACAAGATGTGTTCATCTCGATGGTTCAAGGGCGACTGATAAATAATACATAAGATGTCATATATGAATCTATTAATAAATATTGTCAATGCGGTTAAAGTGTTGTTAGCAACATCGACGATTGAAGGTATTGAATGTCTTCAATTGGATTTTAATGAGTGGGTAAACGACCTCCTTTAGGCGGGAAAATCATAAAGTACTTAGTCCTTTTCAGAGGAGAAGTATGTGAGGTCGTTGTGATGTAAAAATATATACAGAACCTCCCCCCAACATAATATTATGGGACTATATAAGACCTGCCGGATGGGTGTAACTTATTACAGTACACGTGTTGTTGTCAAGAATACATCTGCCAGAACTGTGTCACTAATTAGTGTTGTTGTCAATAATAAATTGAATAATAAGTAAGTATTTGTAATTATTTTCAAAATAAATTAATTTATTGATAGAAGTGAAATTTTAGTGAAACGACAAAACCCGAGTAATAAACCAATTATTAGAGCACATATTCAAAATAATGGGCCAATTGATAATGCGAATTCAGCAAATGACTCGGGATTTTTTGAAGAGGGTGAAGAACCTTTTTCTAATATAAATCTACCGAATCATGGTGAGACTACTATTGTTGATGTTCCATGGAATATCAACGATACCAACGATGATTCTAACCCCAACAATCAACTTGTAAAACAAAAGAAGAACGCTATGAAAAATTTGCTGTCGTCGAATACGTATTTTTTAAATAAAAGTAATTCTAAATGGGTGTCGCTATTTCCAAAAACCCCTAAATCAGCGCGGCTCGCAGCCTAACTTCAGGGTCGCCCACAGCGCCAAGGCACACAAAATTTGAGGTTGGGATGGCGCTTTATAAATACAAGGAATTGCACACAAAGTCACCTTTCAACAACGGATACATATTACCTTGGGTCTCTGACCCACCCTGAAGTTAGGCTGCGAGCCGCCGCTGCCCTAAATCCATTTGAAAACAATGGATTTTGGGTTTTTTTTCTTAATCTTGAACCAGTTATTAGAATATTGGGTAAGGGTGGGCAAGGAATTTCTTTGAATGAACAGATGTGGACAGTATGTTTAGAACAAAAAGTGAATATCAACCAAACATTTTTTTTATGTAGATACGGATCAAACAATCAGCTTTAATGGAGTAAACATTTCATTTAGTTTAATGAATAATTGTCGTAAAGTTGCAACAATTGATATCGGTGGAAATCACGTATTTTTATCGTATGAAGGTCTTCGTGAATTGTGGAAACTGGTTGATGTTGTTTCATCTCGTTTGGAATATTTAAAAAATCTTAAGTTTAGTGAATATTACTATTCTTGGTTGGGTTTATTAAATGAACTGGATGGGGATATGAAAACTCGTTTTTCAAAAATAATGCAAGGCGAGTGTAATGAATATGCTTGTATGATTGATGAATTGTTACTTTATGGTAATGATAAGTTATTGTTCGATTTTGATATGCAACATATAATGTTAGATTCTTATAATAATGGGAAGTAAAAAGAAAGTAGTAATGTGTGAAAGTAAAAATACTATTCATAATATGTATGTATGGAAATTTGCGTATAAAAAAGCTAGGAAAGGTGCATGGCATTTATATTATTATGATTCTTTAAGATTCAAAGAAAAAATGAAAAGAATCGAATTAGCGATAAGTTTGTGTATACAAAGTAGTTTTAGGGAGAATGTATATAACTCAAGGTTTAAGTAGAATATAGTTAGTATAAGTGTTTGTATTAGGTGAAGTGGTAAATGTTTGTTAAAATTAAATTATAAAAATCAATAAACAGTTTTTTAAGTTGCCACAGTTTATTTGTATACCTTTAAAATAAAATGTATGTCTATTGTCTCTTCAGTCGTAAAAGAACTATCAAATGGATTCGGGGGCTACTAAATAAATTAATAAACAAGCTGCCTTTTGAAATTCATTTACCTGGATATAATTATTGTGGGCCTGGAACAAAATTAGAAAAGAGATTATGCGCGAGGCGATAAAGGAATAAACGAACTCGACGAAGCTTGTAAAGAGCACGATATAGTGTACGATAATACAAATAATTTAAAAGAAAGGCATATAGCCGATCATAGGTTACGCAAAACTGCAAAAAAAATAATTCAGAAGGTTGGTCCAAGTGCCAGAGAAAAGATTGCATCGGCAGGAGTTGCAGCAGCAATGAAAGGGAAAACTTCATTTGGAATGGGTCTAAAAAAGAGAAAAAACAAGGGTATAAATCGCAAAAGAAAGAGTCGGGTGGTACTTTAACGTTTAACAAGGCAGTTCGACTGGCCAGAAACGCTATCAGTACAAGAAAACATAAAAGTGTATTTGATGCTACAAAAGCTGCATATAATGTTTTGAAAAAATATAAGAGAAAAATTAAATTTTCAAAACGTAGAGTCATTCCTATACCGAAACAAGGAGGATTTCTTCCGCTGATTCCAATATTTGCAGCTTTAGGTGCATTGGGTTCCCTTGGAGGAGGGGCAGCCGCTATAGCGAAGGCAGTAAACAGTGCAAAATCAGCTAAAGAACAACAAAAAGAAGCTGAGCGACACAATAGAGCTATGGAAGCCAAATCAGTGGGTTCTGGTTATTACATAAAAGCATATAAAAGAGGATGTGGTTTATATTTTCCCGAATATTCAAAAAACTGAAAATAATGTTCCTTCATGAAAGACCTCTAAATAATTTGGAAATTTTAAAAATAGCAAAATTATTGAAAATACCATCGTTTAAAGGTGTCTATATGAGAAATGCATTACCGAAAAAAATTTAAAAAAATGAAAGTGCAGTTATCAATTTAGACAATAAAGAAAGCGAAGGAACGCATTGGGTTGCCTATAAAAATAGTGGCAGTAGAGTAAAATACTTTGACAGTTTCGGTGATTTAAAATCTTCCATTGAAATTGAAAAATATTTAAGATTAGATGATAAGAATAATGTTATAAGCTATAACTTTGAACGCTACCAGACAATCGATGATTTAAATTGTGGACAATTGTGTTTAATGTTTTTAATAAATAATTAAGAAAACAATTTAAACATCAGTCGAAGACTAAACGCAATGGTGAAAACTTCTCATTCGCTCACGTTTACGTTGACCGGAATCAGTTCCGAGTTACGTTGCAATTTTAATCCACCGATTTATTTGAGCAAAGATGAAGATGAAGAATATGAGTTGGCTTTACTCAATTTTGAGTCATTCAATTCAATTCCAAACGTTGACATATCAAATAATTTATGTCACTACAAAATAGGAAACAACAAAAAAATAGTAGAATTACCCGTTGGAATTTACGGTTTAGATAATATTTCTGATTTTATAGAGACTAAAATAGAGGGGGACATTGACAATACGGCATTGGTCCGTATACGCGGTAATAATAATACTCAGAAAGTGCACATAAAAACCGATGTAGAAATCGATTTTACAGCTGAAAAAAGTATAGGAACTTTATTGGGATTTGAAAAGAAAGTACTAATGGGTGAGAAAAGTTATGAAGCAGAAAATATTGTTAATATCCACACAGTCAATGCAATTCAAATTTATTGCAATTTAGTGAGTGGTTCTTATAATAACGGTGAACCGGTACACGTGCTTTATCATTTTTTTCCTAAAGTGCCGGCCGGATATAAGATGGTAGAATCGCCACATTTACCTATACAGATAGAAAAAAAGTTAAAGACAAAAGTTTTAGTATTTTTTATGATCTATTCAATCGTAATGTCAGAAAAACAGTTGAAAATCAAACAAACACGTGAAAGCTATTAGTTGCATTTTCTTTAATGGAACACCCTGTATATTTTGTTTATTTCAAATAGGCATTAATGTTAGCCTTATAATGATACCACATAAGTACCCCTTTATTATAGAAATAACACGACAATTGCCAATAAATGAAATATATCAGTTGACATGAATAACTATTTAAAGTGTCTGTTCAAAGTGACGTCCGTTGTTTGCAATACATTCTTCACATCTCTTCATTAAATTTCGTCGTGCTTTTTGCAACATCCGTGGTGTTATTTGGCCACATGCCATACAAATACGATTTTTCAGATCGTCTAGATTTTCTGCACGAGTAACATACACTTTTTGCTTTAAAAATCCCCAAATAAAAAAATCTAAAATAGACAGATCTGGCGATCTTGCTGGCCAGATTATGGGGCCACCATTTCCAATCAATTTCAAACCAAACTTTCTTTCCAAAATATCTTTGACATTTCTTGCGTTATGGGGAGGAGCTCCATCTTGTTGGAACCACATATCTCGACGTATTTCTAGGGGGATATCATCTAAATAATCTTCAAATTCTATCGTAAGAAAGTTGGCATATCGCTCCGCATTCAACGTTCCTTGATAAAAAAATGGTCCTATTATGGTATCACCTAACACACCAAGCCACACATTAACTGCAAATCTTTGTTGGAATCTGCATTCTCGAATTTGACGTGGATTCTCAGTATCCCAGTAATGGTCGTTTTTTCCGTTGTTATTGAAATTTGATTCATCACTCCAAAGAATTAAATTTAATACATGTTGATTGTTGCTAAGCCAATTACAGAATACTATCCTCCTGTCAGAATCACCATCTCTTAAACCTTGTACTAACTTAATTTTATACGGTCTCATTTTATGTTTTCTCAGAATAGAAAATATTTTATGCATACTTATTTCTAAGTCAGCCACTGCTTCGCGTATTGAATTACGTGGATGTGCTCTAAAATAGGCCAATATCAATACTTCATTATTATCTTCTCTTTCTTGTCTTCTCCTTCGTAATTTATTATTAAAACACCCATTTCTCCGTAAATTTTGTTCAAGTCTTGCAAAAGTGCAATAATGTGGTTGTCTTCTTTCTGGATACATGTTTCCATAAGTGATACTAGCTTCTCTAGAATTATCGTTGCATCTAACGAAGACCTTTAGCATATCCATTTTTTCATCATTAGAATAGTAATTATCACCCATCTCTAAAAATTTGAATCAACAACACGCAAGACGGGAAGTTACTACACCACTTTGACATTAAAGCGTTAACAAATTGTTTTATGTCAATTGTTATCCATGGCAACTGATAAATTTCATTTATTTGCAATTGTCGCGTTATTTGTATAATGAAGGGGTACTTATGTGGTATCATTATAAAGCTAAGGTTATTACCTATTTGAAATAAACAAAATATACAGGGTGTTCCATTAAAGAAAATGAAGCTAATAGCTTTCACGTGTTTATTTGATTTTCAATTGATTTTCTGACAATGCTACTGAATAGATCATGAAAAATACTAAAACTATTGTTTTTAACTTTTTTTTCTATCTGTACTAATAACGGACATATATGCTGTGTCACAATAAATCAAACAGACTGTATATTTATCTGTTAGTGGAGATATTATCAGTACAATTGTGGTAAGAGTGTTGGATCAATCAGGGAAATTGATCAATTTTAGAGGTGAAGAAGTAACGACACGATTACACTTGCGTAAGGTTGAATGAGATGAAGTTATATAACTCAAAAACGTCGAATCGAAAGAGGAACCATAATGTTAAGAAGAAGAAGAACACAGCAAACCGGTCAACCTATAAATTGGGTAGCGATATGAAAAATGTGTGCAGTAGCCTAAAAAAAGTGAAGAAGTTAACAACAGAAAATCGTATATTCTTAAAAGATTTGGGCTATAAACTACTAAAATAATGGACATTTTAAATGTTACTGACAAAGTTAAAGCTAACAATGCAATAGTAAGTTACGAGTATCATTCATACCAACCTTATGGATCGGAAAGTTTTGATAATAATGATGAAATTAGGATAACGGTTCCGGAAACTGACAATTATACATTACCAGGAGAGAGTTATGTATATGTAGGAATGTTAAAAACGAGGCTAGTAAGAAATCAAAATTAGTCAAGAACCCAGCAGGCTTTATGATTAGCGATCTTCGGTATTTAATGAATGGTGTTCAAGTGGATTCCGTTAGAAACGTGGGAGTGACATCATGTATGAAAGGGTATTTTTTGTATAATAAAAATAAAATGATTAAATTACAAAATGCAGGGTGGGACATTGAGAAAAAAGGTTTCTGCGATATAGTCGATGACAATGGACATTTTGCAATTAGTGTACCGCTTAAAAGTATTTTAGGATTTGCGGAAGATTTTAAGAAAGTTGTATTAAACTGTAGACAAGAGTTGGTACTCATTCGGAATAACGATGATAACGATGTAATTGTTCAAAGTGAAGCTAAAAAAGAAAAAGGAAAATTGACAAGCGATAAAATTATTTGGAGAATACCTCAAATTGCAGTCGGTCTACGAGAACAGTTAGCCCTGACAAAATTAACTGACAAAAATTAAAATATCAATTTATGGTTTAGAAGTTGGGAGATTTATGAGTATCCGTCATTGCCGCAAACAACAAGACATACATGGGCCGTAAAGACGGCGCCACAACTTAAAACGCCAAGATACATTATTTTCGGTTTTCAAACCAATCGAAAAGGCCAGATGAAGTCTTCAATGGCTCTATTTGATAATATAAAGTTGACAAACATAAGTGTATTTTTGAACGGTACAAGATTTCCGTATGATAATTTAAATAATGATTTTGATAACAATAAATATGCTATTGTGTACGATATGTATAGCAGATTCCAACAATCATATTACTATGTGCCAGAAAGTGAACCAGCAGAATTTAAATAGAAAATTCCATTAATAGGAATCGATTGTACGTATCAGGCAGACACTATTCACAAGAGTGGCGTTGAAATTGAAATTGAATTTACTTCAAAAGAACCAGTTCCGGCTAATACAACAGCATACTGTTTAATTTTGCACGATAATGCGTTTTATTATGCACCACTAACAAAAGTGGTAAAAGAATTGTTGTAAAAGAGGTGTTACCCGTCCTGCTGCAATTCCCTGTTGCTATAAAACAAGGAGGGGCGATTGTCACTATAAAAGAAGTGTAATTTGCTTTACACATCAGTCAAATACAAGAAGTGAATGAATTAACAAGTACACAAACAAATTATGGATACATTGGACTATATCATAATCGACATTCAAGGTTTTTACGATAGTAATGATAAATTACTATCGAAAGAAGTGGCTGTTTGTGATAGCGAACGTTGAATTAGCCATTATTTGTTTGAGGCTCCCCATTCTGTAAATTGTTTACCTGCTAAGCAACGTCAAACAGCACATTGGTTAACTTCAAATTTCCACCATTTGGAATGGACTAATGGAAATGTACCACTCAATAAAATTGATAAAATTATTCGAGTGTTTAGTAAAAAAGCTAAAAACATTTATGTGAGAGGTGAGCAAAAATCACAATATCTACAGAAAATATTGGATCGGCCAATTGAGGACATTAAAAGATTGGATATAAAGTTGTCAGCGTCTCACCTAAAGTGTATGTATCACAAAGATACAGATTATACAATGTGTGCATTAACAAATGTGTATTATATCTACGATAAATTGTCAAATCCTATCAATTATTACATGCAAGATGAAGAAGAAGAAGAATCAATTTTATAAAAGAGGTTGCGACGAAAAAACCTTAAGCAAATTATCAAAATATATCGGTAGAGACGGGACACCATTTCTAGAAGATCAACGTGCTACTAATTCTACATTAATTTATTTAAAAATTGAATTTGTGTTCAGTATTCCGGCACCAGATACCAGATCTGTGGGTATCTGGTGCCGGAATACTGAACACAAATTCAATTTTGATATTTGTTTTCTGGTTTCACAAACAGAATTCTGCTCGTTCGTGGACGACACAGTGACCTGTATATGCACTTTGTGCATTCGTGTCACTGACGATGCCACTATGAAGCATTAGATGGCGTTAGCTATCGATATCCATTAATTTATTTGCTGAAACGAATGAAACCGTTGGAACTCGCTACTTTATGGCCCATATTACCGGACCACATACGCACAATGAAATGTTTACAAGAAAGATTGCCATGCAATGAACATTTCAACACGGCTAATTGGATGACACATGTCGATGGACCACCACCAATGAAGAAGGATTGTTTCTTTTGCAAGAGTATTGTAAATTGTGATTGCTGTTATTGTTATTGTTCAATGTATATTGTTTAATAAATATTCAATGTATCCATGATTAAGAAATAAAAAATGTTTTTTATAAATAACTTGTTTTAATTGCGGCAACTAAAAAAAAATAAAGAAAAAAGAAAGAGAAAAAAAAAAGAAAAAAAAAGAGAATGATGGTTAGAAGGAATCTCCTCCCAGTCTCCTCCTACTCTCCTCCTACTTTCCTCCCACAAAGAGAGAGGGAAGAGTGGGGGTAGGAGTAGGGAAAACGTCTAAAAATACGTTACCCCCCCCCTTCGGCAGCGGGGAGGCGTCAAAATAAAATTACCCCCTCCAGTTGCCACGCCCCCTCCTTGGCTCCTCCCACGCCACGCCCCTTTGGCCACTCCCCCCGCCCTCTCCTTGGCTTCTCCCCACGCCCCAGTTGGCTTCTCCGCCCACCCCCCGAAAAAAAAATTTAACCTCGATTCCCCCTCACTTGTTTTACTTTCGCTTCCGTTTACTGACCTCAAAATTGGGTATAAAAGAAGTCAGAACAAACTAAGAAATCACATCCAGTGCAAGTTTTGGAACGAACAACATCTCCACTCCAAAATGGAAGGTAAGTGGTCTTTATTTATATTTTGGTGATTAAATATTTTTAACATATTTTGGATATTCTTATTTTGTGTGTTTGTTTTTGCTTTTAGGTAACAAGATAATTTGTATTGACGATTTTCTGAGCTCCAGCATGGATGGGAATATGTTAAGTATTTGGTTTTTCTTTAATTCTATATAATCAAATGTATCTTATTTATTGTCTATTGTTTTAAGGTGAAGTTGAGAAAAAGAGCACCACTAATTCAGATGCACATCCTAACATAATTGGACCTGATGTAAAAAGTATTTAAAACAAGTGTTATTTAAATGTTCCTAGATTATCTATTGTTATTGTTTTCAGTTTCATTTGATGAATCATGGGATGATTTTGATTTGTTTACAAATGACAAAGAGAAATCAGTGGCAGATGATTCATTAAATAAATTGCTTTTGAAGGAGAAAGGCGAACCATCAACTGATCGATCGTTGAAATCGAAAAAGGAACGAAAGACTAGAGGTTTTTTTTTTTTTTTTCCACATGAGGTGGTATCGCTTAGCGTCCCTGCACTACGGTCTCCGTGGTCCTCTAAGACTAAAGGTTATTTCTATTCATAATTATAATTTTATGCATAATAATTGTGTACAGGGCGAACGAATCCTATGTGTTCAATGCCGTTACTTGTTGGATCGCCTTCTAACTACCAACCTTCGACATCATCCAAGCAGGGCCAAAAAAACAAATACAGCAGCATCACATATCAACCACAACGCCCTCGGAACGTACACCTAGTCGAACCGCAAACAAAAAAACCTTCATTCCAAATCCAACAAAATATGCAAATCCAACCACCACAACAACCCTCATTTCAAATTATTGCACAACCTCAACCCTCAAACCAGTTTGTCATCGTGCAAAACGATTCCAATTATTACGCGATGCCGACTGGACAAAATTATGTCGCGGTACCGACTGGGCAAAATTATACATTTCCTCAGTCATTGGTAAACTTGGTGGTTTCCCAGCCAGGTTTTGGCGCATCACTTGCAACCAATGACGTGACAGGTAAGTCCTGTATTTTTTGTAATATTTAATGATATTTATTAATTGCAATGTTCTTTGTTTAATTGCAGGGAAAAAATCAAGCACACCTGGTCCACAGCAATCAGCTCAGATGACTCAGTCTCCGTTGCGATTGTGGCCTGCAGGTGGGTGCCAAAGATCTTCCAGCCAAGTCGAGTCGGAAAATAATACTGATGGTCGATTTGCAGTTTCGGATATGGGAGACAGTGAGCTGGGTGGCTTGTTTCAATCAGTGCGGTTATCACAAGAAATTACACTTTCTCAAGATAACGGTGCTGTTCGATCTTCTGTCCGTGAATTGCAAATAAACAATACAGTTTAACCTGGAAGATCTTCATCAGCAGATGTAGTAAGAGCAACTAACCCCAATCTTTACGCTCCTCCACCGACATTTATACCACCCAACCAGATTCCTCCCTTAACCACTACTACTAACAATTTCGAAGAGTTTATGCGAGCCATAATTTGTGATAAAGGAACAATTCGTTCTATGCAAGCTCGCAAAGACTCATTCATCACATCCATTGATGATCGATTGGAAAGAATTGATAGTATAATCGATAATTTGAATAGTTTTTCAAAGCCTGATGTGGTTGACTTCGTTGTACAATCTACTAATTCTAACACCCCTGACGTTAGTAATTACTTAGCTGCAAATCAGCTACGAGAGGAGCATTATTCATTGACAAGTTTAAAAAAACGTTTAAAAGAAATTTAATTGCGAAAGCACATTACATTTTTGTAATTATTTTATAATTTTGTCAATTTGTTTCAAGTCTAATTCTTTTCAAACAATTGTAATGAGGTGTTTGATTGCTACATCTGCTTTTGTGGTCATTGTCTGTTGCTAGTCGTGTGTGGTTGATGTGTGTCGCTACTAGTCATTTGGATGTGTGTTACCATCTGTCAGGGAATTATTTTATAGTTATTATTTAGTATTAGTTTTTTTATAGTTATTATTTAGTATTAGTTTTTATATTTAATTATTAATATTATTTGTAATATATAATTGTTGACAATTCAATTTCTTAGGGGATACTGATTATATATATATATATATATATATATATATATATATATATATATACCAGCACAAGAAGTAATGGTCGTACTACGTTAGAGGCAGAGTTCGGAAAATTTCCTAACAGGGCATTCGACCAATAATACGGCAGGAGAGATGTGCGTAATCTACTTTATTGTAATACCAAGCTTTCGGGACTCATTTTGTCCCTTCCTCAGGGTTAACACTAAAAACAATGAGCAAAAAAACAAACAATTACTGATCTGATAACGTCATTCCCAAACTGCCCTTCAGGCCATCATTTGTAAAAAAATATGTAGATGATCTGCTACTTGGGTTGCCTACAGGCTCTACGCAGACGGTATGTGATATTTTCAATAGTTACAACACACACATCCAGTTCACAACCGAACAGGAGGTGAATAGATCTATTCCCTTCCTGGATACAAGAGTTATCCGTACAGCCTGTAACAAGATCATACTGGATTGGTATCAGAAACCAACCAACTCCGGCAGATACATCAATTATCACTCATATGCCCCCATGACGATGAAAGCCAACACCATCATAGCACTGAAAAATTGAATAACCCGCATATCACACCCGACCTTATTACAACAAAACCTACACAGGCTAAAAATAATAGCACTCAACAACGGCTACCCCAGGCCGTTTGTTAACAAAATAATCTTCTCAACGGCACCCTCCCCTGATAGAAACACACCCAACCTACCACAACCATTACACAACTCCACCGCAATAGAAGCCGACCCCATCCCCAACCCCGAACCTAAACCAACCTACTACAGAAAACTCCCCTATTTAGAAAAAATCACAGGGCACATAGCCAGAATCCTGAGGAACGACAACAGTGACATTAAGATAGCAAAATACGGTGTGGCTCCACTAAAAAGATTCTACACAAAACTGAAAGACCCGGTGCCCACGGCTCAAATGTCTAATGTAATTTACAGCATCCCCTGCACCGAATGCCCCCTCCGATATGTAGGTCAAACTTCTCAATGGATAAAAAGCAGAATAATTCAACATAAAAGTGACATAAGACTGAATAAGAAGTCATGTGCATTGTCCATACACTGTAACAGTGAGGACCATGCACCTGACTTCACAAACGTCGAAATTATAGATAAGTCAATGTTTTATAAAAGTCGTTTATTCCTTGAGATGTTCCACATAAAAAAGGCAGGCGTTGCAACGATGAATTTCAAAGCAGACACGGAGGGCCTTAGTTGCATTTACTCCTATTTAATAGACATGGACAGATCAGAGCCGTTGGCACCGGTCTCCTTCAGCTTAACAGGTTAATAACATTCAACAATAGTTTAGATAGTGGTAGTTGGTCTGAAATTTGCCTCATGAATCGTCAATTAAACACATTTAGGTAATTTATTCATCAATTCACATTTAGCTAGATAAGGCCCAGCAATTTCTTGGTCTGTTAGAAATGGGTTAACTGACGGCGGAATCGTCAAGTGAGTCTCAGGTTGGTGGTGACACTCTACGGAGTTAATTTGTTTGCGCTTAAAATTATAATTTCATTACATTTTTAGTTGGATTTTTTCATTTACATCTTTTACTCTTCCAAACCTTTCTATTGAAACGTGTAAGCGCACCAAGTTAAATCTATTTCGTGCACCTAACCTAAACCAGGCATCAATAACAGTAACCAAATGCATAATAGTCATTTCACGGCAATAAACTCATAAGCCGCAATAACAGGGCAGGTAAATGGGCCTCCAGCGTCGGTGTTTGAATCCCTCGAGCTCAAGCTCGAAATTTCAAACACCGCGCGGTGGCTGGCGTGACGTTCCTGGAAACGAGTGGCGTGCGCCTCTCTCCGTCGGTGACAGAGACGGAGAGAGCCGAGTGGCACCTGTAGACAGGCACCAGCCATTGTTGCTGTGTGTGTGAAAACACGTGCGTCGTTTCGCACTAAGATGCGGCCACGTGAATAAAAGTTAATCAAATATAAACAATAGCGGTGATAACACCCCGGGTTATCCAAGAAACAGTGGAACACAGTGACAATTTCCAGTTTTAAAATGTGAATGTGCCGTTTGTTTTTAAAATTTCACTTCTGCCGTAACCACGCGGTTACGATTTTTTGTACGCAATAACCTCACTCTTAAAATTTAAATTCAACAAACACCATGACTATCGATAGGATAATTAAACAAATGCAACGTCAGTTTAACAATAGTTTGTTCAAATAATCACAAATGTAAGCTCAAAATTTATTCGCTAATTATTATATTTTTTCAAGATTTCGTCATTAACTAATAGTTTAATTCAGATCAGTAATTGTTTGTTTTTTTGCTCATTGTTTTTAGTGTTAACCCTGAGGAAGGGACAAAATGAGTCCCGAAAGCTTGGTATTACAATAAAGTAGATTACGCACATCTCTCCTGCCGTATTATTGGTCGAATGTCCTGTTAGGAAATTTTCCGAACTCTGCCTGCCTATATATATATATATATATATATATATTTATTTTATTATTTGTAATATATAATTTTTGACAATTCAATTTCTTTTCATTCACCCTTCAAAAATTAAGTTGTACGCAGGGTTGGGTTTTTTATAGCATTATTATGTCGGTAAATGTTGAAAATCACTGCTTGTCATTACCAATATTAAATTTTGATCTTAACGAGTTTCGATATAAACGACATAGTGATCTATTTGGAGGAAATTGCAAAAGAGGTCTTATTACGCTTCTTAGAGTTTGCACACTTTAAACATAATATATAAAATTACGAAAAAACTATTCGTAAAAATGCAAACAATGTCTTAATTAACAAGACAACTTAAGACGATAAATATCCATTGAAACAACTACTTCCCGTGCAAATACACCTCCAAACTCCAAGAAGCGTAAGCTTATTTTCTCGAATTCAAATATTTTTGAATTTGAATATATCTTGTTTGAACTGTGCCGTAAGGTAAATAATAAGGTCTCAGATTCTTCATACCTGCTAATGACATAATCCCCTTTCTCACCTATAAATATCGACCATATTTTTCACTCATTCCATTTCTGTGTACCTGTTCATTCCACACACAACACTTTTTCCAAGTAAGTTAATTTTAATTTATTCCCAATTTTTTTTCAAAAACGTCATAAGCAAAGCTATACTGAAGAGAGATAAATCTCGAAACGCGTTTATAGATGGCCTAAGACATTAGTTTTAATCCAAATCCTTTCACTTCTAATTTTTTTTTTTGTTATCTCTCCTTCCATTTTAAATTTGTATTTGTTAGTTGGTTTGAAGAGAATTTGACCTAAACGTTACATATACTTTAATAGAGCGTTGTAACAAATCAAATTATACAAGATTTTAAATATTTCATTGTATAATTCAATATCTGGAGGTGTATTTGCACGGGAAGTAGTTGTTTCGATGGATATTTATAGTCTTAATTTGTCTTATTAATTAAGACATTGTTTGCATTTTCACGAATAGTTTTTTCGTAATTTTATATATTATGTTTAAAGTGTGCAAACTCTAAGAAGCGTAAGCTTATTTTCTCGAATTCAAATAGTTTTGAATTTGAATTTATCTTGTTATATTTGATGATATTCCACCGACCGGTCATAATGTAATTAAGGATTTTTTTTCGTACGGTCGACACAAAAATGTTGATTGTTTTAAAATATGCCAAAGTTACAGTGCCATTCAAAAGCAATTGGTTCGAGACAATTGTAATTTATTGGTAGTATTTAAGCAAGATGCAACAAATTTAAAGCATATTTTCAATGATCACGTAATAGGTGACATGACATTGAATACATTTCTAGAAAATTGCACAGAATGTTGTAAGCAACCTTATTCTCCATTCGTAATTGATTTAGATTGTCCTGTAACGAATGGTCGATATCGAGAAGGTTTCGATAAATTTCTGACTATTTAAAAAGCACTGTAACGATGCAAATGTTATCAGTGTTTACAAACACTTTGCGTTCTTAACATGGATAAAGACATTGCAAAGAAACTCGTGGAAGCACGTCGTGCTTTGCGTGATAAAATTCGATTGTTAAAAACAGATATTGCAGACTCAAAAGAACATCATGCTGCAACGTTATTACCCTTAAGTGAACCACTGAAACAAATCGCTAGTAAATTCAATGAAGAACTTGTTCCTATTGATTCTAGTTATCTTAAAGAAAAAAAAACGGGATTAGGTTCAAGTAGAAAATCGCAAATACGTAGAATAATATTTACTACACCGCAATCCAATGTAACCTCATCTGAGGAAACTATTAGGAAACGTCCGTTGAAAATTATAGTACACAAACGAATATTTACAGCCATTAAAACGTCATCATTAACACCCAGAAGACCGAGACACCAATTGCATTTGAAAAAAGATATTATTACATCAACACCGATGGAGGATACTGCAACAGGATACACTGAAGAAGTTTATCAAACTTCACCGCCAAGAACAGGAAACGTCACACATGATGACGATGATGATGATGATGATGATGAAGAGATCGTAGATTCTGATGATGACGCTACAGTCCTACGGACTGCTACCACACGTTTAGATGAAGCTCATGATAGACTGGTAGACGAACTTAATACTTCGTCAGTCCTACAACAAACCCTGAAACAATTTCATCATATACCTCGCGCATATTTGATTGACTTTAAATTAGATCGTGGAGATAAATTCGATACTCGTTATGGAGTTCGTCAAACATTTGATGGTGTTTTGTATATCGGAAACGCGGCACTTAAGTTTGATGGAGCTATGTTGTTATTAACGATGTGCCATATAAGGGCACTACCGGTCTATACGAATTACTTTTCAAAAAGGACCCTTACACTTTTAAACCTGACGATGTTCGAAATTATAAACGTATTTTAGAGCAAACATCTGCGACGCGATTTAATTATGATCCAAGCGGAAAACGTATTGGTAGTAAAGCTTTGAAATATGTAAACATTATTAAGCCAATTTTAAATGGTCAACCTCCAAAAGTGTGGTGGACTAAAAAATGGAAAGTTGGACGCGGTTTGCAGAAAAAAATTAATCCCAATTTATCCTTAGAATTGCAATATTGGGATAATCCGAATGAACTTGTAGATAGATTACGCTTATTATAAGCTTCACAAAGTGCTGGCAATAATGCGCATACAAATGAAATAATTCCAATAATTGAAGAATTGAAGGAAGCAAACATGATAAAGTAATATAAGTGTGGCTCCTGAAATAAACATATGTTATTATCTCATTAGACACCAGACGAGCAACCGGTGTATAAAATGAGTTTAGACAAATTTGGAAATTCTATTTTTGGTGCAATGACTGTTGACAAATTTGGAAAACATGTACATGGGCATAGTGTGTCGAGCTATATTAAAAAATCTAACAATTTAGACAAGATAATCCAGAGGTATTTTAAATTCGATGAAACAGATAAAGATAGAAGATATAGGTTAATTTTGACACTTGTTGGCAACGGAAACGTATCTTCCGATGGATTCTATACAATTGATAATAAGGGGGGTGATATATTATATAAAAACACATTATACGCTGGAAAAGTTCTCAAAACAACTTACCTGGGAAATGCAATTCTATTCATTAATAAAAAATATGTATTGTCTGAATTAACAAACCTTAAAATGAATAATACAATACAAATTAAGCGCAGATTTGCAGCGACTCCAGAAGGCGTCGATAAGAAGTTTTGCATTGAGATATTAATCGAACAAAATACTAATGACACACAACATTAAACGCGATGTAATTGATGAAATTCACGCCCCAGTTCGGAAACATTTTCGTAGACGTCGAGTAATATTGAAGAGTTTAAATGATTTATACCAAGCGGATTTAGTTGAAATGATACCTTATGCCAAGGAAAATAAGGAATACACATATATATATTGATGGTTATAAATGCTTTTTCTAAATTTGGATGGGCTTTACCTTTAAAAAACAAATACTGGAAAAGAAGTTGCCTTACAAATGGAAAAATTGTTGAAAAAGAGGCAGATACCTGCAAATATTCAAACAGACAATGGTACTGAGTTTTACAACAACAATTTTAAAAAACTATGCGAAAAATAGGGAATTAATCATTACAGCACATTTTCATCTTTAAAAAGTTCAATTGTTGAACGGTTCAATAGAATTATTAAAGAACTGATGTGGAAGGAATTTAGCATGCAAGGCAATTTTAATTGGATTAGTATTCTACAAAATATAATTAATAAATATAATAATACAAAACATAGAACAATTGGTATGAAACCAAAACAAGTAAATAAAAAGAAGGAAAAACTATTGGTAAATTCTGTGTACAGGATTGGATGGATTTAGGAAGAAATTTAAAGTTAGTGACCACGTAAGGATTAGCAAAAATCGTCAAGCATTCGATAAAAATTACACCCCAAATTGGTCCAACGAAATCTTCACAGTATCCAAAGTTCAAAACACGAAACCCAGAACATATCTACTACGAGATATAAAAAACCAGGACATAATTGGAGGATTCTATGATGAAGAATTAAAAAAAGTTCAACATCAGGATGTATATCTCGTCGAAAAAGTTATTAAAAAAATGAAGATTAAAGTTCTAGTAAAATGGTTGTGTTTGGATGATTCACATAATTCATGGATATCAAATAAAAATGTTGTATAAATATTTAGTCTTTTATTAAATTATAAAGGGTTATGGATTCGCAACCACACGAGCGCGTTATCCTCCGGGGAAATAATGGCCGTATACTCCGACTTCTGGATGTTGATATTTGCCCGGGGTAGAGGAATTGGCGGTATCGAGTCATCCAGTTCGATGATGGTAACCTGTAAATTATTATAATCTCAATTTTCTCTTACTTACATGTACGTATTAACTTGTTTACTCGCTTGTTGTTGAACCTCCTGCAATATTCCTCTCTAATTTCGTTATAGATTTATATGCGGTCTGTGATAAAAAAATATAATATATAAAATACATGTAATACAAATGTAAATGTTTCTTTATTAATACAAAACATATTTTTTAAAATGTTGTTTTATTTAAAATAAGTTACTTACCCATGATTCACTTTAATACTTTAAAACCGCTGTTCAGTTTGTTCCTCTCAATTTTTTTTTTTTTTTTTTTTCGGGAGAGAGGAGGAAAATGCATTATGCATACCTTCTGTTATCCCACCCACGTATGGGAAGGATAACAGTAGGTTATGTCCGACTCTCACGGACTAAAAACCCCCTCTTATAGGTCAAATTCGAAGTGGAATTTTTACTACTTTGTAGTGATGTTGGTGTGTTTAGTGACTTTGGATAAGTGACTGTTATTGTTACTCAAAATGAGTAGCATTTATTGGTGGCGAGTGGGTGGGGTATACTTTTTAAAAAAGGGTCAGAATCATTACTGAAACATTTTTAAAAAATTAATTGGTAACGTCCAGTTGTAGTGGCCGTTTTTTCCTAGTTCTGAAGTTTTCAGGAACTTCAAGGGTATCTTTTAAAAGGGAGACGTCGAATTTAGAGGAATGTGCAATTGCCAATTGACGGATAAAATCCTGTAATTTCGGTACTTTTGTTTCGTTTCGGATTTGGTCGTTACTGACAAACCACGGAGCGCCTACGATCCTGCGGATCATGCGGCTCTGCGTGGCTTCCAGTCTGTTCATCTGCGTTTTCGAGATGTGTATCCATGACGGACAACCATAGATCATTTTTGACCTAATCATTGCCTTGTAAATGTGAATTTTACTGGCGAGGAAAAGGGTGCTTTTTGTTAAAAGCAATGATTTTAGAGTCCCGAAGGCGGAATTAGCTTTAGTGATCGCAGATTGAACATGTTTTGCCCAGTTAAGGTGGTTATCCATTTGTAAACCAAGATATTTCACTTGTTTTACCCATGGAATTGGTGTGCCTCCAAAGGTGAGGTTTTCTTGTGGGGATCTATTAGATGGGGTGAAGTAAATTGCTTGGCTTTTTTCAGCATTTATAGCAATACACCAGTCGTTTGTCCACTCTTCCAGTTGGTTAAGTGCGGTCTGGAGTTTCGAAATCATAAAGGGCAGATGTTTGCCTCGATATAGATAAGCAGTATCATCTGCATATTGGGCCGTAATTACATTGTTTAATGTTGGCAGGTCATAAACATATATATTGAAAAGGAGCGGGGAAAGTACGGACCCCTGTGGGACGCCAGCAGTCATTTTGCGTGGCGGAGATGTGGCGTTTTCGAAACGAACCGAAAAAGTGCGGCCTTGTATGAATTCCCTGATCAGATGGATTAGTGGGGTAATTAAGTGACATGAGTTTATATAACAAGCCTTCGTGCCACACTCGATCGAATGCTTTCGCAACATCGAGGAAGATGGCTAACGTGCTCTGCTTTCTGTTAAAGCCTTCGATTATGTAATCGCTGGTTCTAACAAGTTGGTGGTTGCATGAGAGGCCTTTTATGAAGCCGTGTTGCGTTTTTGGGATGACCGTGTGATCATTCGACCATTCACTGAGGCGGACATGGATAATTTTTTCGAATAGTTTTCCCAGTGTGCACAGAAGGGAAATAGGCCGGTGATTTTGTGGAAATTTCATGTCTTTTCCAGGCTTTGGGATTAAAATCACTATTGCGTGTTTCCACGCTTTTGGAAAATAGCCTATCCTTAGGCATGCATTGAACAAAGTAGTTAGGAAAACTATTCCTTTGTTGGGGAGGTTTTTTAAGCATGTGTAGCTTATACTATCGTGGCCTGGCGCCTTTTTACTTGGCGCATATTTGATAATTTTGCGGATCTCTGCAGGAGATGTTGGTTTCGGAGTATGGGTTGGGGTTCGCTCAAGGCGATCCAATGCTTCCTCAACTTCGTCGAGTAATTCGTCACATGTTGTGAGCGGATTCGGGGAGAACTGTGACTCTAGGCTTTCCGCGAAGGATTCGGCCTTGTCCTCCGGAAGGAAGGCAAGTCCGTTTCCTCCGTGAATAACCGGAGTGGTCGTTCGATGTCTGGCTGTGAATCTCTTAGTGAGTTTCCACATTTGAGGTTTGTGTAATGATGCATCCTCGATTACTCGATTCCAGTTGGAATTTGAAAATGACTTGATTTCTTTCTGAATTTCTGCTTGGAGTTTATTGAGGTTTGTTTTCATTTGCGGGCAACGGGTGTGTTGCCATTGTCTACGGATGCGGTTTTTCTCTCGAATTTTACCGAGGATGTTATTTGGAAGTGGGCGGCTGTTTTTCGGGACAGGTTTGATTTTCGAAACCGTCTCAACCGCATCCGTGATTGAGTTGGTAAGGAAAGTAATGGCCTCATTTATCTCCTCCTTATTCCTTATTTTCGGAATAGCAGTGAGTTTTTCGAGCATTTTTTGGTTGAACTGCTGCCAGTTAACCGTGGTTATAGTTTTCTCCACTTTGGATATAGTGACATGAATATCCAGAAACACAGGATTGTGATCGGAGTGGAGTTCGGAAATTGACCAGATGTCATGGTCGCACTCGATTCGGTTTATCAGAAAGAAATCGAGAATATCGGGCCTGTAGCCTGCATGGCTATAGAAGGTTGGGGAGGGTTGGCTTACAGCTTTGATGTCGTAAGGGTGTTGAGTTATAAAGTTAAATAACTCGCGGCCTCGCCGGTTTGTGAGCCGACTTTGCCAGCTAGGATGCTTGGCATTAAAGTCGCCGCCTATAATTGTGGGGACATCTTCGGAGAAGATGTTTTTGTAGTCGTTTTCAGTGAATGGTCTTGAAGGTGAGTGATATAAACTCATAATTTTGATTTTTTCTCCGTTTATACGGGCTAAAATGGAGGTATGTTCTAAGTGCTCTGATTGGGGATTTGGAAGAACAGTGTGTTCTATGCCATTTTGAATATAAATGGCCGTGCCGCCGCCTTTTTCAATGGGGCGGCTATTAAGATATAGTCGGTACCCGTTAATAAACAGGCCACGACGGTTTTTGTTGGTGCTTAAATAGCTTGTAAACCGAGGAGGATGTATAAGGAGGAGGGGTTTAAAGTAAAACACCTCTTGAAAGATTTTGAGTTAACTTCTACCCATAAAGGTGTGGTAAAATTAAAAGGTGGGACTAAAATTACCTTTACTCATAAAGGTGTGGTTAAATTAAAAGGCGGGGCAAAAATTGCAACACATTTTTGATAATTTATAAGGCGGAGCTAAATTGCAATAAATATTTAATTGATGAGGCGGATACATGATGAAACTCCATAATACTATTTGAAATAAAACAACGCAGTTGGGAGGGTTTCACTTTTATTGTTGTTAACAATAAAAGTGAAACCCTCCCAACTGCGTTGTTTTATTTCAAATAAATTGCAATACTTTTGACCGTTACAATAAGGTTACAATATTAATATAAAATAACCGGCTATTTTTTCATAGATCAAATCAACTTTTGCATTGTCAAATATAAGAACACAAATTTAAGTTTATCTACAATGAGTTTTGTTAAAACTTTACAAGCAATCGCTCTAAAACAAGTGTGTTTAAATGTAATAGAAGATCGGTTAGATGTAAAAAAATGGTACGCCTAGCAGAAATACCAAAATGTTTGGGTAAGAATGTTTGGACATTTGGACATTTACGACAAGCAAATATGTATTCGGTTCTTTGTAAATGCCGACCATTTACATGTCACAATCCATTACCAAAATATATAGTGGATTTTTTATTAAAACCTAATGGTAATATTTCCAAAATTATGAACATTCCACAAAAACCGTTTTTAGTGTTAGTTAAAAAAAGATTTTGGATTGATACACAGGGAAACCGATATTGCCGTTGGTGTAGAAAAAAAATTTACAATTTAGAACCTAATACAAAATTATTCAGGATAAAATACGAAAAGAATATTTTGTTTCGAAAAGACAAATTGCGTATGTGGATATTAAAACGAAAACGTTATTGTGAATTTTGTTTCTTCACACCGTTATTCGAGCTAACAAAACGTACAGTAAAACGCAAACGAACAGATAGTTCATCTTCATTATCTTCTACTTCATCAGTGTGGGACACATCGACTGACATGGATGAAGAAGAGAATTAAAATGATTGTAAAATGTTTTTTTCTCTGTGTGAGTGTGTGCATGTGTGAGTGAATGTGTTGTTCCTCGTCATATTAAATTTACCCCTCCTCATAGTTAAACCTCCTCCATTTCTTGAATTAGTTCCCTATATAAAGGTAACGTATTGGCCCAAGCATCATATCGTGTGTTGACGTGTAAAGCAACTTACTCTTTTATTAGATTTAAAGCATGTTTTTGTGCGAATATTGTGGTAAAAATTTTACAAGAAGAGACAACTTAAAACGACACGAAAAAAACTCGTGTGTTTCCAAGCAAAACTCATATGTAAGCAATAGAGGAGAAAAGCCAACAATCAAACTTATTCTACCCCGATCCGTACAACAGGGAGATATCAAAATTGTAAATCCACTTTCATCAACATCTTTGGAAAATCCATCCATATCGAAGCAAGTTTGTGAAATTCCAAATAAACGACAAAAAATTGCATTAACATCAAAACACAGAATATGTGATGTATGTAACATAACAGTAGATAGCTCATGTTTACTAATTTACACAAAAGTAATGCATTTATTATTGTTGATGATGGAGTAGAGGAAATATCTACAGCTTATGGGGGCAAAATAACAAGTTACCGAATCACCGAACCTGGACACCATGTTGAATTAGACAAGTTTTCCATTTCAGTGAGGGAGAAAATTATTACCCTCATTGAAAGTAAATTGGCGGTTATTGGAAATTTTAAATTAAATATGGAATCTTTTGCATTGTACTTTTTGACAGCAAAAGAAAATGTTGAAATAAAATCGTTTAACACGTCGAACAAAATTATCACCACTGCAACGGATCTATATGAGACATATGCACACTTCCTCGACGAAATTAAAACCAAGATGTCAGAATTTCAGGAGAAAGATTCAGGTAAAGTTAGAAACTTGGTGATTTTTAATGTTATTATTATTATTATTATTATTATTATTATTATTTTTAAGGTTGGACATTATTTTAAATTACAAGCATTGAACTTAATTTCAATGTATATAATCCAATGAGAGCATCTAGTTACATCGAGTTACCTGCTTCAATAAAGGCAAAACGTGCAGTAATCAATGTTTACAATACCGACAATGCATGCTTTGCTTGGGCTATAACTTCAGCACTTCGGGTTCCAACAGGACTGGCACAGAGACCATCTTCATATCCACATTATTCAACAGTATGTGACTTTTCAAATTTATAATTTCCAGTTACAATAAAAGATATCAATATATTTGAAGGTAAAAATAATATTTCAATAAACGTTTATAGCGCTAATGAATATTTTAACGAAAATAAAATGGACTATGAATTCGTTCCATTACGAATATCAAAGAATAAGAAAATAGTTCATATAAACTTGTTGTATATTTCAATAGACAATCAGAATCATAATTGCTCGATTAAAAATTTGTCGCGTTTAATTGGAACTCAAATATCATTACATGGTCATGAAAAATTTATATGCGAAGGTTGTTTAATTTACTTTTCTAAAAAAGATGAATTAAAAAGACATCAAGAAGAAGATTGTGGAAATGTAAAGGCTGTTCTTCCGAACTGTAGTAAAAAAATTAATAAATTAGGTGAAGAAGTTCTGGGAAATATATTAGAGTTTGAAAATTATCAAAAACAAATGAAAATTCCTTTTGTAGTTTAAGCTGATTTTGAGGCATTGTTAGTAAATGTTAACAATAATACTATTTATACAGATTCGAATAAACCGCACACAGTTAAATGTTTTCGTCATAAACCTTATGCTTTTGCATACCACACAAAATGTTCATATGATGATAGTCTTTCAAAGTTTAATATATATAATGGAAAAAATGCCGCACAAGAATTTGTAATAAAATTAGAAGACGATATTAAAATTATTTATAAAAATTATTTAGGAGTACGTAAAGAAATGTTACCATTAACACCGGAAGAAAAACTAATATATGAAAGAAATGTATGTCATATTTGCGAAAGAACATTGTCAGTAAATGATAAAGTATATGATCATGATCACTTAACAGGAAAGTTTCGTGGCCCAGCCCATTCCGTTTGCAATATTAATTATAAAATTCCAAAATATATTCCAATATTTTTTCATAATCTTTCAAATTATGACAGTCATATGTTTGTAAAAAAAATTGCATTAAACAAGGAAGATGTTGATGTTATTGCACAAAACAAAGAAAAGTATATAACTTTTACAAAAAATGTGCACGTTGGTGAATATATTAATGGTAACGGAAAAAAGAGAAAAGTATTTATAAAACTAAGGTTTGTAGATTCATTTAAATTTTTATCACAATCATTAGAAACATTGGGATCACTTTTGGACAATGATCAGTGTGTTGAAATAAGAAAAAGGTTTCAGGAGGATGAACAATTTAATCTAATACGGCAGAAAGGCGTTTTTCCTTATAGTTTTATGAATTCATTTGAAAAATTTAATTACAATCATTTGCCAAGTGAGGATGAGTTTGATGATCATTTAACAGATGAAAAAATATCCAGAAAAAACTATGAAAGAGCTTGTAAAGTGTGGGATGTATTTAATTGTAATTCATTACGTGATTACGTAAACACTTATTTGACATCTGATGTGTTGTTGACGTATTTGAAAATTTTCGAAAAATGTCATTAGATTTCTACAAACTCGACCCTACACACTATTTCACAGCGCCGGGATTTGCTTGGGACGCTTTGTTAAGGATGACAAATGTAAAATTGGAATTATTGACAGACATTGACATGTTACATTTTTTTAAAAGGGTATCAGAGGTGGATTAAGTATGTGCACTCAACGAAAAGCTAAAGCAAATAATAAGTTTTTACCAAATTTTAATGCTTCTGAACCAACTTCATATATTCTTTATTTAGATGCTACAAATTTGTATGGGTATGCTATGAGATGGAAGCTTCCTGTTGGAAAGTTTCGCTGGCTTGATCAAAATGAAATTCTCGAGTTTGATATCGCATCACTGGAAGATGATGGTGAGATGGGTTATGTGTTAGAAGTTGATTTAAAATATCCAATAGCTTTACAGGATTATCATAATGATTTTCCTTTTTACCCAGAATCGGCAATACCTCCAAATTCAAAATATTCTAAATTAATTCCTACCTTATATGACAAAGAAAAATATATTATTCATTATAAAAATCTAAAACAATGTTTAACACAAGGCTTAAAATTGCGACGGATACATAGAATTTTAGAATTTAAACAAGATAATTGGGTGCAAAAATATATTGATTTCAATACTAGTAAGAGAGAACAATCTAAAAATGAATTTGAACGCAATCATTACAAAAGTATGAATAATGTTGTATTTGGAAAAACGATGGAAAATGTTGAAAATCGCGTTGATATTAATTTATGTACGCATTGGGATTCTCATTTCAGGAAACCTGGTGCAGAATTTTATATATCGAAACCAAATTTTAAATCTTCAAAAATATTTTGTAATAATTTAGTGGCTGTGGAAATGGGTATTCTCAAAGTGCAGTACACAAAACCACTGTATGTAGGATTTTCTATTTTAGAATTATCCAAAACTGTAATGTATGATTTTTTCTATAGTTTCCTTAAAAGAAAGTACGATAACAACGTAACATTATTGTACACAGATACAGATTCGTTAGTTCTTTAAGTTTTTACAGAAAATGTATACGATGATATTAAAATTAATATTGATAAGTTTGATACATCCAACTATCCAGTTGACAATCAGCATTGCATCATTCCAAATAAATCTTACATCGGAAAAATGAAAGACGAATTTAAAGGTCAGATCATTGAATCATTTTATGGAACTGGTGCTAAGGCGTATTGTGTAAATTTACTCAATTCAAGCTCGATTAAAAAAGCTAAAGGTGTTAAAAAATATGTAATAAAAAAACATTTAACGGTAAATGATTACATTACTGTAGTGGAGAATGGGGGTGCAGTTTATAAAAAAATGTACAAATTTAGATCCAGTTATCATAATATGTTTACAGAACTTCAAAACAAAATTGCATTGAATTCAAAAGACGACAAAAGATACATTTTAAATGATAAATATCATACATTAGCATGGGGCCATTTACGTATAGCGGATTTAGAAAACGAAAAGGTGTTGGATAAAATGATTAACGATGCAATTCAAGAGCTTGATTAAACATTCAATTATATTTTTATTTTTTATAAACCTGGGTAAGAAACGCTTACTCTTTCGATACAATTACATTATAAGTATTATAAAGTTATTTGTATTTTTAATAAATGTATGTCTGAACAATTATAATTTCAATTCTATGTTTATGTATATTTGTTTTATTTTAAATATATTGCTTCAAATATTACTTTTGTCTACTTTATTATAAAACCACTATCCATTATAAATATTTCCCCAGGTAACTGCTTTTAAATATCTGATTTAATTTAAAATATATTTTTTTTATTACATGAAACATTTCTACAATCTTACTTAAGTTGTTCAAACACACACTCTCATTGTAATTAAAAAAAATAAGGAAAAAACTAAAAACTAAAATAAATAATAAAAAGAAATAACAAAAAAAATATATAAAAAAGTACTTCCTCTTCTTCCTTGTTAGCCAAAATTCAAAAACCTCCTCCTCATCCTCCCCATCGTCCTCCTCATCCTCTTCCTCCTTCCACGAGATAGCCGATTCTAGAACCTCCTCCTCCGCGAGGAGGAGGAGGTTCTAGAATCGGCTATCTCTCCCTACTTATATACGTGTTCATGTTCCTCTTTAAAAATATCAGGTATTTTGACTTTAAGGGCTTTAGATCCTTCTTCTATGCCATGTGGTGTTTGAATTTTGAATTCTTCGTTGATTAACTTCTTGTTTATTTCTTCCTTAAGGGAGGCATCGGTTGCCAAGTGTTTACTTTCGTCGTATTCATAGATTTCGTAATTGTAATCATTACATTCCTGTTGTTGAGTACAATAATTTTCATCGTCATAAGAAAATTCATTATCATTATATGAAATGTCTTCTTGTTGTAACCAAGGTCTTTTATTTTCACGTCGTATTGAAGATGAAGCAGGACGTTTAAAAGCTGTTGGATCAACTTCCATAGGCCTGGGTTGTTCATATCTCTGGTTCATGTACGGTCTGTACTGATTGTAGGGTGTTGGTGTGCTGTTTATTCTTTGAAATTGTGCACGCTGTGGCATTTGTTGGTGTGGAAATTGCGCATGTGGGGGCAGTTGTCGTTGTGGAGGAATGAAGCGATGACCACTGTTTATCGCTGGTCTGTTCATTTGGAATGTCGGCCTCGACTGTAGTGAGCGTCTTATCTGCGACATTGGCATTGGTGGCGTTGTATTTCTTAACGTTGGCCTATAACTGGGGTTGAGATAGCGTTTTTTCTGGAGGTCGTAATTTTCAATTTCACTTGCTAATCCTTCTGCTGTTTCTATGTCATTTGGGTCTCTTAATTTTACTTCAAGTCCTATTCGGTCATTATTCATGTCGAGTCCAAATAAGAATGTGCGAAGAGCAATTGAATTGTATTGTGCAATCTTCATTTGACGAATGTTTATATCATTTTCTTCCAAATTGATTTTTGAAAGAAGCGTGTAAAGAGTAGCTTTGATTTTAGCGGCGTATTCTTTTGAACTGTCACTTTTTGATGGCCGAATGTTGTTTAAATCGTAAGCTAGTACGTCTTCAGATCTTTTGTCACCAAAACTGTGAACTAAAATTGCTTTGAGTTCCAGCTAGGTGTTCGGCATTCGATTTGCATCATGGGCTTCACTGGCTTTTCCTTCGAGCTTTCCCATAAAAATCATGAGAAGTCTTCTCTGCATGCGAACATCAGGTTGTTGAGGATTGAGAAATTCATCAATTAGGTATTTACAAGCTGTTACGTAACTTCTTAGCTTTGTTTTGTCATCGGAGAATGTTGGGAATAAATTTTGATTGACGGGTTTGATTTCTTGCTCCATGTTTTCTTCTGCCTATTCAATTTCTTGAACGGCCTCTAATATCGCGTTGAGATTGAAACGGTCAATTTTGGAAACGTTTGTTTTTGACAGGAGTGGGATGGCAGAATTTTTTAAAAGGTACTTACAGTATGATTATTATGTGTTTTATTTAACTCGTTGACCTTGGGGATCCAAAACTAATCGATTTGGGCGTCGTTTGGAGATTTCACCGGAAATTCGGCGATTGTAGCGTCATTTCCTTCGGGGTTGGTTCTTGAGGATAATCCGTAAAGAGTTAACACTCACCGTTACACTGCACGATTTTAGAGCACAATAACTTCGAGTTATCCTACGACTGCGCCAGTTTACGTATTCACTACGTAACGATTGTTTTTAAAAAGTTTTATTTATTGAACACAATTGCAATTAAAAGAATGAAAATACAAAGATTAATTTGAATAAGTAATTTGATACAAGCACGAGCTGCCGGAGACTGAAGGGAACTGGCCGTTATCTCCAGGCGCTAGGTATTTATGAAGATGGGTAGCTGAATCAGCAAATGGGTAGGTGGCTGATATGGTAACTATATATATATATACCAGCACAAGACCGTTACCGTACTACGTTAGAGGCAGAGTTCGGAAAATTTCCTAACAGGGCATTCGACCAATAATACGGCAGGAGAGATGTGTGTAATCTACTTTATTGTAATACCAAGCTTTCGGGACTCATTTTGTCTTTGTTTTAGTGTTAACCCTGAGGAAGGGACAAAATGAGTCCCGAAAGCTTAGTATTACAATAAAGTAGATTACACACATCTCTCCGTGAGGTCGAGCATTATCTTGCTGAAAAATGGGGTTCTGCAAGCCATTTACATAGGGCACTAACACTGGCCGTAAAATGTTGTCAATATACCGAATCGCGTTAAGACTTGCTTCTAAAAAAAACTAGAGGAGACCGACTACCATATGCTATCGCCCCCCAAACCATAACTCCCTATGTAAGAGCTGTATATATATATATATATATATATATATATATATATATATATATATATAGGCAGAGTTCGGAAAATTTCCTAACAGGGCATTCGACCAATAATACGGCAGGAGAGATGTGTGCAATCTACTTTATTGTAATACCAAGCTTTCGGGACTCATTTTGTCCCTTCCTCAGGGTTAACACTAAAAAATAATGAGCAAAAAACAAAAAATTACTGATCTGAATTAAACTGTTAGTTGATGACGAATTCTTGAAAAAATATTAATTAGCAAATAAATTTGAGCTTACATTTGTGATTATTTGAACAAACTATTGTTAAACTGACGCTGTATTTGTTTTATCATCCTAACGATACTCATGGTGGTTGTTGAAATTAAATAAAAGTGAGGTTATTGTGTATAAAAAATCGTAACCGCGTGGTTACGGCAGAGGTGAAATTTTAAACGAAAACAAACGGCACATTCACATTTTAAAATTGGAAATTGTCACTGTGTTCCACTGTTTCTTGGGTAACCTGGGGTGTTATCACCACACTTGTTTATATTTGATTAACTTTTAACTCACGCGGCCGCATGTTAGTGCGAAACGACGCACGTGTCTTCACATTAACAGCAACAATGGCTGGTGCCTGTCCACAGGTGTCACTCGGCTCTCTCCGTCTCTGTCACCGACGGAGAGAGGCGCACGCCATCCGTTTCCAGGAAACGTCTCGCCAGCCAGCGCGCGGTGTTTGAAATCTCGGGCCTGAGCTCGAGGGATTCAAACATCGACGCTGGAGGCTGGAGGCGTCGATGTTTGAATCCCTCGAGCTCAGGCCCGAGATTTCAAACACCGCGCGCTGGCTGGCGAGACGTTTCCTGGAAACGGATGGCGTGCGCCTCTCTCCGTCGGTGACAGAGACGGAGAGAGCCGAGTAACACCTGTGGACAGGCACCAGCCATTGTTGCTGTTAATGTGAAGACACGTGCGTCGTTTCGCACTAAGATGCGGCCGCGTGAGTTAAAAGTTAATCAAATATAAACAAGTGTGGTGATAACACCCCAGGTTACCCAAGAAACAGTGGAACACAGTGACAATTTCCAATTTTAAAATGTGAATGTGCCGTTTGTTTTCGTTTAAAATTTCACCTCTGCCGTAACCACGCGGTTACGATTTTTTATACACAATAACCTCACTTTTATTTAATTTCAACAACCACCATGAGTATCGTTAGGATGATAAAACAAATACAGCGTCAGTTTAACAATAGTTTGTTCAAATAATCACAAATGTAAGCTCAAATTTATTTGCTAATTAATATTTTTTCAAGAATTCGTCAACTAACAGTTTAATTCAGATCAGTAATTTTTTGTTTTTTGCTCATTGTTTTTTAGTGTTAACCCTGAGGAAGGGACAAAATGAGTCCCGAAAGCTTGGTATTACAATAAAGTAGATTGCACACATCTCTCCTGCCGTATTATTGGTCGAATGCCCTGTTAGGAAATTTTCCGAACTCTGCCTCTAACGTAGTACGACCGTTACTTCTTGTGCTGGTATATATATATATATATATGTATATATATATATATATATATATATATATATATATATATATGTATATATATGTATATATATATATATATATATATATACTGCCTTTCAAAAAAATCAGAACACCAAGTATTTATTGCACGATTTTAATAAAATTTAGACAATTTGATCATGTAAACGAACTATATCGATTATCAAAAAATCAACTTGAAAAACAAAAAAAATGAATAAAAATTAATAATGTGTTGGGCCTCCACGATTTCCCAAACACTTATTGACACGTCGAGGCATGCTAGAAATCAGGCTGTCAATATCGACTTGGGGTGTTTCATTCCAAACTTCGATAATTTGACCTCTAAGTTAGAGGCAGAGTTCGGAAAATTTCCTAACAGGGCATTCGACCAATAATACGGCAGGAGAGATGTGTGTAATCTACTTTATTGTAATACCAAGCTTTCGGGACTCATTTTGTCTTTGTTTTAGTGTTAACCCTGAGGAAGGGACAAAATGAGTCCCGAAAGCTTGGTATTACAATAAAGTAGATTACACACATCTCTCCGTGAGGTCGAGCATTATCTTGCTGAAAAATGGGGTTCTGCAAGCCATTTACATAGGGCACTAACACTGGCCGTAAAATGTTGTCAATATACCGAATCGCGTTAAGACTTGCTTCTAAAAAAAACTAGAGGAGACCGACTACCATATGCTATCGCCCCCCAAACCATAACTCCCTATGTAAGAGCTGTATATATATATATATATATATATATATATATATATATATATATATATATATGTATATATATATATATATATATATATATATATATATATATATATATATATATATATATATGTATATATATATATATATATATATATATATATATACTGCCTTTCAAAAAAATCAGAACACCAAGTATTTATTGCACGATTTTAATAAAATTTAGACAATTTGATCATGTAAACGAACTATATCGATTATCAAAAAATCAACTTGAAAAACAAAAAAAATGAATAAAAATTAATAATGTGTTGGGCCTCCACGATTTCCCAAACACTTATTGACACGTCGAGGCATGCTAGAAATCAGGCTGTCAATATCGACTTGGGGTGTTTCATTCCAAACTTCGATAATTTGACCTCTAAGTTAGAGGCAGAGTTCGGAAAATTTCCTAACAGGGCATTCGACCAATAATACGGCAGGAGAGATGTGTGTAATCTACTTTATTGTAATACCAAGCTTTCGGGACTCATTTTGTCTTTGTTTTAGTGTTAACCCTGAGGAAGGGACAAAATGAGTCCCGAAAGCTTGGTATTACAATAAAGTAGATTACACACATCTCTCCGTGAGGTCGAGCATTATCTTGCTGAAAAATGGGGTTCTGCAAGCCATTTACATAGGGCACTAACACTGGCCGTAAAATGTTGTCAATATACCGAATCGCGTTAAGACTTGCTTCTAAAAAAAACTAGAGGAGACCGACTACCATATGCTATCGCCCCCCAAACCATAACTCCCTATGTAAGAGCCGTATGTCTTTCAACAGCAGATTGTAAAATTCTGCGTTCACCGCGTCGACGTCTCACTCTTCTGCGACCATCATGAGCCCATAAACAGAACCGAGACTCATCGCTGAAGATAATGTTATTCCATTCATGGGTCCAATGTTGTCTTTCCCTGCACCAATCAAGTCTTGCTCTGCGATGCTGCGGAGTAAGAGGTAGACACAATTGTGGACGGTAGGATCTTATACCAAAACTGCGGATTCTTCTGTAAACAGTAGCCATGGATTCTTTGGCCATTTAGAGCCAACCAGTCATTTCCCAATGCCCGCGACGTTGTAAATCTGTCCCTTAAAGTTGTAAGACGAAGAGCTCGATCTTCACGCTCAGTGGTGCTTCTTGGACGTCCTGATCCAAGTCTACGTCGATTCTCCCCAGCTTCGGACCATCTAGACCAGCAGCGTACGATCACCGATACACTACGGCCTACCCTTTCAGCAATAGCACGAACCGAAAAACCCGCTTCTCGCATTCCAATAATGCGACCCCTTTCAAATTCACTTAGATGATGATATTGTGCACGCCGACGAACACGGGGCATCTTTTTATGTTTTACAAACTGAAACGTCAAACTACTCAGAGGCTACTTGGATATTAGAAGCAATTACATTAAAAAATCAGCAGCTCTTCATAATGGTGAAATCAAGGAAACATTCCATTAAATAGTAACCAAAACAATTGATTTTTTGATCATCGATGCAGTTCATTTACATGATCAAATTCTGTAAATTTCATTAAAATCGTCCAATAAATACTTTGTGTTCTGATTTTTTTGAAAGGCAGTATATATATATAAATTTTTTTTTTTTTGGGTTTACATGAATAATTAAATATATTATATATATTTTTTAAATTCATATTTGGGATATAAGATATAAAGTGACTGCTGAAATATTATTTTTGTTTCTTGTTAATTTAAATGTTTTCATGCCATATATTTTTTTAAATGTATTTATTTGATTGTTGTTCTTCTTAATACCTTATAATTCATTCAAAATATTTGGAGTTAATTTATGAGCTTAAATCCAATATATACTATTTTTGAATTTATACTTTATTTGGTATTTGCGAATGGAAAGAGAGAGTGTACTTTCTTGGTTAAGGTAGGTGGTATAATTTTAACCAAGTGGCGCCCATTAATTATAAATTATTTTAAACCTACAACAAACTCTCCATTGCAGCTGGCCGAGGTGCGTCGTTTGCCACCCGCTCTTTCCATAAGCAAACATTTGTGGTCATATATATTTTATTGATTATTTAGATTATTTGATTTGAGTCAAACGACGCTTGCAAATACACCTTGGGCATAAAAAAAGGGTGTAGCAAGTTGGCTATGATCCCTGGGTAAATATTATAGTTATCTTAAAATAAAACATGTTACTAGATTTCTCGTTAAAAAGTGTCAAATACTGTCAAAGTTGTAAATGTCTGGAATCAAAAGTTTTTGAATACAAAAATAAAAACGAAATTTAAAAAAATTCGTTTTTTGACAATATCTCAAAAACGAAAAAAGATATTTTAAATATGTGTTTAGATTATTATTAGGCAAATACGCAACTTTGCATTAATTTAACCGACTCTCTATCTCTTCAAATAACCGAGATCCCCATACATTGTGTTCAAATACGGGCACCCTGTATATTTTGAATATAATTGACCACAAATTGTTTTTATGTTAGTTATTACAGTCAAAAACCAAAAATTGAGAAATATAGTTAGTGCGCTTTTAAAAGAAACAGCTCGTGTATCTAGTATTTATAACCAATTTTTGTTGGCATTTCAAGTAATACGCGCTTTAATTATCGGAGAATTCCAAATGTCCTTTCTGTCGTTGACAATGTTTTTTTATATAATTATCTTTGTATTCCTTGTGGTGTTCAACAATTACCTCTACCCTCGCCCACTCCTTTTTCCATTTTATTTTCTGATATTCAAGTGGTTTCTATGGAGCGATAAAAAAAACTTATATAGCGATAAGGTCAGTGAAAAATGTTATATAGAGCATTTTTAACTGACCTTATCGCTATATAACTTTCACGGTCAAGAGTGGAAATCCTTTATTATATTAAATATATACATAATGTACTAGTGACTTAATTTTAGAGGTTAAACAATAAATAGATAAAGTTCTCTTGGTTTATTAAGCGTTACGGGCAGCGCACACCGCGATCTGAGCGCCCATACTTTTAAAAACGGAAACATTCTAAGGAAGGATTAACGTATAACATATATATTTTTTAAGAAAATTTAAACATGAGTATTTGGTTCTGTTTTGAAATATGTTTTATTTATTTAAAAAAATCTATTAAAATAAAGTTTTTTTTGATTTGGAAAAAAATGCATTTTAAACAAACATTTAAGCATAAAAAAGAAAAGAATAACTTTTTTGTATCGGTAACGATTCACGATATTTTTGGTTTGAAAATAAAAGTGTACTAAAAGTTTATATTGCTATAACGTTTGACACAATAATTTGTTTAACCTTTAGTAACAACTAAAAGCTATGTCTTGATAGCCTTTATCATATAAGTGAAATTCGATAACATCCTTGATGTACCCCCAAAAAGTGTGTACTTATCTATGGAACGGCCGTATTATGTTGTTCATCAACATTGGACAGTATGTTTGATTATAGAAAATAAGTATGATTTACACTTTAAAATTGATACAGGAGCATCAGCAAATTTAATTCCGAATAACCTTTATAAAAAGATGCGTATTAACAACTTAAGTAAATCATGCGCCATTTTACCAACTTTTACAAATGATAAAATCACAATAGTAGAAAAATAATAAAATAATTTAAATTGTAGCTATAATAACGAAAAAAGAAATTTAAAATTTTACATTGTAGAGTCACCAATGTCTCCGACCATTTTAGCTCTTCGATCAAATATTAAATTGAATTTAATTATAAGAATTGATCAAATAAGCAATATTATTGATGAGTGTGATTTATTTGAGGAAATCGGTTGTTTTTCTGAACCATATGAAAAAAAGTCCTAGAGAATAACTCAAAGTCGACACTAGTTAAAATATTAGTGAAATTTAACCAAGTGTTTTTCTTTATTAAATTATAAAACGTGTTGATGAACCAACTGAATGGGTCCATCCAACTGTCATTGTTAAAAAAAAACCCAATGGAAATTTGCATATATCTTTAGATCCTACAAATTTGAATAAAGCAATTAAGAGTGAATATTTTCAACTACAATTATTTGAGGATATTGCTTCAAAAATGACAGGTGGTAAATATTTTAATCCTCTTGACGCCTCTCAATCATTTCGGAAAATATTATTATCAAAGAAAAGTTCAAGAATTTGTACGTTCACAACACTTTTTGGATGTTACAGATTTTTGAGGCTAGTAACCGGATTAAATGTGCTTCTAAAGTTTTTCACAAGAAGTTTAAAGAAACATTTAACATTGAAGGGCTGGATGATTATTTTGATGAACTGATTGCTTGGGGTAATTCAATTGAAGAACATAATAATTTATTAAAAAAAAGTATTGAAATTGGCAATAATAAATATTTTAAAATTCAATAAACAAAAATGTAAATTCTTGCAAACAGATGTCCGTGATTGAACTTAAAATTTACTTGCTTTAAAGGATAAACAACCAAGCTTCTGAGCTATGAATTTGGCTTTTTCACAAAGAATCGGATTGAAATTGTGTTTCCCATAGAACGTTGGCACAGACACCACTTGAAAGCGGCATCTTTTAAATCTTTGTAGCTACTTGCATTGATTTTTTTAAAAACTTGCATCTTCGTTTTTAAGCACTGATACGAAGATTAATTGTGTAAGTATGATTCCGGCTCAGGAATTTTCTCATCTTTTGATAACTTTTCAGAAAAGCGCTTCTTTAATCTTTGCCTTTTATTTTTAAAAAATCGTGTGCTAGATCTCTGGACTGCTCTAGCAATCCGTTAAATGAATTTTGCGTTCTTAGTTCTAACAGTCTGTCTAGAACAGGGTTGATGGTTTCAAATAGGTGAGGAAAAAAGGTGACAAACACTATTAAATCGAAACTCTCAAGTATATGTATTATGTTTTGACATTGGTTACGTTCGTCTGTTAGATGAAAATCGAAATTAAATTTAATTCATATAAAGCTTAGATAACTACCAGACAATTTTCTTTATAGCGATTAAAGCGGTATTTTTAGCGACCATCTAGTAGGGCAAACTCTTTTAAGAGTAATTTTATATTTTTGACATGAATCTTTTCTTAACGTTGCCCAGCGTGTTATGCTATTGCCAAAAAAAAAAAAAAACTATACAGTGTGTATCAGCCAAATGGAATAAATTCGATAATAAATAAATAGAGGCGTGTTCCAAAAAACACCTTAATTAGTATTTTTAGTTGCGCATTTTTTTCAACAAAAACTTTTTATGCTGGGTGTGTCATGTAACAGGTGCCAATACCAACTTTCTTATTTTAAATGCAATACCCTGTATAGTATTCAATTTTTGGATTATTTAGAACATTCTGGACATATTTCATGTACAATGTCTTATATCTATCTTCAACTGTTTTGGAAATATTAAGTGTTTCCAGATTTTTTTCAGAGCATTTTGAACATCTCCTGCATTGACATCAATCGTTTTTTTGTTTTTTACATTATCAAGAAATAAATAGTATTACTTATTATTTTTTGAGTGTGCTGTAGCAAATTTCTGTAATTAAATAATTGTCTTTTTTTAATGGTATTTTTTGCAATAAATCTGAAAACACTTAATATTTCCGAAACAGTTAAAGATATTTATAGAACATTGTACATGAAATATGTCTAGAATTTTCTAAAGAATCCAAAAATTGAATAGTATACAGGGTGTGTCATTTAAAATAAGAAAGTTCGTATTGGCTACTGTTACATGTCACGCCCTGTATGAACAGTTTTTGTTGAAAAAAATGCGCAACTAAAAATACCAATCGACGTGTCTGAGCGTTTTTTCGAACACCCCCCTATTTATTTATTATCGAGTTTATTCCATTTGGCTGATACACTTTGTATATAATTTCTAAATTGTGACATTTTGAAAATGTGTTCAACAGCATAATTTAAAATTAAATTTAGCGAGTGAGCTGCAGAATGAACGTAATTAGCATTTCGTGCATATTTTTTTATAAGGGCTTATACACCCGACATTACATTAGCACCATCGTAACCCTGTCCCCTGCATTTAGACAAATAACAATAATAATATTGATTATATTTTTCAATTGTATTTAAAATTTCAGTTTAAAGTCCTACTGCTGTACAATCAGCTATAGATCTAAATCCCAAAATGGTCTCGCAAATTTTGATTTGTATAGGTACACTTCTGTGCAATAAAATTAAGTACAAGTTTTATAACTATTTTTTAGAATATTTTAGTTGTATAATTCGGGTCTATGGTAATTGCCTAGCAGCAGTTTTAATTAATGATGAAACACCATAACTTGAAACTAACACCTTTATTAAAAACACAAAACTATGACCTTTTAAAAAAACCTTTGTAATAAATAACACAAAGCCGAAATAAACAAAACCATTTTCTATTTTAGTTAGAATTCGAATTTTTGAATTGTTGTTTAAATGACGTAGCATTTTGACATAGGGGAAATTGACATATTTACATATTTTTGTATCCAGGAAATTCATCACGTCCGTTTTAAACTATAGCATATTTTGTGTGCTTAATTTTATTGCACAGAAGTTGTTACGGTTCAAAATTGCCATACGCAATTTTTCTCCTTACATATTCAAATTTGCCACCGTAATGGTAATATTTTTCCGTAGTTAACCTTGAGTAATTAAATATATTTCTAGAGATGTAACTTATAGGAATTAATTAAATAGCACGTAATTGGGTTGCATATGTTCGTTACTATTTTCTAGGATTTCTGGAAACGAATTTCTGTTTGTTTATTTCGTTTGGTAATTATCTATTTAATTAACTCTCGACGGTGGATCTTATCTGTTTTAATGTATAACACATTCGAGTCGGTATACAGTTAGTTTTAGAATGAACCGGAAATGCACCAGGGATTTTTAATTTTTCGCGGTTATTGGGTTGGGAGAGAGATTGTTCTTTAAGATGGCCGGAATATCCGGTAAGGGAGGTTCAACAGGTTGGTGTGTGGTGAAGCACGGTTGTGTTACTGAAGAACTCTGTGTTGAGTTTTGGCTATTGTTATTAGCTAGTTTTGTAGTAACACACGTGTAATAACTTCGTCAGTGTTAAGTTAATTAGTTGTTGGTGTTTTGGAAGTTAGAACTTGCTAAGAAATTTATCGCCGTCGGCGGATGTTAAACCACGTGCAACCGTGATTCTTTTTTGACCGGAGTAAATGTCAGCAGAGGTAGCCTTAATTCTTTAATCCTTTTCAATTCAAATTAGCCGTACAAATCTCTATTTCCTTGATTTTATTTTACACAGGTATTTTATTCTGCCTGACTTTTTTTCCAGGGCTGGAGTTTTGTTTTTATTTCCAATAAAGAATTTAATATTGGAAATTCTTCTCTAAATGGAAATGTGCTGAGTTTTACATATATTGGAATTCGTGTGTGGGGTTTGCGTTCCTGGATTTAGTAGAGGTTTAATCAATTCCGTGGCGTTCACTTGTTCTTCAGTGAGTATGTTGCGTGTTCACAAATTCCTGGATGAATAGTAAGCGGTCGAGTCTTAGTTGTGTGATGAAGAGGAGTCGAAGCAGTTGAGATTGATGTCGTAGAGTGGTAGTCGGTGGAATTAAAATTCATAAAGGATGACTGAAGTCAAGAAAACGTTCGCTCGGTTATGTATATCTTTATAGTTGAATTTCTATTTTGAGTCAATTTAGCTAGGTTGATTTTCTTTTCTTTTCTATTATTTCACATCATAGATATTTAAAACACTTAATTCAAGTCTAAATTTAATTATGGATTTTTGTTATTAACAGAGTTAATAACATTTAAAGCATTTGAAGTTAACCTGTTAGTTTACTCGTCATGTATCTGTCGTAGGTATTTTACAACAGCTGCGTGGAATCGTCGAGGTAGCGCTACCAGCGATTCAACGTTTGACAGTAATTATTAATCATCTTTGGTAAGTGATACATATTTTATTTCTGAGGGATGAACTTGACATGTGATATTTAAATGACGGGTCATAAAAAGTTTGTTTTAATTAAATGTGAGTGACAATTGGGTTGTTAGATATAGGCAACACAATTAACTTGACAGTATTTCTGGTAGCTCTAAGCAATATTTTGTTTACATTGAATTATTGTATGCTTTAGCTCTGGCATTGTTATCAGTCAGATAACATAGCTATCTTAAATCTTATTTGAATAGTTTATTTTACAATTCATTTTATAATGGAAGATGTGAAATAATTCTAGGAAGGTAAATTAAAAGGTTAGGGTTTGTTGCCAACAGAATTTGTTCCATATTTACAATTAATTGTTAAGTATTTCTTTAACAATTATTTATTTTCTCTCCAACTTGGTTTCCGAATTTCACCAAGGTAAGTTCCAGACGGATCGAAGGATTTTAATTACAATTCGGTGGCGCTCTTTTATATCGTTGGGACCCAGCCACTTTATCGGCTGACAGCGGGGTAAATCGTTCGGTTCGGGGACTTGCATGCCACATGATTATTGAATCATAGCGTTTGTTTTTAAATTGTGATTTATATTAGTTGATATAAGGGAGTTCTGCCCAGAAGGTAACTGGGACGGTAACAAAGTGTACATCATTATGTTCTGTTATTGAAGTATATCTAAAAACTACTGAAAGTTGGCCAATTTTTGAGAGGTCTTGTGTTGTATCCATAACGATCGACAAAAAAGGAGCTTTATTGATTTCCAAAACAATATTTTTACTAATTGTGGTTCCAAGCAAATGAATCATATTATTCTGAACCGTTGGGCTTAAATAATTTATGTCGCCCCTTGGCTTTAAAAAAGTTCTTTTAAAACAGGATTTTAATTAGACAATAAGTGTAAAATTGACATAAAATTTTCAGATTTTGAATCATGGCCTCTTAAAGGTAAATTACACGACACTATAGTACCTATAACGTTAATTATACGATGCAGTACATTTTGTCAGAAAGAAATTTTGATATTGATTTCACTTTCAATATAAATATCAATTGTAAGATAAATTCAAATTCAAAACTATTTGAATTCGAGAAAATAAGCTTACGCTTCTTATGGTTTGCACACTTTAAACATAATATATAAAATTACGAAAAAACTATTCGTGAAAATGCAAACAGTGTCTTAATTAATAAGACAATTTAAGACTATAAATGTCCATTAAACAACTCCTTCCCGTGCAAATACACCTCCGGATATTGAATTATACAATGAAATATTTAAAATCTTATTTAATTTGATTTGTTACAACGCTCTATTAAAGTATATGTAACGTTTAGGTCAAATTCTCTTCAAACCAACTAACAATACAATTTAAAATGAAAGGAGAGATAGCAACAAATTAGATGTGAAAGGACTTGGATTAAAACTAATGTCTTAGGCCATCTATAGACACGGGAAGTAGTTGTTTCAAGGGATATTTATCGTCTTAAATTGTCTTATTAATTAAGACACTGTTTGCATTTTTACGAATAGTTTTTTCGTAATTTTATATAATATCAATTGTATTTTTCTGAAACGAATTGTTATAAAATAGATCCGATTTAATATGCTGCTGAGATTTTTCAGGGTCAATAATATTTTGTGTAAAATTGCTTCTAACCGAAACGCCATTAACTCATGGGGAGGAATACGATTTGCTTTGATAATGTGCAAACAACCAACAAAAGTGGCAATATGCTTTGTTTAAAATAATGGAATAACATAACCATGGCCTTAAAATCTTTATGCCAGTCTTATTTAAGTATAAGTAATGAAACTTTGAAAAACACGACTTTGTTTCCGGATACCTTGAAAACGGCCCTTGTGGTTAAAATGGCCCAAATTTAAAAATTAAGTTTCTTTCGTATTTTGAAAGGCTGTCACCAAAACAGCGAAACAGTTGCAAAGAGACTTGAAGGGATCGGGTATAGATAGACCTAACCCACAGTTTTTCTTGATATAAATCAGATCAATAATTTAGATTAATCAGCTCGCATACATTTTTGAACTCTTTGGAAACTGATAACATAACCCATTTTTAAATATCGGTTAGCACTATCTTACTTCGACCCCTTCAATTTGCTTATATATTCTTTATTTAACAACTCTTATATACTCGCAATTTAACATCTTTATATATTTATTTAAAAAAACCGCCTTAATTACAAGATAAAATCTTTACCTCGTGTACGCGACTTAGCATATCTATTGATCACATTGTTTCTTTTTAATGTAATGTCTCGATGAATGTGTAACATTGCTAGTCCATTAAGCCGATCTTTGCCACGTTTTAACATGTTTCAGAGTAGAGAACGCTCTTTTAGCTGAAACGTTACTTACAGGTAAAGTTATAAATATTTTCAATAATGTATTTATGATTGGGAAAACATCACTACCGCATTGCTTAGATAATTGATTAGCTCCACTTATTGGATCAAATAGTTGTTGCTTCCACTTTTCATGCCACATCTCCAATTTACTAAATAATAACATACGCACTTCAGCTTAAGATCTATTTAAAAAAAAGGTATATTTTTCTGCCAGACTTTTGACTGTTTCTTTAAACTCATCTTCATTGTATTTGAATTAGGGAATAATACTTCAAAATTATATATGACATTGCGTCATCTAAAAATCTATTCTTTATATCTTCTATCACATTTTCGATTAGTGGTATGTAAATCGATTGTCTATAATATGTTCAAGTGTATTTAGATGGATAATTTTGCCTGTTAATTTGTCTCCCAGTTATACAAGGAATTTTTATATCCACTCTTAATTCTGCACCAAGGTGACATATTTCTTCATACATTAAAGAAAATATATGTTCACAATTCCCACGTCTTCTTCGTAATATTGGGGTAGTAGTAGTATTTTTTGGCGCTTTTCAAGTCAATTTGAATTTTTTGTAGAAATCGAGTCAATAGTGAGATGCGAGCCAAATCTGCTGTTTTGTCAAATCCTAAACTATAATATTTGGCTTTTTGTGCGCGGGAAATAATTGTGTCTAAGATTTCATCTCCGCAACAATGTATTAACTCGTTTTGAGTAGCTTTACTAATATACGTTGCTCGAGATGACGAATTCTGTAAGTGAGATTCTAATATGTGATCTCCGCTTTCAATTTTAAATTTTAAAAGTGCTTTAAAATTTTCATCATTTACTGCACTATCCTCATTTAACGCGCCGTCATCATGATGACCTCTAAATGGAATATTTTGTTGTTCAAGAAACATTATGCACTGAAGTATGTCGTTCACGATTATCGCTAACTTGTTTCATTATCTCCGCATAAACTAAATTAACTATACTAGTTTCTGGATTATCTTCTGCTTTTAAGAAATCAGTTGCAGAACGTACAGCTTTAACATGATGATGGCACTTTTAATGACCAGAAAATCTCCTGTTACTTCCAAAAGTTTTGAAAATGAGGTAAGAGGTTCTGTCACTAATTTTCGTATTAGTATATTTGGTCCACGTCCGCCGACTACTGAATTTACAAAAAATGGACAAAATTTACAGAAAAATCATTTTTTTATATCCGAAAATACAAGCTACTCATATTGATTCTTTGCCCTTTTTATTGTGGATTGAAAAAGGAAAATGATAATTTTTTGGTGGTACCCACGAATTTAGTAATAATTTCCTCTTAACTAAATCAGTAACTGATTTTCCTATGTACTTACCAATATCTAGAGTAGTACTGCTATCATGAGTTTTTAATTCTAAATCAATGCCGTTATCTGTATTTTTTGATGTAGATGCAGTTTGAATTTGTTCACTATTATTTCCTAAAAAAATACCAAATAATTCAATGATCAGTCTAGTAAGTCAGTAATAGATTAGTATATATAATAATTAACAATGGCTAATAGGTGGATGGTATCAATACTTCTAATTGACAAGTCTGCAACTTTATCTTCATTAGGTAATATAAATGTAGCTGGAATTTGTTCGCGATTATCTATTATAAAATACACAGATTATTCAAACATTTCAACAGTTTATGCCTGAATTTATGGATTCATATTAATAATTTACATTGATTAAATAGTCAATAGATATGTGCCGGATTTAAACCTATAGTTAATTATGAAATTATAACTGGTGATAAGAATAATCGATATAATAATTATTATTCGATTAATTGTACGAAAAATAAATTTGAAAAATTATAATAAATAAATTAAACAAAAACAAACGTACATACGTATGCATCTTTTCATTAATAGTTTACATTTATTTCTTAATTATAGTGTTATATTAATTTTGATGTATTTATTATTATTGATAGTCTCTTTAATATATTTATATTGATTTATTTCAATACAGGGTGTAATCGATTTAGCATACAGGCTCTTAACAGAGAATATAATAATAGTGGTGTTGATCACACATTATATTACGAGAATACTATGACAAAATATATTATGAAAGACATTAATATCTTTCTGATTTGCAACTATTGTTTGAAAATGACAAAAAATGTTACGACAAAATTTATTTTATTTCCTTCATGGTTTACTATTACTTGAGACATGTTTTAATCTGATAAATACTAAAAATAACTACGAAAAATGGTTAAGAAATAAACTCGGTACCTAGAGCGTTACAAAAAATTAATTTTTCGATTCACTTTTAAAAAAATGAACGAAGAACACTGTATCCTCCCTAGGTCTCTGACATGTTACCTTTAATTTTTTAATAATTTAAATAATTAATTACGGCCAAGCAGGTCCGGATATAAGCTGCAAGATCGGCCCGGAAAAATAACTCTGCGTCGGGTGCTACCCGATGGATAGTTTTCTATCGGCCCACTAATAAAGAACAACAGCAATCTAACTGGTAAGACTACCGGCTCACCAGTTGTCCCGCTGGCTGTATTCAGGCCTGCGGGAAACCGATAATAGGTACTACAATTAAAATTAGAGGTTTTGTATTCTTAAAGTTCACATTTTTCGACAATTCTATTACACATCGCAATGTATAAACCGACGAATTACTAATTATTATATCGGTGATTCCTATTAATAATTACAATGCTAACTTATTTTTGTATAGAAATCGCAATTTATAGTTTACCTGATTGCTGCATTATATCTTTTGAATTTAAAGAATCACAGGGCTTGCTCACAGATAAAAACTCAGTTAGTTTGTTACACTTATATGACACTCCATCACTAATTTTTCACATGTAATACCACTAATTGTTTGAAATTTTCGGAAAGACTTTGTTTTTAACAAAAGCTCAGTTGTCTAACAATGGAACGAGATAAAACTGTCTCTGAAAAAGGCACGAGCTCGTAGAGCGAGTGACTTTTTCTGACAGTTTCATCGAGTTGAAGTGCTTAAGACAACTAAGCTTGAGTGTAAAAAAACAAAGTCTTTCTCGACATAAATTTCAAACAACTAGTGGTATTCGAATGATTATTTAATAAAATTCAATAACAAAAATCGTCTTGTTCATGTTATAGACTCTTAATTTTAAAATACTTGCCAGATCTGCCAATTAATGTCAATTCGTAGTTGGGGATGTTCCAAAGGATATGAATTGTTTCCAAATATAATTATGGTTTCTAACCGTGTTTGTTGGATTTTTTTTTTCAAAAATGTATCAATTGTTTGGTCTGTGTTACTTCCAAAGCGATTCATTATAAAATTATTGATTGAATATGACAGGTGACAGATTTACATACGCGATACGAAAAAAAAATCGATAAGACGAATTTGGAAAGACGATTTTGGAAAGACCACTGCGATAGCGAATGTTTTCACGGAAAGACCGTAATGACAACCAATCACAATCCGGTATTTAGATTTGAATTAAATAATCAGAAAAAATCACTTGCTCTACGAGCTCGTGCCTTTTTCAGATACAGTTTCATCTCGTTCCATTGTTAGACAACTGAGCTTTCGTTAAAAACAAAGTCTTTCCGAAAATTTCAAACAACTAGTGGTATTACATGTGAACATTTTTAGTAAACCCGTGCATGTAATTTTTAACCCAGTTCTACGAAACAGAGTAAGTGTAAAGAGATTACGAAATTAGTAATTAACAAAAAAGACATTTTATTTTTTAAACGATGTCATTACTATTACTATCATTGTAATATTTTAAAACCTATGAAACATGTTAGGAAACCATACAGTGAAACAAATCAAGTGTTATTACGTCGCTAATATCATCAAACACAAATTTTATTTTACTAAATTATGTATTTTCCGGTCTCGTAACGTTTGAATCCGAGTGGCAACTGTAAAAGCAGTAATCTGCGCAAGGTAGCCTTTATTGAGTAATTTTTCGGCGAGTCTGCCTACTGCTTTACTACACTGTGCTCTCGTCAATTTTTCACACGGCCCATGCCGCGACTATCATGCTGTGCTACCTGCCGTAACGTTACAGCGCACAGTGTCGCAAGCGGCCCCTTTGCAGGTTACTCTGGGCAACGTTACGATGCATCGCAACAGGCAAATGTTCTAGTAGAACCGGCCTTAAGATATATTATGTTTGATCTTCAAAATTTGTAAGTGATCATTATTTACACTTCGAGATTTTAGCCAGTGGGAGGCCCCCCCCCTCTTGGATCCGCGCTTGCAATCATAAATATATAATGTACACTTTTGAATTTATTTATTTATGTATAATGTATTACCTTTTCAATTTGAATTTTCTGCATCTGCCTTCATAAATTAGTGCAATAATATCAATTGAGTTTCATCAAAAACACTAACTCGACATCAGCGTACCTCTTTATTTATCTAAAAAAATATGCAGTTTTATTATTAATGCAACTTTCTTTTATAAATACATTCCTTCACTATTATCAATGTTTTACTCTTAACCGAGGGAGCCCAGTTTTAAGGCGCCAATAAAATCTGGGTTTTAATGGTAACACTTTCTCGGCACCAGTGTTCCCCCCAGATTTTATTTATCCTCACTCTTTATTTCCTGAAAGCAAATACCAATAATCACTTTAAATTAATAAGGAAAATAGCAACTGACTTTCCTCTAATATTAATATTTTAAATTGCTTTTGCAATTGCAGGCAATACCATTTTATGGTAAAAATGATCTAATTGCTCTTCCATATTAGCTTCTCAAAAGCCGTCATCTCTTTCAATTACCTCTAAGTATGAATCATTTTGTGTCCATACCATGAAGCAGCTCTTTTCCATTTTACTTAAATGAAGTTGGCCTTGCGCTTGATAATGAAAATTGTGGTTTATTTTTAAATGTAGGTTTCCATCATCTCCATACTGTAAGAAATTTATCAATTTTGTATCTACTCCATGATGTATGAATGAGACATCTTTCCATTTCGGTGGGCAATCCCATCTGGACTTGCACCCAAATAATATTCATCTCCACTACCAATAAATAGGTCACAACTGTCTACTTCGATTCCAGAAAGGGTTTCAAAATCTTTAATAGCCACTGACTCGTGCTCTTGTCCATATTTTGTCGACTTGTTGCCAGAAAATAATGAAAATAGTAAATTATTAATCAATTTACTAGAGGGAGTTGTTGGCTTCTCTTACAGATGATACCAACGTTTTATGCTCTGATTCTATGGCTTCTTTCTTGAATCAAAAGTGGATTAGATGATTGGCCTCTTGTTGATTTCTAATTTTAATATTTCTGCATCATTTTTTTTATGAATCTCTCACAAGTTTTTTTCTTTCTTTTAATTCCTCGGGGAGCAATTCTTCAACATTTCCATAATCTTCATCAGCCGTAGCAAGGGTTTTATAATTGTTTGCTCTCTTTTTGTATGTTTTTTTGCCTTTATTGCACTTGTTTATTTCTTTCCAATTAATCATTTGTAAAAATTCCAATGTTGACATTCAATTTGTCGCAAATGTTTTTTAAATAATCTTCTTTGCCGTTAAACATCACAGCTGCACAAAAACATCTTAATTCATAAGTAGAACCCATTTCTGAGAAATTAATCCTTTTTATTCCGACGATTTTGTTAATAACACTAAAGAATTCTTTAGCGCTATAGTTGTTTTTATTTAAGAAGCATAATGATAATTTCTTAACAACTCTCTTCAAAATGTTTTTAATTTCTATGTGCAGCCCATATCTTTCAATATGTGGCATAATATTTTCCGTTATTTTTCCTTGACGATTACAAAAGTATTAATCACGATTCGTATGGTCACCAAATATGTGATAAGTACTATTATGAACGTCGTTTTTAAATAATTCTAATTTGGTAACAAAGTCATTATTTTGTGAATGTCTATAGTGTCTCTTAGAATGACTATACACATTATTACTACAAAAAAAACTGTATATTCTGTGGTCGCATGTATTGAAATATATATTTGATTTAAGTTAATCGAAAGTTTATTATAACACTACAATACACCCGCATTTATATTTATTAGAATTAATTTCGTAGTGACAATAAACGTTTTCTCCGTGTATTTATTTGTGTTTAAACACTCACAATACGCTTGCGACCCATTCTTTTTAAATTTCCGCACACCCTCACACTGTTGTTAATATAATAAATGTTGTGAAAACAACTCAGAATTGCTATTAAGATAGCAATTTCGTAATAAATTTGCCGTAAAAACAGCAGTTTGAAAAGCAAAGATTACAAAAAGTGCAAAACATCTAAAAAGCCCCGAGAACAGATCATAAATATCTGCGAGCAGGGGCTTAGAATCGTTAAGATAACGACTTTTCAAAGAAATCCCGGAAATTGTTGTCACGTAAGACCGCCATCTATTAAAGACACCCTGAACTGAAAAATACCCCATTTCTGCTACATAACCATCAGGTGGCGAGACGGTATGACCATTAGGGTCATTTTTTATGTATAAAAATCGTCATTTTTTATTCCAATCTTCCCAGAGAAGCTAGAGTTACGAAAAACATTATCTTAACCATACATTGGTCATACATTATCTTGACCCCATTTTAGGACCTATGTGCATCGCTTATGATTCTAGCTACTATCGTTTTTCTGAAAAAAATCATGAAAATTGCAATAATTTTCAATCACGAAATAATCTTTAAAAATTCTCACGGATTTGCAAAACCTATGCACACCGGACCTATTTTTTTCTAGTTAGATTTTCACAAAATGGCCTGGGAAGGCTCAAATAAAATTTTTCACTCGTTTTGCAATTTTCCGCATACCGTCTTGCCACCTAGTAGTTGTATAGCGGAAATGGGGTATTTTTTATTTCAGGATGTCTTTAATAGATGGCGATCTTACGTGACAACAATTGGCGGGATTTCTTTGAAAAAGTCGTTATCTTAACTATTCTAAGCTACTGCTCGCAGATTTTTATGATCTGTTCTCGTGGCTTTTTAGATATTTTACACTTTTTGCTAATCTTTGCTTTTAAAACTGCTGTTTTTACGGCAAACTTATTACGACATTGTTATCTTAATAGCAATTCTGAGTTGTTTTCACAACTTCAAATATTTTAATATAGAATTTTTTTTACACGTGTGTTTTTTTGTAGGGCCAACAGTGTGTGGATGTGCGGAAATTCAAAAAGAATGGATCGCAAGTGTATTGTACAAAAGGCTAAAATCGGGTGAGTTTTTAAACACAATTTGCAAATAAATACACGGAGAGAACATTTATTGTCACTACGAAATGAATTCTTCTTATAAGATGAATGCGGGTGTAATGTAGTGTTATGTAACAAGACAAGAGCCCGAGTCAGTGGCTATTAAAGATTTTGAAACCCTTTCTGGAATTGATGTAGACTGTTGTGGCTTATTTATTGGTAGTGGAGATGAATATTATTTGGGTTATTTGGTATTGTTAAAGTGAAATGCCCACGGAAATTGAAAGATGTCTCATCCATACATCATGGAGTAGATACAAAATTCATAAACTTCTTACAATATAGAGATGATGGAAACATACATTTAAAAAGAAACCACAATGTTTATTATAAAGCGCAAGGCCAACTACATTTAACTAAAATTGAAAAGTGCTACTTCATAGTATGGACACAAAATGATTCATACTTATAGGTAATTAAAAGAGACTTTTGGGAAGCTAGTATGAAAGAGCAATTAGATCATTCTTACCATAAAATCTTATTGCCTGTGATTGCAAAAGCAATTTAAAATATTAATATTAGAGGTGAGTCAGTTGCTATTTTCCTCATTAGTTTAAAGTGAATATTGATATTTGCTTTTAGGAAATAAAGAGTGAGGATAAATAAAATCTGGGGAGAACACTGATGTCGAGTAAGTGTTACCATTAAAACCCAGATTTTATTGTCATTTGACAAATGATATCAAATACATAAAGGTAGGTGCCCGGCGCCTTAAAACTGGGCCCCCTCGGTTAAGAGTAGAACATTTTAATAATAAAGTAATGTATTTATAAAACAAAGTTGCATTAATAATAAAACTGCATATTATTTTAGATAACTCAATTGATATTATTGCAATAATTTATGAAAGCATGTGCAGAAAATAAAATTGAAATGGTAATACATTATACAAAGATGAATAAACACAAAAGTGTACATTATATATTTATGATTGTAGATAAATATTTGAGGGCTACAACTAATAATGAACGTTTTGCACCAATGTTATAAAGGTCTCATTCATTGACTAAGAGAAAAATGTAATGAAATGTAATATAATAACATAATTAACAAAGAAGTGCATTTTTTATATTTCTGTCTTTTAGAAAAACATCTTGTGGGGCACACTAATGCCGAGTAAGTGTTATCATTAAAACTCAATAGATGGTATGGCATTAAACTTAAGGCGGGTGCCTGGCGCCTCAAAACTAGGCCCGCTCGGCTAAGGAAAGAAGATTTGTATAGAAAAAGTAATATATCAATACAAAGCAAATACGTTTTTTTAATACTGTTTTTTTTTTTTTAGTAAAGAGAACATAAATATAATCATTTTTGAAATTTTATGCATGTTATGTTTAAGCAAAGGTAATTTTATTTTATGAGTTAGATGTTTTTATTAAAATGGTATGATTTCAAATTTCAGAAACTCAAAACCACAGCAAACACCAATCACCACCCTTGAATTGTTTAGTTTTGTCTTTGTATTTTAATTAAAGATAAAATTAGAAAGTACTGGGGTTGTGATTTTTAAATCAACCGAGATTTGTCATAGGGATTTTAGATGTAAAATTATTAGCTCGATTATTATATTAAAATATATTTAAAATGTTTACATGTAAATTCCTTATTATATTAGAAAAATATCATGTACCCTGTATAAGTACAGTCGATGCATGGGTATTTTCTAAACGGTGAGAGATAAAAAATCAGTTAAATGGGAGAAATATGCAGGACAAGGAGTACTATCTATGACCAGTGTAAAAAAAATAGTTGAAGGTTTAGAACACACAGCGAAAAAAACTATTGTTTCTTTTCTTTTATAACTTGATTATTGATAATAGAAGGATCATTTTTTGATATAACCTTTTTTACACCGGACATAGATAGTACTAACTGTCCTGCAAATGTTTCCCCATTTAACCAATTCTCTATCCCTTAATATTTAAAAGATAATCATGCATCGACTGCTTAATCAGGACACCCTGTATGTTTCTAATGGGCACAATTTTTGATTTACAGTTGGCTATGAAAATATTGTTTTAGAATATGTAGAACATGGCTGCTCATATATTGCTCAATGCTAACTCAATTACCGCGGCTTGGGCAGCGATCTCCATTGATACCTTGACTGACATAACTACGAGGACTGCGGCGTTTCTTTATGCGACTGGCCAGCAAGGGCCAACATTTTGCACATCAAAGGTAACCATGTGCTGAACTGAAGACTGTACTACATGTATGATGAGTATTTTAATGTAAAAGAAACTCACAATACATAAATTATACTTTAATATTTGCAAAAATACTCGGGGCCTATTCACAGCATCAATGCAATTTGTCATCGGTGAGAAGTCGCACTCAAACGTCGTTTTGAAACAATTTACTAAACCGTATAGATGAATTTTAGTGCGACTTCTCACTGATGACAAATTGCATGGGTTCTGTGAATATTCCCCGAGTATTATTGAAAATATCAAAATATGAACAATTATTACATAACCTCCATTTGCCTCTCAGTTATGTGATTATTATAGCAAAACCCAGTACTAATAAGTAGAGTCAAACATGAATCCTAAAATATCGAAAGCACATTACGATCACATATTATTGTATACAGGGTGTTCATTTGAAAACTTCCCAACGTGGATTTATGGAAAACCACTGATTAAAAGAAAAAACGCCGAGACACGTCCAAAGATTTCCCAAGGGGGACAACTTTTTAACCAAAAACGACTTCACCCCCTTTTACCCTCTGCCCCCCGGGGTCATCCCCTTAAAAATTTTAAATGACAAGGGGTATCAAGTAATAGCTTGTGTGAAAGGTTTTTCAAAGTGCTTTATTTTGACGTTTGAATTTTTAAAATCGGTCGATTTGTTTACGGAAAAATTAGAAATATCTTTATTTATCTTAATTTGTTCAGATAGAAAAAAAAAACACATGAAAATATTACTTTTTATTTTATTAATAAGTGTTCAAAAACCAAAAAAACTTGGCAGCAACCAAATAAAAACCCTATTTTTTTTTCGCCTTCTTTTCATCAATACGGAGATAATATTTATTCTTATACCTGTTTAGTTTGGGTTAGTTGCTATGGAAAAGAAACAATTCCATTTGCTGTCAGTTACCTTTGTGACAATCTTGGGATAGTGAAAATAAATTTATTGATTCATATTTTACTTCCAAAATGGTTTACACACTAGCCGAAAGAGTGGAAATTATTCTAATTTATAGTGCCCAAAATCAATGTGCTCGGCAAACTGCCGTCACATTTAACGCCAGACATCCGGACAAGATAACTTCGCATGGGTATGTTTTGGACCTTGTTACTAAATGTACTCAAACTGGATCTGTTGCAAATAAAAAACCTAATCATCGAAGAGTTTTAATTGAAGCCGCTCAAATTGAAGTTTTGGGTCATTTTGGCGTAAATCCTAATACTTCATTACGCAAAATTGGTGTTGCGACTGGTATTTCATTAGGCTCTGTACACACAGTTACTAAATTACATAAATTTCATCTATTCAAAATGCAAATATTGCAAGAGTTAACCGAGGGTGATTTCGATAGGCGAGTTGAGTTTTGTGAACAAATGACTGCAGCGATTAATGGTAATACCATTCATTCATGTAAAGAATATCTGCTTCACTGATGAATGCACATTTTATCTAAATGGATTTGTTAATAAGCATAACTGCAGGTATTGGAGCAATGAAAATCCTCATGCTTTTGTAGAAGGGCATACTCAGTACCCCCAAAAAATTAATGTATGGGCAGGCATTTTAGGAAACAAAGTGATTGGGCCATTGTTTATTAATGGGAATTTAAATGGAGGCATTTATTTAGATATGTTGGAAAATACTATCAATCCGCCTATCACTGAAACCATTGAAAACCAAATCGGAGACGATGGAAACCCTATACTTGATGAGGCTGAAATATATTTCCAGCAAGACGGCGCTCCTCCTCACTATGTTCTTTCGGTTCGGCAATGGCTAGACGACGAATTTTCAGATAAATGGATTGGGCGAAGAGGGCCTATAGAATGGCCTGCTAGATCTCCTGACTTGTCGCCATCAGACTTTTTTCTATGGGGCCATTTAAAATCTATTGTGTTCACTCCCCAACCTGAAAGTTTAGATGAACTTCGTCAACGCATCACCGAAAGCTGCCATGATCTCCCACAACATGTTTTTGAAAATGTCCGGCAGGAATTTGAACATCGCCTATATCATTGTTTGACCAATAACGGGCAACATTATGAACACTTAATAAAATAAAAAGTGATATTTTCGTGTGTTTTTTTTTTCTATCTGAACAAATTAAGATAAATAAAGATTTTTCTAATTTTACCGTAAACAAATCGACCGACTCTAAAAATTCAACCGTCAAAATAAAGCACTTTGAAAAACCTTTCAAACAAGCTATTACTTGATACCCCTTGTCATTTAAATTTTTTAAGGGGATGACCCCGGGGGGCAGAGGGTAAAAGGGGGTGAAGTCGTTTTTGGTTAAAAAGTTGTCCCCCTTGGAAAATCTTTGGACGTGTCTCGGCGTTTTTTCTTTTAATCAGTGGTTTTCCATAAATCCGCGTTGGGAAGTTTTCAAATGAACACCCTGTATATTTTTCCCTTTCACTTTAATTTAGATTGACAATTCAAAATAAAATACACAATTCAAAATAACAAACCAAACGATGAAATTGCAAGGATTTGCCAGAAGTAAAATTAAAAGAACACCGCAAAACGTTAGAAAGAGATGGATGCATAGCTAGTCGGTATCGAGAAATGAATAAGGGCGCTGTTATATGGACGTTTGGAACGCGAGGCGGAACGGGAGCGGGCGCAAGCGTTTGCGTTTTAACACATGTATTTATATGAGAGTACCTAGACGGACGGGTGCGAGGCGGAGAAAACGCCAGCACCCGTCCGTCTAAAAACTCTCATATAAACCCATGTGTTAAAATGCAACCGCTTGCGCCAGCTCCCGTTCCGCCTCGCGTTCTAAACGTCCATATAAGAGCACCCTAAATGTATTCCCCTTTTACTCCCCACAACCCGTCAACGCTAACAAACGGAGTATTGCATGGCGAGTGATTCTATAGAAATCATATATGATGAACAACTGCGTTGTAAATCAAATTCCATGTCCACCATCGCCACCGGGGGCGCATTTTCCTTTAGACTTGATTTCATCAAGGTCATAAAGTGAAAAAACCCTTAACAAAACGTTAACAAAATGTATTAGGGGTTTTTTGGTCCAATTTACAAAGGTTGGTGAAAACAGAAGCCTAATTTACAACCGTTGTTAAAAGTGAACTAGAATATTGATGTAAAATTATAATTTGTGTAATATTATGGCTTAGTTTTACAAATACATTTCGGGAAAGGAAAGGAGCATATTATAAAATATAATTTCACACTCCTTTAATCTTGTTTCTTTTTCTCGGTTTTCGTCTTCGGGTGTGTGTAAGCTGTGTAAAGGTAGGATTCCTAAGCGCCGACTGAAACGACTCAAGCCGCGCGACTGGAACCGCGCCCGACTGCTTTGCATGTAAATAAATTGAAGCCTCTCCTAAGACGCAACTATAGCCGCGCGACTGTAACAACTCTAGTGCGGCGACTCGAGTCGTACGACTGTACTGGTACAGAGAAATTGAGTTTATTTCATCATTTTAAAGTTATTACATTTATAAAAAATATATTTCTTACAAGATATATCGTTTCTGTATGGCAGTCAATTACCACAGAATTTAATAGTGCGGCAGAAGTACAGCGAGAAATAAAACAATTAAAGCTGCTCTATACCAATTTAAAAAGACAAACGAGAAAAGACATAGCTGAGGAACATGTAAACTAAGTTAACATTTTTAAAAATTGTTGTTAATATTTTATTATTTCACAGCGTCAAGAATATTTAAAAGCAAAGACAATTGCCGATAAAGATAAAATACAGATTAATAAAACTGGTGGTGGGCAATATGTACCCCAGTTATCGGAAATAGGGGCCCAAATACTTGGCATCTTTGGGGAACATGCAAAGCCACTCACTAACGAGTACGGTGACTACTTAAAAAATAGTAATGTTTTTTCAGCACCACATTCTTCTAACTTGCAACCAGATTAATTATAAATACTTATTATTTACTCTTTTTTAATTCACATAAATTATTCAGCTACAAAATTGCAAGTTAAGAGCCACATCAATTGTTATTAATCATCAAAAAAATTACCCTGGATCCTAGATCCTGTTGAACCTATACCACCCACCCTGCACCCGGCCCCACTAAGAAAAAAAAAAAAAAGAGAAAAAACAATTGTATTATAAAAAAGAAACTGTTCGTTTCGAACTAAGATCAAAAAAATACTTCACAATCTTAAATTTAAATATTTGAATAAAAAAAAATTGAATAAATTAAAAAAAATTACAATAAAATAATTCCATCTAAAACAGTGTTTTTTCACTCCGAAAGATATTGATAATAACAAAAGTTCCCCACGTTGTAGCCTAAGGGTTAAAAAATTGAATTTATTAGAGCAGTGCGCACTGCTGATTGCTCAATATGATTTTCAGCTGGCAATTCTGGATCTTCTCCTAGAATTTATTTTTCATTGTCACTCAACTCATCTTATTCCAAGATACATATGTTGTGCAAAACTGCACATGCAATAATTATATGCAGTGATGTTTCTAATTTGATGTCCAAACAATTGTTCAATGCAGCTTCTGGTTGTTCTATGGGCTGCATTATATGCCCGTTCTCTGCCATTACTTGGATTTAAAAACGATGTTAATAAATAACTTCTCAAAGCATAGCCATTATTACCCAGTAAATAATTTGTTCCATAAAGTCTAGCCATTAAATTCGCACACTGTGGTGAATCGTTAAAAATTGTAGAATAGTCCGCGATTCTACAATTTTTAACGATTTACTACAGTGTGCGAATTTGATGGCTAGACTTTATGGAACAAATTATTTACTGGGTGATAATGGCAATGCTTTGAAAAGTTATTTATAAACACCGGTTTTAAATCGAAAAAATGGCAGAGAACGGGCATATAATGCAGCCCAAAGAACAACCAGAAGCTGCATTGAACGATACTTTGTTGTTTTAACGGGAGGGTAGCAAAGAAGTACTACATCTAGGCGACCGTTCTTGTGGTCGCCTAGATGTAGCTAAACTCGCATTTTCGACCGGCATTGGTGCAATAAATTATAGAGAGATTTGTGGTCTTTCAACAAAACCCATTTATTGTCCCCAATAATAGTATCGGTTCGAAGAAAATATACCAAAGAGATTATTTTTGCTCTCCAGAGAAAGCAGGTATAAATAATTAGCATATTGTGCGAGCTGAAAAAGAAACGATTAAGAAATACATTTCTTAATCGTTCTCTGGAGAGCAAAAATAATCTCTTTGGTATATTTTCTTCGAACCGATACTGATCCAGGGTTAGCTGGTTTTTCTATTGGAATTTCAATTTAATCTCTCTCTCTTCTACTATCCCACAAGTTGAACAACTTTAAATTACGAGTAGTAAACTTTTGTAGAAAATCAATTCTCAATAATATTCGTATTTTTCAATCTTACCTTTATACAATAAATTCGGTTGTTTCGTTAGTAAAAATAAATATTCAGCTAGTGATTTTTTTAAAAAACCGGCGCTTGTTTCGAAAAGCGCTCCCCATAGCGTTAATTGAACAGATATCAATTATATCTATTTAATTTGAAACAAATACAGGGTAGAAACCTTAGCTGGAATAAATTCGGTATTTATGAAATGAGAAGTTCCAGAAAAAAATCATCGGATTTTTGTTCGTTATTGCGCACTTTTTAGCGTCTTTAAAACAAGTATGACGTCGCTAGCGTTTCACGTATGACGTAATAGGCAAGTTTTTAAAATAGAAACGTTTTTTTTTTATTATACCAAATTTGTAGCCCTTTTCATTCTCTTTACGACCATGCAAAAATATTTAGTTTTTTAAATTTTTTTATTTCAAAAATTAAACAACAAATGTTTTTTTATAAATTTATTAATGTAACAAATGTTTAAAATGAGTACCGTTTCTCTTTTTAAATAAAAAAATACAAAAAAATACTTTTACAGGGTCGTAAAGAGAATGAAAAGGGCTACAAATTTGGTGAAATAAAAAAAAATGTTTCTATTTAAAAAAAAATTGTCTATGACGTCATGCGTGAAAGGCTAGTGAAGTCATACTTGTTTTGAAGACGCTAAATAGTGCGCATTTTCACTGTAGTTAGAGGACCCATTGAGCTATTTTTTGGTGGTAGTCCCTACCCTCCGCGGTTTGTCATTTTTTAAATCACCCTTCTTAAAGTTGGAATTACTTATAAAATTATTTTAATTTTAAAAAATGTATACTTATTGTATGAAAGTAAATAAAAATAGGTCAATTGATTCATTTATAGCATTATATTATAGAGAAATATGTTTTTAACAACCTGCGAAAAAATGTATTGCTAGCATTTTTTATTACATAAATGTATGAAAGTAAATAAAAAGTTGAAAATCACAAATATTTTATTCGATACATTAATTTATTGGATTTTTAAAAATTAAGTGCCTCAATAATCAACGTTATCTAATAACAATTTCTAATTACATTGAATATTTTTCTAGTTGCCGACAATAATGTTTAATGCCGAAAATTAAAATATCCAGAATTCTAATTGATAAACGCACTATAATACGACCATTTCAAATAGCACACCATGCTTTTTTTGTATTCATAAAATTCTGTATAAAATTCTCTATTCAATTATGTATTGCAAATTGATATTAATTAAAAACTTGGCCATATTAGAATTTCTAATAGTTTGCACTATAATTTTTTTGCTTTATAATAATAATGGCTTAAAAATTAATTCTTAGATAAAACAAATATCAACTTATCCACTTTATAAGCCGCCAGGCAACAATATATTTTAATAAGCATTCGGTTTCTCGTCGATGGTGAAATTCGTTAGTTATTTGAGAAAAGAAAAACCATTATACAGCCCAACGAAGGGTCAGCCGAGCCATCTCATTTATGGCCTCCAATAAATCTTCGGTCCTTCGGACAAGTGACCGTTATATGACGACCGTATAAACGCCAACACAGAAACATTTTTTAATAAAATTGCTTATTATAATGAAAAGAATCTCAGCTATTTATTAACGAATTGCGATAAAATTGGCCTCAATTAAAGAGTAATTATTGTGTTTATGCTACTACAAAAAATGAACAATCTGTTATAAAAATAAATTAGAAAAAGGTGGCAAAACGGTGAAAAACAATATAATTTTTTTAATTAAAAGCAAATAACTTCTTTATACATGATTATCAAATTTACTCATGACATGTAACAATGCCATAGCTACTACTCTGTAAAATTTCGGTATTTTATATAAGTAATTACTCAAAATTCTTTGCATTAACCTTATTTCTTTGTTTAAAGTCAGAACTAATATTTTTTCGAATACACATAATTCATATGACTAATTTATTTATTTAAATAAAGTGTACGGGATTGATTAAACAATGCAAGAAATGCAGTGCTACCCTTCCCTTAAAGAGAAGATTTCCTTGTTTGTCTAAGGGGTTGGACATCAAATTAGAAATATCACTGCATGGCCAATGTGCGATAATATTTTTAATAGATAAATTGGCATTGCACACCATCTGGATATTTATCGAAAAATATCCTTTTCGATTTCTAAATAACTACTTTTAATGGCACGACTCTCATCTTCATCTGTATATGTATCGAGGTTTTAGAGCTGCTTTTTGACGAGTCACTTTTCTAATAATTGTGCTGACTGAAGATTTATGGATTCCAACATTATTAGCAAGTATCTTGTCACACCCCCTACTCATAAGGAGGTGACACTTACCGCGGCTAGGTTAAGTGGTGCAAAGGCTGTCGTTCACTGTCTAGAGTTAAATTCAGCATAATGGTGGATGCCAGCTACAGAGTAGCAGAAAGGGGCAAAGGAAGTATTGAGATTTTGGTCACACAATTAACTATGACCTAACGTAACTTAACAACAATGTATTATACAACAATTACAAACTATTTAAATGTGAATAGTTTAATTACGGGGGTAGAAAAAAATGGAAGTTAAATATTGGTAGAAAAAACCAGCTGTGAAATAAAAATTAAATGAATGAATGAGTGCTCGACTTGTCAGGTACGACGGTGGTAATGGCTCTCTCTTCAGGTGGTAGGCTTCTCTCACCAATTTAACTTCAAGGGTATGGTGACTCTCCTGTTCAGGTGGTATCGGCTGCAGGACCTGTGTGATTAAGCAAGCAAGGTGTAGTGCTCAAGCATGCATCGATAGAATGCAACAACATGCAGTCGGATAAAAGCGGTAGTGGTGGTGCTTCACTCTCCTTGGCGGTCAGCTAACCTGCTTGGTCCAGTCCCTTCTTGCAGTATTTTGGTTTACAGTGGTCAGAACCCTCTCCTTTAATTTATGTTAGCCTGCTTCGGATGGAGTACCTACAAGTTCCAAGTGATCAGCAGTAATTTGTTTAACCCTATTGGCTAGGTCGATAACAATTGTCATGAACTCTAAGCGCAGGAATTAGGGTTCAGTAAAATCCAGACCCGGTATCCTCTACAAGAGTATAAAACACAGCCAAGGGTTTAACTATTAGGTTTTAATTCTAATTACAAGAACCGACTACCTGCACTGCATTCAAATGATAAAATTTAAAACGGTTCAGTACCCGGAGTTACAGGCCTAAGCCACTGTGTAAGAAAAAAAAAACAAATACTAAAACTCTACTATGAATGAAACGGCAGCAAGACCGGCAATTAATTACTACAATAATTAAGCGATAATAGGGAATCAATACAACTCTTCAAAAATTAATGCTCTTCTCTCCGAGAAGAGAATTAATTTTAAAACGGTGGAGAAACCTTCATACTGGCGTGGAGCTTCTACTAGACATAAAACACTAAATACTGACGTAGCACATTGAAAATTTAAATGAGATAACACTAGCTAAATTTACAAAAAAACTAAACATTACCACAAAACACGTGGGTCTCAACGGTGAGCATTTTCATGTATTCTTAATAAACTGACACATTTTACTGGTGCCTAGAGTAGCAGCAACTCACAGTAACGAAATAAGCAAAGAGTTTATTAATGAAAGTGCTCACCTGTTAAGACCAATTTTGGACGACACAACCGCTTTCCGTGACAACCCACACCAAAAAGAACCCTTTTCTCGCTTTCGCGCTTCTTGCGCTTAACCGCAGCGCCATTAGTCGTGCGAATCTCACGGTTCACGCATAGGCGTAGCAAGGGTCTTAATGCAAGCGGTCCGCGCAACCAGTGGCAAACCATATAAAATTATTAAAGGTCTTTTTTGATGTACTCCCCTCAACCCGTCAACGCGTAAAAAACCGGTTCCGTGCCGCTAACAAACAAAGTATCGCATGACGAGTAATTTTATAGAAATCATATATGATGAACAACTGTGTTGTAAAACCAATTCCATGTCCACCATCGCCACCAGGGGCGCCTTTTCCTTTAGACTCGATTTCGTCAAGGCCAAAAAGTGAAAAATACCCTTAATTGAGCGTTCTGCAAATGTGACCGCTCCACGCCCCCTTGTCTTCCCAAAAAAAAAAAACAGTAGGACTCCTAGCCGTTTTTTTTTTTTTTTTCTCATTGAAAGAACAAATAGCAACTAATCGAGTAACAACTATCGGAAACACTGAAAGTAAATATACTGAGGTTCGACAACCAAACCAAGACTAGAAATGAATACTAGTTTAGTCCTCGTCAGAATCAGGTACATCTGGCCCGAAATAAGACTTAAGATCCTTAATATGCTACCTGCCTAGATCTCGACCATCCTTATCGACTAAAGAAAATGTTAAATCACTAATCCTCTCCTTTACTCTGCACAACTTGAAGCGAGGTGCTAATTTAGCTGCAAAGTTTCTCGAGGCACTGGAAAGTACATCGTTGCGAAGCCACACGGCGTCGTCCTTGTGGAACCATACAGCAGGACCCTTTCGCAGATTATAGGAACGAGCATTGCGCTGGTACGCCACAGATAACCGTTCTACAACTTGCTTCATTAATTCGAGCCGTTGAGCATATTCGGTTGGATCCGGATTGAGCTGGACTTTACCTAAATCTTGTATTTTGCCATAATAACTCCCCTGCAACGGGACATACCGACCAAAATTTAGCTCAGTTGGAGTGTAGCCAGTTACTTCCTGCTTAGCTGTACGCAGCGCATAACCAATTTTGTGGATCTTCACATCCCAGGTCCTGTGATCCAACTCGCTCACAGACGATCGAATGGTGGTGCCAATGGTACGGTTATATCTCTCGACGAAATTTACCTGCGGGTGGTATCTGGAATTAAACCAAAGCTGACACTTGTATTGCTGGGCTAAGGATCTAATTTCCCTCTCTGCAAACTCTGTGCCATTGTCACACATCATAATCTGAGGAGCCCCATATACTAAAAATACTTTGTTCTCCAAGAATTCTGAAATGGATGAGGTAATTTAGTAAGCTAATCAGTCACTAGCAAATAACAATTACCCTTCCAATATCTCTGCAACGGTCCAATGATATCGCATGCGATTAGTTGCTAGGGGTAGGAGACTTCTTTAGGTTTTCCCATGTAACTAGGTTGCCCAGCGCAAGATGTTTTCTGTGCTCCACACGTCTCACAGGTTTGAACATGCTTTTTAACGTCCAGTCGAAGACGAGGCCAGTAATACAAGTCGCGGACTCGGTTTAATGTCTTATACACTCCTAAGTGACCAGGAAGAACACCATGGACTGGAGGACCTGCGAATGACCACAAGCTGTTTCATCTTTTCAACCTCGCGATACGAATGCTGTAGCATATAAGGCGACAGCGGATACAGTCTCTGCTTTGTCGGAAGGGCGTTTTCGGTATCAATCTGGTGAGAAGTCATCTGGGTTCTTCTACCCAGCGTAGTGCCGGCCTTCTAAGACAGTTCTTGAAATTTAATTTGGATTTCATTCAGACATTCCAACTGCTGATACGTCAGGTCACTCGATCCTTGTAACGCGGGTGGGCTATCAGGTTCTAGTGCGGCTAGAGATGGCAAACGAAAGGAAAAGGACACATTTTGTACTTTATACGACCAAGCAAGATAATCCATGACAATTCCAAAGATTCGAGCAAAATCGCTCCCTAGAATTAACACACTTGAAATAGAAGGCACAACACCATCTGCAGTGGTGAACCCTTTTTCAACACACTTCTGTATTTCCAGAGAACATGAGCTCAACATTCTCAAACCCGGACCTCCAAGTACAGAGTGACTAGCACCCGAATCGAGAAGAGCAGTCACCATCACATCGAACACACAGACATTAATATATGGCCGATTGTCGGAAAGTCTTTTAACAAAGAGGGGTGTGGCTTCCGGCTTAACAGAGTGAACGGCTTTGGAAGCATGATTACAACATAAATTCGACACACGAGAAAACCACGCCTTCCAGGATGTAGGATCTTTTACTCTTTGCGGCCTTTTGATAAACTATGCAAAAATCTGACAGTGACATTTCAATTTCAATAGTGCAACGTATGTAATATTAATTAGTAGCAGAAGTTATTAGTGAATTAAGAAATCAATTCGTGTAGAATGTCAGAAAAGGCGACAGCGATGATCTAATGGAGTGTACTCCTCCAGAATTACAAAACATCGCATCCAGTGTCAGCGACAATCTACTGCGGGATAAATCAAGGCAACGATATAAACAAAACTATGCTGTATTTTGTAAGTGAAAACTACGTGAAAAGGAAAGAAACATCAGAAAATGTAATTTTGGCATATTTATCGGTAAGAAGCAAGGTAGTAAATAGTGCAACTTTATGGTCAGAATTTTCAATGCTAAAATCAGTTATCAAAATCAAAGAAAACATCGACATCGGACTATTTAACAAAGCATATGCATTAATAAAGAAAAACTCTATCAACTATCAACCAAATAAATCAAAAACATTGGACTATGTGCAGTTTTTAAAAGAATCCCCTGAAGAGTCCTTCTTGCTACTGAAGGTAATGTACATTACTTTTTTTAATGCTTCTATGACATGCAGTCTATGACTGGTATTTCTTGTAGGTTGCTCTTATCATAAGCATTTACGGTGCTTGTCGACGCATTGAGTTACTTGAATTGAGTATTGACAATATTATTATTAGAAACGACTGCTTAATAGTTATGATTCCAAATATGAAAAATAATGTTTCACGATCATTTATTATAACTAACAAAATTGACGACTGACTCCGTGATGGAAGTACTTTTAAAATATTAAAATTTAAGACCATTAAATACACCTCACAACAGATTATTTATATTTTATAACAAAAGAAAATGTACAAGTCAACCTGTGGGAAAAATCACGTAAGGAAAAATACCGGCTAATATAGCCAAATATTTAAATTTGCCAGATCCGCATTTATACACGGGTCACTGTTTTCGCCGCCGTTCTGCAACTCTATGGCGAATTCAGGTGCAGATGGCGATCAACCACAATAGCACAGAGCCATATCGACGAATCCCTCCAAAATAAAATAAGTACATCCGAAAAAAATCTGATAGTAAATGGATCAATTAACCCCGACATTAACACAGACACGCGCCGAGAAAAGGAACTTGTAGAATATGAGGCTCAACCTGTCGGTAACCCCGAGCCATCCCCGTCGAATAATAATGCAGCTATTCAAATTAAAAATTATTGTGCCAATTTTAACGATCCTTGCTTAGCAGGAATAACAATTAACAACTGTGCACAAGACGTGATAAATATATATTATAATAAGTATTTATATATTATCGTATTATGTTTGATGTGTTTTGTATTAAGTTTTCTCGTTTATATTAAATAAATATATGTGAATTTTGCTGTGCATTAATTAGATTTTTATTATTTATTACAGTTTACAATATTATTTATAAGTTTGTATAAATTATAGACAACTTTTCAAGGAATCTGAGTAGGCTACAAGGATAAACTCTGTTCACTTTCAATGGTGCGCCATAGAAAATTTCCTGCAACACTATTTTTACCTAAGACAGGCCAAAAAATATCGAGTGTAACTCATGCCAAAATGCTTTAGCAGCTCTTCACTTTTAGCAGCCCTCGTTCGCTTCGAGCTGCTAAAAGCGGCGGGCTGCTAAAGCTTATTTTCAGCCCTTGATACACTATATACTATTACGGCGATCTGGGCACTTGGCATAAAAGTGTCCCGGTTTTCTGCAATTCCAACATTCCTGCGTTTTCTCTTCTTCCAGAGAATTGACTTTCGGTGTAGTAGAAGGCAAACCCTTTGGTAGTTAGGTGTGTTAGGGAGGGCATTACAAGCTGCATAACTTATCAACAGAGTCTATCTCTTGTAGGGCTAAATGAAAGTGATAAAATAGTAAAATATTCTTTCGACGGATCTTAATCTTCATCTGCGCCGTGACTGGCTCTGAGAGACGCCTAAATAAATTCTCCATGGCTAAAAAATAAATTACAATTTTCTCTCGAGGATGTTGTGTGCGGGCACGAATCTTCTCCCACAATGAGTTCTCAACATCAGGCGATAAGAAGAACTCCTGCAGGGCAGTTACGATTTTATCCCAAGACTTAAACTGATCACGCACACCTTTGAACCATATGAGAGCAGGACCTGAAAATAATTCGGTTGAGGAAGCAAGAAGTGTCTGCTTACTGGCATTTCGAGAAACTCCCAACTCTTCAATCCGCTCTAAAAAAAACAGCTTTTCTTCCGTACCATCGAAGTAAAGGTCCCACTTGTCGACTGGAACTGGTTTAACTGCGACAGTCTCCGACTCTACTTGCTTCTTTTTTCTGTGGACATTAAGAGTCCATATCATCCCACAACGCTAACACTGCGACCATCGTATCTGCTTTGTAATCTGCCAGCTCGGGTTTGTCAGTAAGTCGAGAAAGACGCCCCTGTAAATGAGAAAAGCGACTACACAACCTCTTAAAAGTGCTCTCGCAGATCCCATCAAACTCCTGAACGATATCTGTTAGTGATGTCAAAGTGGTGGCGATCTCACTCCTTTCTAGCTCTGCCTCATACTCAGCAAGATCATAATCAATGCCTCGAGACCGATCGTTCTGCAAACATTTACGCAATGCCTTCCGTTTAGCACTGTCCTCACCACGCGAGCTCAACCCCCTCAATCGCAACTCATAAGCAAGTGCATGCACCTGCAAGTGCATAGCATCCATTTCGAAAGCCATCATAGATATGTTACTCAAATTATTAGACAAAATAAACTCCAAAACAAATTAATCAATTACACTTAATAACTAAACCTCACAATAATCAAGAATAAATACTATAAATAAAGGCCGATATGAAGTTCACGGGAGATTCACGAAAATTATTTTTTTTGCTGATTGTGGTAGATGCATGTAGGGAATGGTCGAATATGGCAAAATAAATTCGCGGAAACCACGTTTGGCCCCATTTTGGGGCCCCGAAAGGCTAAAAATCAGTTCTTTTTAAACGGTGTTTTCAGCCGGAAACAAATGAAATATGGTAGTAATATGTATTCGTTTCACAAAACTAAATGGTTTAAATGTGTTTTACAAAGATAGCATTTTCGGTTTAATAATTCCACTTAAAGATTACAATTTTTGACAGGTTATGTTGACATTTACTTCCATTGTTGATTCATAGATATAACATAATTATGCAAACAGAATGCGTTTATGATTCAACTTCATGGTTCAACTTCTGTACACTAGGTGGCAGCAACAATATTTCAAAAACAAATTACAAAATCAAGCAATGAAAAGAATGAAATTAAATGATTTGTGTTAAAAACATTTCAAATTTTACTTCTAAGGATGGAAAAACACTAGTTTCGTGAGCAATAAAACTAAAATTTTGCTCACAAATTGTGTCTGAAAGTTACGTTTTTTCGGAAGTTATAATCGTCGTTACTGCACCAGTCAAGTACTAATTATTATCACATATGGTTCTTCTCAATTTCAGTAGAGTTTACTTTTCACGAGATTTTACAGTCGTTTTGATATGAAATAAAGCTTTTAAAAAAACAACTAACAATTTAAGTTTTGAGGTTATGTACAAACAATAAATAAATTAGTGATAGTGATATTTTAAATTTGTTATGAAATTATAAGAAAATATTAAACCGTATACACCACCAGTGGCGCTGGTGCTAACTTGACGGATTATTTAAAAAAATATTGTTTTAATTTAAAATTAAACTTTATAAAAAAATAAGTTTAAAATTGAAAATGTTAGTTTGAATATAATTAAAATGTTTGTAGTTATAGGATGTTGAGTTGTGCATGTGATTAAACTGTTACATCTATGAAATGCACACAGTAATGAAAAATGTACAAGATCGCTTTAATACTTTTTCTTATTTTCGATTAATGTCCTACGTAGTTTAATCTAAAATTCAATTATTTTATTTTTGTAATTTTTACTATTCACTCTAAAATTATATAGTTTTATCGAGAAATGTTCTACTTACAATTTGAACTTAGACTTAAGTGATTAATAGCCCGTTCGAGTTAATTACATATTAACATTAATGATTAAGGATTGTTTAATGGGAATCTAGCATCAGCCGCACCCACTTAGCCCACAGTTTTAGTTTTTCCCCCTTGATGGTTAGACTTATTCTCCACTGTCGGCCAGGATTTGTGCGGGTGACCATTGCTATCTATTTGGGGCTTTATTAACTGTATGTTTTTGAGTTTACGTGAAGTGATTATTACACTAATAAAGACTGTTATTCCATACTTCACTTTTAAAAAGTGAAGTAAGGAATAACAGTCTTTATTAGTGGGGCTTTATTACTTAGAACCGTGTCCCTTGTCTTTGACAGTACCAGACACTCGTAAAGAATGTGTCTCGCTGTTTCTTCTTCGTTGCATCCTCAACAAAGGTCGGAAGCTATAGTGACCAGTAATGTAGCCGATTAAGGTTCGAAGTTTCTGATTTGTTATAAACTGCTTTGTTTTTTGTGACAGTCAGGGGCCAGTAGATTTATGTCTTCGTTTGATGTAGATATATGTCTTCGTTTAACGGGTGTGAAGTTACCAATAGATTCCGCCAATAGATCATAAAAAAACAATATATTTGATTTTTTTCTTCACAGGCCTACTTATTGTATTCCATTCTAAAGCAAAACATTGATAAACCCAGTTTACTACCCCTTTCTACCCCTATACCTCCCCTAATTCCGTTTGATTATCAATTTTCATTATGTGCTCCTCAAAATTTTTAAATTATTTTTATATCCACATGTTCCCTATACTTCCGTTAATCAATTAGAAAAGAAAAAACATTCACACCGCACCCCCGTAACCCCTAATAAAATATAAATGCATATTGGATTAATAACTATTTTTCGCCATTAAACTTTCGAAATATTAAAACTTTTTATGTACACACGTATTGCTCGCCTATGTTTCAACAAATATAAAATAAAAAACAAAATACCCCCACCCCCATATGATCTTAATTATATTTTTTTTCGAAAAATTATTTTCGATGATTGCTCCTCTAACTATTAAAAATATTATATTACAGGTGTTTTCTTTATACTTTAATTGTTCATTTTTGATAAAAATATTTTTCACACCCTAGCTCCCACACCCCCAAAAATGCGAATTTGAAAAATGACTAAATTTTTCAGGACAAATAATTAGTTTTCAGTAATTGCTTCATTTATTTAGATTTTACAAACAAAATGTTTACATCGAACTTCCCCCGCCCCCAAATAATTGCGAATATAACATGTGATCATCTCTCGATTTCTTATGATAAATAATTAGTTTTCAGTAATTGCTACTACGAATTTTTAGAATGTTTTTACACGGGCGTGTTCCCCATACTTCATTTAATCAGATTTTACAATCAAATTTTTCACACCGAACTTCCCCCGCCCCTAAATTATAGCGAATATAACAAATGATCATCTCTCGACTTTTTATGATAAATAATTAGTTTTCAGTAATTGCTCCTCCGAACTTTCAAAATGTTTTTACACAGGCGAATTCTTCATTCTTCATTTGTTCAGATTTTATAATCAAATTTTTTACCACAAACTTCCTCCGCCCCTAAATATTTGCGAATATAACACATGATCATCTCTCGACTTTTTATGATAAATAATTAGTTTTCATTCTGTATTGTGGAGGCTTCTACTTCGTTATACATGTTAATTACACAATGAAACACTTTTAACTTTGTTTGTATAACACGTTTTATTTAATGTGACTGCAGTTTCGACAAATTTAGCTTGTCATTATCAAACATGGAGTAATGACAAGCTAAATTTGTCGAAACTGCAGTCACATTAAATAAAACGTGTTATACAAACAAAGTTAAAAGTGTTTCATTGTGTAATTAGTTTTCAGTATTCGCTCGTCCGAATTTTGAAAATATTTTTACACAAGCGAGTTTCCCATCCTTCATTTATTTAGATTTTACAAACAAAGTTTTTACACCGAACGTCCCCCGCTCCTAAATAATTGCGAATATAACACATCTCTCGATTTTTTATGATAAATAATTAGTTTTTAATCATTGCTCCTCCTAATATGTATGTGAACACAGACGTGTTCCCCATACTTCATTTATTCAGATTTTGAATCAAACTTTTCACACCGAATTTCCTCCACCCCTAATTAATTGCAAATATAACACATGATGATCTCTCGATTTGTTGTGATAAATAATTAGTGTTCAGTAATTGCTCCTCCAAATTCTAAAAATATTTTTAAACAGGCGTGTTCCCCATACTCTCTTATGATAAATAATTAGTTTTCAGTAATTGCTCCTCCGAATTTCGAAAATATTTTTACACAGATGTGTGTCCCATACTTCATTTATTCAGATTTTAAGATAACATTTTTCACACCGAATTTCCTCCACCCCTAAATAATTGCAAATATAACACATGATCATCTCTCGATTTTTAATGATACATAATTAGTGTTTAGTAATTGCTCCTGAAAATTCTAAAAATATTTTTAAACAGGCGTGTTCCCCATACTCCATTTGTTCAGATTTTAAAAATAAAATGTTCACACCGAACTTCCCCCGTCCCTAAATAATTGCGAATATAACACGTGATCATCTCTCGATGTTTTATGATAAATAATTAGTTTTTAGTAATTGCTCATTCAAATTATGAAAATATTTGTACACAGGCGTGTTCCCCATACTTCATTTGTTTAGCTTTTGCAATCACATTTTTCACACTGAACTTCCCCCACCCCTAAATAATTGCGAATATAACACATGATCGTCTAATCCTAAAGTCATATATTTTTCCTTTAGTTACGATCTCTAACAGGCCTCCCCAGCATAGCTCCCATAAGGGGGGCGGCTATCAGGGCTCTAACCCAGGATCAGGTGGGTGGGTCTGGTGCGCCTTGGCCTGGTGGACGCCCAAGCCCTGTATAACCGTTACAGCTGCTGCAGCAAGGTATGAGACTGGTCCAGGAATAATACTATCGTACCGGCGTATTAGTAGCTAAGGCCCGGGTCGTACAGTGCTCTAGCCTCGAAAGACCACCCCCGCTCACCAGAAATTATGCCGGTGGGACGGTTGTTTCTAGCCCTAAACCAATCCTTAATCATGTAACCACATGAATATATTCAATTTTTTTTATTCACCGAAAAATGTATGGCTTTAACGAGGATTTGAAATTGAGCGTGCAATTTCAAATCCTGGTTAAAGCCAAACATTTTTCACTTGATTACTATCTCCAATAGCTGGCAGGACTTTAGCCCTGGAGCCTAGGATTAGAAGAGCCTGGCGTGCCTTAGCGTATCGGATAAGGTATCATGCTGCCCTAGATCCTAGAAAAAGGGGACCCACTGGAGATTCAGGCCTTGGGGCCTATGTCATGCCCCCAAACCTGGGGACCCTATATAACCGTTACAGCTGATGTAGCAAGGTATGAGACCAGTCCGGAAAAAATACTATCGTATCGGCCCAATTATAGCCAAGGCCTGGCTTCTACAGTGCTCTAGCCTCAAGAGACCACCTGCCCACGAGCAATTGTACCAGACGTGAACGTGTAGTAATTGTTTTGGAGTTATTCCAGCTATTTCAATATTAACTTATATATTATTAGTTATTAATACCAATTTTCATATTACCTTAGAAACATAATTCAACAGCTGTTTTGAACAAAGACAGCCCTCAATGAATTGATTTTATATAAATTGAAAGAAAAAACATCAACGGATCGTTAAAGAGCATAGCCATAATATTTAAATTACAATAAATGTTCAAATTGCTATCTATTATTTAAAATGAATATGTTGCATCAATTTATAATTTATAAAATTAATGATAATTTATCTCAAACTATGAATATCATAATTTCTCTTTTTATACAATTTGCCCTTTATATGTCTCCAAAGAAATTTAACGCAGTCAAGTCTGTAATAGTGGTGAGCATGTGTTTAATAAACAATCGATAATTTGACTTTAAACTAAATAAGTCTACTACCAGTATTAAGAAACCACATTTAACAAATTTTAGTGAATTTTAATAAATTTCACGAAAATGCACTTTCTTTAGACGGCACAAATAAAACATTCGTTCATACCCCTTTCAATTGCTCCAATTTTATTCCCTTCTCCATTTTCTCTTCTCTAAAGCACACTTCCTTAAACACCTCAGGGCAAAAACTCATGTAATCCATTACAGTCGTCTCACTGTACTGTAATTCTCTCAAATTAAATCACCACCATGTTTACAATTTTTAAACCAAGAACACTGGTGCACATTTCTACCAACAAATACTGTAGACACACTATTTTTTCGTTAAATTATCAGCTTACCACACCAGGGGTGCGTCACCGCCATGGGAAATCGTCTGTTTGGCAGTAGTTCAGGCGACTAATCTAGAGGTCGCCAGCGTCGGCGATTATTGAGGAATATTTGAATTTAGCGCGTTGTTTTTCGCTTTCTCCTCGGCCACCTTAACCTACAAACCGTATTCCACTCGGCCATTTTTGTTAGCGTTTGTTCCGAGAAACACGATCTTTCAATTTTTCCATAATTTGTGGATGATAGTTTTCCATAATTTGTGGATGATAGATGGTCTGTAAGGTATTTTGATAGATTATTAATACGTATTAGGTTAGCTCTATTTTAATAGATTTAGTTAATTTTGAAGAATCTCTTAAATCATCATGCCCATAATCTCTTGTAAAGTACCAGGCTGTAAATCCAAAGGAAAGGAAATTAAAATGTTTCATTTTCATAAAAGTTCGAATAGTGATTTATGGTAAAAATTTTGTTTATTATTGTATTCTTGTGATGTTGTGTCTATTTTGTGTTAATTTATGTTTCTTATTAATAATTTTTTATATATAATTTCAACATTTTTTATCTTAATTTCATTTCCACCTGTTTGTACTTATATTCAGAAATTAATTACAAAATTATAAAAACAAGGTAAGTGTTAATTTCTATTTATGAATCAACTCATTAATAATAATAATTCATTTATTGAGAATAAGGAATATACTAATTTATATATACACACACACACACACACACACACACACACACACACACACACACACACACACACACACACACACACACACACACACACACACACACACACACACACACACACACACACACACACACACACACACACACACACACACACACACACACACACACACACACACACACACACACACACACACACACACACACACACACACACACACACACACACACACACACACACACACACACACACACACACACACACACACACACACACACACGCACACGCACACGCACACGCACACGCACACGCACACGCACACGCACACGCACACGCACACGCACACGCACACTTCTAAAATATCGTTTTTTGTATGTAAAAGAGACTTGTTATGTACAGGTTGGCAAAACATTTTTTCTTGGCTAATAAGACGGTGCTTTTGTTGACATGCAATGTCTCTAATGCTAATACCGTCTCTAAGCGGGTCGTCATTATCGCTTTTACGTTTCAGTCAGTTGAGGCATGTCGACGTTAATTAAATTAAAATGTGACGTTTTCGCAGATTTGTCAATTTAATTGAGAGTTTGAAAAATCAAAGTGAGTCCAGTTCACACATATTGCTGTATTAGTTTTTTTCTCTCGTAACTGTACTATCAGTGGAAATTACATGCTGGGACACGTAAAATTTGTTTAGTGTGTGTCAAACTTTGGACATGTCAGTTAATTGTCATTTAAAGTGTCAAAACTGAAAATCTCTCTCTTTTCCTCTCATTTACATATTTTGTCACTCCATATTATAACCTTTTTTAAAAGAGCTGACTTAAATAGTATACATTTGGTTATTTTTGATATTACCTAATTTTTGATTTGTCCCAACATTTCATGTCCACATATGGTACCATCGGCTGATAGGCAGGGGTTAGAAGTTTTGAATGAGTGTGCAGATGGTGATTGGGAGGGAGTTGTGAATGGGTGATTTAGTTGGAAAAGAGGTCATTGTTCAGATAAACAATTTTAAAGTCGACGATTGAAGTGGATCAGACCACTTTTCAGTGTCAGTAAAGTAAGTGGAAAAGGAAAAGAAAACGGATGTGGAGGGAAGAGTTGATCAAATAGATTTTTTTTGAATACGTCAAATTTTTATAATAGTCAAAAGTGACATAACTTTTAAAACCTGATTAAATGGCATTTTATTAATTTTTGCACATATTAAGATAAAATTGATTGAAATTTTATAGGTTATTATTTTATGTTAATACTGCCCCAGTAGAAATGAATCTTGTAGTTACATTTCATATTGTATATATATATTTATATCTTAAAGTTGTTATTCAATGTGCAGACAATATTATCCCAATATAGTTTACGGTTATTGCTACTATACAGGGTGACCGTATTTCAACAGAATGTATGGGGATCTTGGTTATTTGAAGAGATGGAGAGTCCCTTAAATTGCGGCATAGTTGCGTATTTTAGGGCCCAATAATAATCTAAAAACAAATTTAAAATATCTTCTTTCGTTTTTGAGATATTGTCAAAAAACGGATTTTTTGAAATTTATTTTTTATTTTTTTATTTAAAAATCATTGACTCCAGACAATTACAACTTTGACATTATAAAGCACTTTTTAACGAGAAATCTAGTAACATATTTTATTTTAAGATAACTATAACATTTACCCAGGGACTATAGCCAACTTTTGTTTTTCTTATGAGCGCTATTTTGGATTTTCATAGTTTTTGGAAGAATATTTTTTTCTGAATCCAATGATGTATTAAACTCATAGTTTATTGTACATTTTTATGTAACATTTTATTCTTTTGTTTTTTGTAAAGAGTGCCTTAGAAACAGTTGGGTAACTAACTCATCTGTCAACTCCTAGGACCCATAATTGCTGTTAAAATACATCACTAGTTGTGATCTATTTTAAACTAACGAGTGTCTTCCACTCCCAGACTAAGCATGAAGTAAAATTTCGAGTTTAGAAAAGCCCCGCGTAGAAAATTTGTCGAGCATCGCGCAGCGATCCGAGACAAATTTTCACGGGGCTTTTCTAAACTCGAAATATTAATTCCTGCGCCACGCGTATAAACCACGGATTTACAGTAAATTTAAAAATATATAACACTTACATGTGATGGCGATCAATATTTATTGAGATGTAGTGAAAATGGAATAATTACTTTTTTTGTGAATAGTTTTGGAATAATAATAATAAAAGTAGAATAAATTTAGTTTCTGCAATTTTTCCATACTGTTGATATTTAGGTCATCATATCTTTAACAGGGAAAGTGCTATGATGGGCACATCAACAATTATTTTATTTATGTTTTATGTAATAATTGATACTTATTATTATTATTACAAAAAATTGACAGTTATTAAATAATTTTGACTGCTAACAATGATTGATTGCTGTCAAGATTTTATTGATTAATAAATAAAACGTCATTGTTTTCAAGGCACTCTTTGCAAAAAATAAAATATTATAATTTTAAATATCAAATCTAAAATAAATTATGAGTGTGGTACATTACTGAGTTCAGAAAAAAAAGTTCTTTCAAAAAATATAAAAATCCAAAATGGTATCCACAAGAAAAACAAAAGTAGCTAACTCCCCGGGTAAATGTTATAGTTATTTTTAAAAAAAATATGCTACTAGATGCCTCAATAAAAAGTGCCTCTATATTGTAAAAGTTCTAAATATTCAGATTCAGTAGTTTTTGAATAAATAAATTAAAACGATTTTTCAAAAAAACAGTTTTTTGTTGATATCGCGAAAACAAAAAAAGATATTCCAAAATTGTTTTCTGATTATTGCTAGGCCCTAAAATACGCAACTTTGCCCCAATTTAACCGACTCTATATCTCTTCTAATAACTGAGATTCCCATACATTCTGTCGAAATACGGACACCCTGTATAAATATTTATTATAGAAACAATATTGTGTAAATCCAGTAGAAAAATATTTAGTTTTAAATATTGTATTAATAATAAAAACGCTATAATAGATATTCAGTTTTGTACAATTCTGTGTCAATAATGAATATATTTGATCGCTCAATAATGATATTCAATTTTGGAAGTTTTGGAATAATAATAACAAAAGTATAATAAATTCAGTTTGAGCAAGTTTTCCATATTGTTGATATTTAAATCATCATATCTTTAACGAGGAAAGTTCTACGATGGACACATCACCATTCATCATAATATTTTTGAGCAGGCAATATTTTTTTTGACAATATTTTTACTGAGTACTTTACTCGCACCCTGTATATGAGTCGCCCAGATGTAAAAGCAGCCATACGTGTTTTGACAAACTTGTGGCAAAATGACAAATACTGATTTTGCAGCGTCTTTTAAATAAATAAAAAGTGCTGAATGAACGTTGTATCGAATGGAGAAATGAAAAATTATGTAAAACTAAGTAAAAAGTTGGTGGGATTTGCAACTAAAATAAAATTGATATGTCTATCATAGTACTTTACCCTATGTTAGATACTTAAAATCAATAGCTTTCACCGACCTTATTTTTCAACCAATGTTTTTTATTCCTGTTAAACTTTGTTCGTTAGCCTCGCTTATGTTTTCAGTTTTCCACAAAATATTAATCATGACAAGGTCAAACTAACGTCTTTATAGCAATAGCTAAATATAACAAAAAGAGCTACGACATAAAGTGCATATGCATTAAATGCAAATTTTTTAATAATCTACAAGTTTTCTTAACAAGATTTTTTTATATGATCAATATTAAAGAAAAATCCAAAAAAATGCTAATAGTAAACTACCACTTCAGACGGATTTGCGGTGACCAATTTTAGACTTCATAGCTACGCCGCTGTTTGTCCATCATTTTGGGTCAGAATAACTAACAACCAATCAAAAAGAATACTAAAGTTGTCGCCACTGTGTTTACTCGAGGCACTATAAGGTGTAGGACTCATAAATTAAATTAAGCTTGTCAACATTATTTGCTGCGCCATAATATATATTGATTTGTTTGAACGGTTGAAACGTTTTTCGATATGATAAATATTTAATAAAATATCAAGACAAAAAGCTTTTCAGTTACTAAGATTGCAATAAAAAGCTCAAGTTCAAGTGGAAACACTCGTTCAAAACTTCAAATTGAACTCTATTATGAAATCGACGAATGCCTAAAAATTACGTAAATAGAAAATTCACTGACTATATTTAAAACCGGCAAAGTCAGAGAAAAGTCATGGTATTTTATTCAAAGAGACCAAACCACTAACAAAAAAGCCATATGATTTTATTAAATTAGTCAAAATCAACAGGCATTATAAAAATGACAATACACGTAAAAAATTATAAAACCAACTTAAATATTGACAAAAACAATGAAAACAATTTAACAAACTGGGGGTCTCCCACAGAAGAAAGTTATATTAGAAGGTCAGGGAAAAAAATCTTGAATCAGGGAAATGTCGGAAAACTTTAACATTTCAGATTGTGGATACAATGTCAGTTTTACTTTAAATAATGTTTAACAAAATTTTGAAAACTAAATTATTATCTTTAAAAACATTTTCAGTCATTTAATGTCTCTATCAAAGCAATCACTTTGGAGTTTCGAACGAGCGTTTCCACTCCCAGACTAAGCATAAAGTAAAATTTCGAGTTTAGAAAAGCCCCGCGTAGAAAATTTGTCGAGGGTCGCACAGCGACTCTAGACAAATTTTCAAGAGGCTTTTCTAAACCCGAAATTTTACTTTATGCGCCACGCGTATAAAACACTGATTTAAAATGAAGTTAAAAATGCACTGAAACCCAACCCAACTTCGATATTTTTTTAAAATTTGATGTTTTTTCTCCTATCCATGTGTTACCGGCGTTTATTTTACAAACGTCGGAAACTGATGATTTTTCCAGTTTTTTCACTGCGACAACGCAAACATCGGTTTCCTAATTCATTTTCCATCATGTACATTCATAATTTAACTTCATTTTTAGCTTATTCAGCATTTTTCATATAATTCATCTTTTTTCCCACCAGCTAGCAGCGCCAGCTCGCTGTTAAAATCATCTTATTAATTTCATGAAATAAGTTACGTTTGCCGCGTATATTAACGGTTCCTACCACATAAGCGACTAACAAATGTTGCGCAATTATTTATCCCGTGCACTACGTGTCCGTAGTGGGATAAATAAATGGGAACATTTTTGCCCTAGTTGCCCTAGAGTTAAAAATATTTAGCTAGTTTTTCGCCCGTCGATATTCCGCGCTTCCGCGAAGCACAGCCGTATTAGTTAAGTTAGTTTTAGATTTGTACATATTAAAATTAGGAACGGCTGTGCTCGAATATTCATGCGGAAGGGCTGGGGACCAAATGGCTACGCCGCCCACGCACACCAATATTTACGTGCACGTGCGGGCCACACTCTCTTATCAAGCCAATGAGGGCTCGCCCGAAAAAGAGAAAGTTGGCCGAGGGTGAAATAAATATACGTGCCCCAGCCCTTAGAAAATTACAATTCAACAGCAACTGAATCATTTTTTCCGAAACCCTCGTCCCGCTGATTACAGCGAGGAAATCACAGACATTATGTCCCCAGCCCTTGTGGAAATCCGATCCCCCATCCGCTCCTTCTCGCCTGCTCTAAGCGGGCCCCACACGCCCGAGCCGTTGCGCACGCCCTCAGTCTGCGACGAATCCTCTGACGACGAAAATTTGTCAGAAATGACAATTGCCCCGGAACTAGCTCCGCTAACGCCACCCCAGAAACCGGCCGCCGAAGCTACAGCTCGGCGACCCAGCCCCTCCCCACCGGCTAAGAAAGCCAAAATTACTTCGGCCTCCAAGCCGATCTCCACCGCCACTCCGGATGGTTCCGGCGATGAAGGCTTCCTAGTCTACATCGATCGGAACCACCGGAAAAAGGCGATGCCTTCAACCTCGATGGCTCCGGCGAAGCTAACGTCTCACGACCGCCGCAAACCCAGCTCCCCAACCCCACCCATCGCTGTTAAACCAGCAAAATCAAAGGCTCCGGCGAAAGCTGAGCCTGCGCCACCAACTCCGGCTATTGTTTACCACACCACCGTGGTAAACAATAAACAACCCCTTCCGATCGATAAGATCGACGAAATCGAGGGGCTAGAGAATTTCTCTAGCAATCCTCCGCCCATCCATATCCTCGATCTCCACAAATGGGACGATATTTCCGCCCACCTCTACAAACACCTGAAAGTTCCCGTCCTCAAGGCCAAAAACCTATCTAACTCGGTTAGATTTTGCGTGCAATCCGCTGATAACTACCGAGTAGTTATCAAATACCTGCGGAGCATAAATGCTCAATTCTATACTTACACTCTCAACGAGGAGAAAGAGTTGAAAGTAGTTATCCGCGGAGTTGGCACGCATGTGACTGATGAATCCATCATCAGACAACTCAAAACCGAAAATTTCCCAGTACTCTCTGTTCGCCGCATGGGCAACAGGCACCGAAAATTCCCCCTGGTGGCTGTTCACCTAGAGAACACCCCCGAGGGGAAACGGATTTATAACTTAGAAACAATTAGTTTCGTTCCTGTCACTGTTGAGAAGCAAAAGCCTTCTAAACAGGTAATCCAATGCCACAAATGCCAACATTTTGGCCACAGCGCGCATAGATGCAACATTGCACCACGTTGTGTCAAATGCGCAGGCGATCACCAAACAGGCGATTGCACCCGTTCCGATCCCGATAACGATCCTCCACCAAATTGCTGTACTTGCGGCAGCGCCCACACCGCGAACTATCGAGGTTGTTCGCAAAACCAAAAATCGAGCTACGCAAATGTAGCTCAACCAAAACCGACCCCCAAACCGGCCCCACAACCGGCTCCCAAACAGGCCCCAAAACCGGCTCCCAAACCGGCCCCAAAACCGGCTCCCAAACCGGCTCCCAAACCGGCCCAACAACAGGCCCAAATGTCATATTACGATATGATGTTCGATGAGGAATTCATCAGAAGAGTAGAACGCCTTGAGCGTCTCGCCCCCCTAATGCGCCACTTAAACGCCTTACCGCTTTAAAATGGCTGCACAAAATTTACAAATTGCCACCGATCAGATGTGCAGAATATGCACCTGGAATGCCAACGGGCTTCCATCCCAAACGTCTCAATTAGAGGAATTTATGCATCGCCACAACGTTCACATCATGCTAGTGAACGAATCACACGCCAAAAACCGTCGTGGCCTGTTTATTAACGGGTACCGACTATATCTTAATAGCCGCCCCATTGAAAAAGGCGGCGGCACAGCCATTTATATTCAAAATGGCATAGAACACACTGTTCTTCCAAATCCCCAATCAGAGCACCTAGAACATACCTCTATTTTAGCCCGTATAAACGGAGAAAAAATCAAAATTATGAGTTTATATCACTCACCTTCAAGACCATTCACTGAAAACGACTACAAAAACATCTTCTCCGAAGATGTCCCCACAATTATAGGCGGCGACTTTAACGCCAAGCATCCTAGCTGGCAAAGTCGGCTCACAAACCGGCGAGGCCGCGAGTTATTTAACTTTATAACTCAACACCCTTACGACATCAAAGCCGTAAGCCAACCCTCCCCAACCTTCTATAGCCATGCAGGCTACAGGCCCGATATTCTCGATTTCTTTCTGATAAACCGAATCGAGTGCGACCATGACATCTGGTCAATTTCCGAACTCCACTTTGATCACAATCCTGTGTTTCTGGATATTCATGTCACTATATCCAAAGTGGAGAAAACTATAACCACGGTTAACTGGCAGCAGTTCAACCAAAAAATGTTCGAAAAACTCACTGCTATTCCGAAAATAAGGAATAAGGAGGAGATAGATGAGGCCATTACTTTCCTTACCAATTTAATCACGGATGCGGTCGAGACGGTTTCGAAAATCAAACCTGTCCCGAAAAACAGCCGCCCACTTCCAAATAACATCCTCGGTAAAATTCGAGAGAAAAACCGCATCCGCAGACAATGGCAACACACCCGTTGCCCGCAAATGAAAACAAACCTCAATAAACTCCAAGCAGAAATTCAGAAAGAAATCAAGGCATTTTCAAATTCCAACTGGAATCGAGTAATCGAGGATGCATCACTGCACAAACCTCAAATGTGGAAACTCACTAAGAGATTCACAGCCAGACATCGAACGACCACTCCGGTTATTCACGGAGGAAACGGACTTGCCTTCCTTCCGGAGGACAAGGCCGAATCCTTCGCGGAAAGCCTAGAGTCACAGTTCTCCCCGAATCCGCTCACAACATGTGACGAATTACTCGACGAAGTTGAGGAAGCATTGGATCGCCTTGAGCGAACCCCAACCCATACTCCGAAACCAACATCTCCTGCAGAGATCCGCAAAATTATCAAATATGCGCCAAATAAAAAGGCGCCAGGCCACGATAGTATAAGCTACACATGCTTAAAAAACCTCCCCAACAAAGGAATAGTTTTCCTAACTACCTTGTTCAATGCATGCCTAAGGATAGGCTATTTTCCAAAAGCGTGGAAACACGCAATAGTGATTTTAATCCCAAAGCCTGGAAAAGACATGAAATTTCCACAAAATCACCGGCCTATTTCTCTTCTGTGCACACTGGGAAAACTATCCGCCTTAGTGAATGGTCGAATGATCACATGGTCATCCCAAAAACGCAACACGGCTTCATAAAAGGCCTCTCATGCAACCACCAACTTGTTAGAACCAGCGATTACATAATCGAAGGCTTTAACAGAAAGCAGAGCACGTTAGCCATCTTCCTCGATGTTGCGAAAGCATTCGATCGAGTGCGGCACGAAGGCTTGTTATATAAACTCATGTCACTTAATTACCCCACATATCTAATCCATCTGATCAGGGAATTCATACAAGACCGCACCTTTTCGGTTCGTTTCGAAAACGCCACATCTCCGCCACGCAAAATGACTGCTGACGTCCCACAGGGGTCCGTACTTTCCCCGCTCCTTTTCAATATATATGTTTATGACCTGCCAACATTAAACAATGTAATTACAGCCCAATATGCAGATGATACTGCTTATCTATATCGAGGCAAACATCTGCCCTTTATGATTCCGAAACTCCAGACCGCACTTAACCAACTGGAAGAGTGGACAAACGACTGGTATATTGCTATAAATGCTGAAAAAAGGCAAGCAATTTACTTCACCCCATCTAATAGATCCCCACAAGAAAACCTCACCTTTGGAGGCACACCAATTCCATTGGTAAAACAAGTGAAATATCTTGGTTTACAAATGGATAACCACCTTAACTGGGCAAAACATGTTCAATCTGCGATCACTAAAGCTAATTCCGCCTTCGGGACTCTAAAATCATTGCTTTTAACAAAAAACACCCTTTTCCTCGCCAGTAAAATTCACATTTACAAGGCAATGATTAGGTCAAAAATGACCTATGGTTGTCCGTCATGGATACACATCTCCAAAACGCAGATGAACAGACTGGAAGCCACGCAGAGCCGCATGATCCGCAGGATCGTAGGCGCTCCGTGGTTCGTCAGTAACGACCAAATCCGAAACGAAACGAAAGTACCGAAATTACAGGATTTTATCCGTCAATTGGCAATTGCACATTCCTCTAAATTCGACGTCTCCCTCTTAAAAGATACCCTCGAAGTTCATAAAAACTTCAGAACTAGGAAAAAACGGCTACTACAACTGGACGTTACCAATTAATTTTTTAAAAATGTTTCAGTAATGATTCTGACCCTTTTTTAAAAAGTATACCCCACCCACTCGCCACCAATAAATGCTATTCATTTTGAGTAACAATAACAGTCACTTATCCAAAGTCACCAAACACACCAACATCACTACAAAGTAGTAAAAATTCCATTTCGAATTTGATCTATAAGAGGGGGTTTTTAGTCCGTGAGAGTCGGACATAACCTACTATTATCCTTCCCATACGTGGGTGGGATAACAGAAGGTATGCATAATGCATTTTCCTCCTCTCTCCCGAAAAAAAAAAAAAAAAAAAAAAAATAGAAAATCACTTGAGACTTCAGACTTGAACTCAGACTACGACTTGCATACTCATCATCATCATCAAAGGATCACTTCCACGTGGAAGTGCATTCCCTACTTTCGTGCCACAAAGAATCACTTCTCCGTTGAAGTGCATTTCCAACTTTCGTGTCGTCAAAGGATTGTTTCCTCCGAAAGAAACAATTTTCAACTTTCGTGCCGCAAAGGATTTTTTCTCCGAAAGGAAAAATTCCCAACTACCGCGTCGCATACATTCATCAGAAATTACTTCTCCGTAAGAAGTAAATTTCCAACGGCCGCGTAAAAGTAATCTGTCGCGAGTTAGTGAGCGATATTCTCGTAACCGCGACATCAGCCACCGCTGGAAAATTGTTATAAATCAAATCCACGACACGACGAAGAGCACGCACGACATTTCACAGCTAAACTGCTGCTGAAAAAATTCATATTCATAAATTCAAGTCGAACGCCTTCGGCGGTGCCCCACCAAAAAAATCGTACCACTGAAACAAATACGTAATAATTCACGACATCGTGTTCGTTGCCGCTGGCACGAACCTCCCGCCCGCTACGCTGTAGCCCGGTTATTTTTGCCGCAGGCAAATAACCCCACAGCCATCGCCGTCCTCGCCACAGCAGGGCCACTATCAGGACAAACAGAGCCACGCCGTTTGTTCTGATAACGAAGCGTTACGGTTTCAGTTTCGGTTTCACTGAAGCTGTGTCAGACGTTACTGACAGCCAGCGCCCCCACGACACGACGGGATAAGCGTGAACCACGACGCTTCCCCACCGCTGATAGCCAGCGCCTTCAAACACAAGTGGTCCATCAAACATCCGCGTTCGCGACAACCGCGAACCGCGCATCCGCGCCCGCGACAACCGCGACATCCGCGCCCGCGACAACCGCGACGTCCGCGCCCGCGAATCCGCGCCCGCCGCGAGTTAGGGTGGTTAGACAATGTTGTGTAATAACTGTGTGTTAATGTTGAATATACCTGTGATAAACTGTTCTTCCCGTGCATAATTCAACACCACACCACCACCTCCTGTAGATGCTGTCCAGGAGCGACGCCGCAGAAGCAGCTAAGGCCCAGCAGACGCCTAGACCTTCCGGTAAGTACCATTTTTATTTAAGTGTTAAGTGTGCCATCATTTTCAGGGAAACTGAGCTAGCCTCCCTGTCACCTGGCCAACAAGTCAGCGGAAACCAAGTTTTCCCGGTTTTCCTCTGTTCGAGCGAAACCACTTGTTAGTGTTTTCACAACCGACCTTGTGCTGTGCATTAATTGCCGCCTTAGCACTAGCCGGGTAAATTGCTTCGCAATTTCCGGTGAAACAGTCGTGTCCGGCCAGTTGTGCGTGAACTTCCATCTCATTCAATCACCTCGTTCCGCACTCCGTTGACACATGCTGTAAACCTTTAGATATTCGTTGTTTTCATGTAAAAACACTTCGATTCCCTGTAGTCCTTCGGTCTCCAAAGACCATGATTGGTCCTTCGAGCTGTAGCCTTTGTAAAATGGTAATAAACTTAGTAATCTAGAGTGATCCTTCAATTTGAAACTTTTAAGAACGAGTGTTGTCCACTGCCAGACTAAGCATGAAGTAAAATTTCGAGTTTAGAAAAGCTTTGCGTAGAAAATTTGTCGAGGGTCGCCAAGCGACCCGAGACAAATTTTCGGGCTTTTCTAAACTCGAAATTTTACTTCATGCGCCACGCGTATTAAACAGTGATTTAACGAGAAATTAAAAATAAACAAAAACATTATTTTCATGTTAATCCTCACAATTAATTTGAATTATTTTATAATATTCAAATCCTTTTGTAAGTATTCGAATCCTTTTTTAAGTATTCGAATCCTTTTATAAATATTCGAATCCTTCTATGAGGATTCGAATCACCCGCATTTGGATTCGAATACGAATCCTTTTAAAAAAATGTACCGAATCCGGATCAAGAATCCAGTTTAACTAAAGTATTCGAATGCCTCTTTTGTATCCTCTAAAAAGATTCGATTCCAGGATTCGAATCCTGATTGATTCGTTTCCGGCCCAGCTCTGTTACATAATTGTTAAATTATCATCGATGTTAAGTGAGTCACTACTTAATAAATTACCACTTGTTACGAGTCTTGTGAACATTTTTCAGTGATTCGTTCAAATTATTTATAGATTTTAGTTAAGATAGTATATTTTTTGTTGACTGATATTTACTGTTGTATCGAGGTTTTTTTTGCTATTGATAATATCTTGAAATGTTCTTCCTGTTTGATAGCCGACTGATTATGAGGTATCTTAGCGCGCGGTATTTTCGGTAGTAACCGCGATTACTCAATGGCCATTGACAACTCCGGTTCTAATATATTTTATGAAATAATTACCTTAGTTCTTGTTGTGTCCTACCGAACTTGTCAGTCAGACACTAATTAGTTATTTTAAATAATACCCCGATAAACCTTTATACGTCTTTATTCCACCTCAGCTCCTTACAGACTAGCGATTCGAATGCACACCTGGCATCGTACACAAAAAACATTGAGAGCAAAAAACTATAAAGTAAATTGAATTCATTTCAATAGACCACAATATCTCTCTCCTTAAAATAAACATATTAACTAACATAATCAAACATTGTCATATCTTAATCTATCCGGTTGTTTAACAGTATGCTGTGGTCTTCTGATTATTTCAGTTTTCCGAATTCCTCCATCGTTACTTTTTTCAGCCACTGGTAAACGACCGCCTAAATCAGACTGTCTAATTTTAATAATTTGATTTACATGACGTTTCCAAATTAACTTTAATACCGGCACTTTTACTAAATAAATACAGGATCCTATTTTATTCAAAATAACTGCCTTTATCCAAGTAGGTTTTTTCACATTTTGTCTATAATCCCGTACGCATACGTTTTCCCCTTTTGAAAAATCTTTTTTCTTATTGCCTTTAAATGGTTGTTTTTGTTTGTTTTGCTGAATTTTTACATTTTCAGCTATATTTTCTTTTAACAAATCGAACCTGGTTCTTATTGCTGTTCCAAACATTAATCTTGCTGGTGAAACTTTTGTAGTACAGTGATTTGTACTACGATAATCAAATAAAAAAGCATTTAATGTTAAATTTAGATTTAAACAATTCTTTCCGCCCAATGCCTTCTTGAGAGCATTTTTCACAGTTTTTACGGAATTTTCTGCTGCTCCATTGGATTGAGCGTGATACGGAGCGATTGTTAAATGACGTATACCATTTGCTTTGATAAAGGATTGAAATTCATTTGAAGTCCATTGCTTTCCATTGTCAGAAACCAACAACTTAGGTAACCCGAATCGCGCAAAGGTACTACGTGATGTCTGAATGGTTGCATCTGCCGTAATGGTTTTTAATGGAAACACCTCTAACCATTTAGTATAGGCATCTAAAATAATTAAGAAATAATTATTTAAGAAAGGTCCCATAAAATCTGCATGAACTCTTTCCCACTTTTTATCCGGAAAAGGCCATGGCGTTAGCGTAACTTTTGGTGGATTGTTACGAATTTTCATACAATGTTCACACGAACTGGATAATTGCTCTATATCTCTCGATAATCCGGGCCACCAAAAATATGCTCTTGCCATACATTTCATCTTAACAACTCCCATGTGAGTGCAATTCTTTTAATATAGATTCCCTTAAATTTTTTGGAATGCATAATTTATTGTTCCATAATATGCAATCATTTTCTATGGATAACTCATATCGTAACTTAAAATATGATTTCATATTATTTTTAATGTTGTTGTAATTTGGCCAACCCTTTTTTAAAAATATTTGGACTTGTTTTAAATCAGCATCTTTTAATGTATATATTTTCTCTAATCGTATTTAAATCAATTGGTGTAATCAACTGTAAGTTACAAAATTGTGCATAATCTAAATCACTATTCTCAAATCTATTATTGTCTGATAATGGTAATCTAGACAGAAAATCTGCTACATTTTTTTCCGATTTTACATATTCAATTTTATACTGGTAATTCGAAAGAATAACTGCCCATCTTCGCAGCCTATTCGCCGAATACTGCGGAATACCTTTATCGGGATTAAAAGTAATAACTAAGGGTTTATGGTCCGTAACTAAAATAAACTCTCTCGCATATAAATATTGATTGAATTTTTATAAACCAAAAATAATAGAAAGTGCTTCTTTCTCAATTTGCGAGTAGTTTATTTCAGCTTTACTTAGTGTACGTGATGCAATCGGTCTTTCAGCGCCGTCTTCCATAATATGCGACAATACCGCACCGATTCCATATGCACTCGCATCAGTGGTCAATTTTAATTTTAACTGGGGATTATAATGCACCAGTACATCTGTATTGGTTAATAAACATTTAATTTTCATGAATGCATCGTTGCATTTCCTATCCCAATTAAACTTAACCTCCTTTTTTAGCAAGTTGTACAAAGGATATAAAACCGTTGACAAATGTTTATGAATTTACCGTAGTAATTTACTAGGCCTAAAAATGATTTTACTTGCGTAATATTTTTCGGGATCGGTGCATTTACCATTGCTTCTATCTTGTCTTCGGCTACATGTAAACCCTCTTTATCGATCACGTAGCCCAAATATTTATTTTTTTTCTGAAAAAGACTACATTTGTTCATTGATAACTTTAATCCGGCTGACTGTAATCTGTTTAAAATTAAATAAAGTCTAGATAAATGCTCTTCACGGTTTTTCCCAGTTATTAAAATGTCGTAAAGGAAACAAGTTACTCCCTCCACTCCCTGCATTAAGGTGTCCATTATCAGTTGAAATTTACTGGGTGCATACGCTAACCCAAATGGTAAACGAGTGTATTGAAACAACCCTTTGTGAGTAGAGATTGTAACATATTCCCTTGACTTTTCGTCTAAAGTTATCTGCTGGTAGGCCTGCGAAAGATCTAATTTTGAGAATGCTACACCTCCTTGCAGTTTACTAAATAGTTCCTTAATTCGAGGTAAGGGATATTGATCCACCTTTAATACTGGATTAACCGTTACCTTAAAGTCACCACAAAGACGCACCGTACCATCTCTTTTTAATACTGGCACGACTGGTGTACCCCAGTTGCTAAATTCAACTGGAATCAGTATACCTAAATCTAGCAATCTATTTAATTCATTTTCCACTAACCCTTTCATAGCAAATGGTAAAGGTCTTGCGCGAAAAAAAATTGGTGTCACGTTAATATCTTTAAAATCTAATGAAATTTTACTCTCAACAAAGTTTCCCAGACCAGGCGAAAATAATTGTTTAAATTTTTCTTGAATTATCTCCTCCTGATAGATATAATTAATTAAACTAATCACTAATTTAAATTTACTGAAAAAGTCGCGCCCTAGTAAAGGAACTCCACCGTTTTTAATTACATACACGTTTAATATTCTGACCATATCTTTAAATTTAAACCTTAATTTGCAAATGCCAACCGGCTGAATTGTAACTTCCGTATAATAATGTAATTCTATCCGACATGGATACAGTTTACATTTTTTTAAATATTTTAACCATAAATTTTCAGAAATTGCCGTCACGGCTGATCCCTTGTCAAGTTGACACGACATGAATTTATTTTCAATTAAATTGTCTAAAAATAAAGGTCGATCTATTATTTCAAATGTATCTTTTATTGTAAAAAGTGATAACTCAGGTGTCGAATTTGTTTCAAGAAAATGTGTTTGTTTTTTACCATTGTTGCCGTGTTGTTTCACCTTGCACATTGGTGCCAGATGTCCTATTTTTCCGCATCTATGACACGAACACTCGCGAAAACGGCACGCTTCAGAACTATGCGATTTTCGCCCACACACCAAACACTTTTTCACTTCCTCCATCCTTCGGATTGGTCGTTGACGATTTCGTTGAGTCACGTGATGAATCCCCGGCTCCATCTTCACTTGGATTTGAACTTCCGTGTTTGACTTGGCCGCCATCTTAGCTGACGCAATTTCCACCACTTTAGAAAACTTTACCGAAAGATCCTCTTCGAATAGCCTATCCTGGATATTACCCTTTTCGAAACCCATTATAAATCGGTCGCGCATCGCCTTTCCAATTTCTCCTTCGTCGAAGTTGCAGTGTGCTGCCAGCCCTCGAACACGAGCTGCCCATTCTTTCACTGATTCTTGTTCACTTTTCCAAGCATTATAAAATCTATATCTTGCGGCAAATCCTGATAGCTGAGGTTTAAAATGTTCATTTAATATTTTAATTAAATCTTCATACTTCGTTTCTTCGGGAATTGTCGGCACACACAGGTTGTAAACCAACTTGTACGCTTCTTCTGATAAAGCGTTCAACAAAATTGCACGTTTCTTTTCCCCTACTGTAATTTCGTTCGCTGTGAAATAATTTTCCATCCGGCGCCTGTAGATTGTTCAGTCGGATGATTTTGGGTCGAATTCGCGTAAATGTCCCACGAATCCATCGCTTCTACGCACCTCTTCCGCCATTGTATCGGAACACGTGTGTTAACTCCCGCGACTATACACGGTTTTCGCGAATTTGCGCGAAAAGAAATCACGATGACCGCTACCGCTTTTCCAATATCCTCGTCGCCACTTTGTTGTGTCCTACCGAACTTGCCAGTCAGACACTAATTAGTTATTTTAAATATTACCCCGATAAACCTTTATACGTCTTTATTCCACCTCAGCTCATTACAGACTGGCGATGCGAATGCACACCTGGCATCGTACACAAAAAACATTGAGAGGAAAAAACTATAAAGTAAATTGAATTCATTTCAATACACCACAGTTCTTAACAACCAATACAAAAGCCGCTAGATAAGAGAGAGACAAACGTGAAATTAAATCTGTGATTATATTGCATTTTCCTTGATTTATTTGATTGTTACTTGAAATATTTTGCACATTAAATAATTGTTAGTTGTAATACAATTTTGCACTCATTATTAAATGAATTGTTTGCCAAACTTCGGTCTTATAATTGTTACATTCTTTTTGTTATTTTTTTATTTGAATACCAACCGGGTTTAGTAATTTTCCCCAGCGCTAATTTCTAGGAGGGCCTTAAAAGTAAAATTACTTGGCGCCTTATAAATTCTTGAACCACCCCATCCGCGAGCTAGCTCCAACCCTATTCTCAAGCTACCACCCCAATTTAGTTAAAATAAAAAAAAATAAATAAAATACCACTACATAAATTAAAAATAAATACCCAGACATGTATAAAATATTTTTTTTAGAAAGAGGCGTCACAGTAGATAGATAGATAATTGTAGGGGCCTGTATCACCGTGACCTTAGAGTACGTGCTCGAGCCTCGCCTCTTTGATTAGCCCTATTAACCCTGACAGTGAGCCTTGGGTGTAGCTCTCTGCGCTTGGTTTAGTGTTGCCCAGCTTTAGGTTTCTAACCCTTGCTAGGGCCTCACATTGGCACAGGATGTGGAGAGGGTGGAGTCCTGGCAGAATCTACATATGCCTGGCATAATCTACATATGCCAGACCTATTTTGCTCATGTGTTTTTTGAGCCTACAGTGTCCTGTCAGTAGACGTACTATAGCATTAACCGCTTTTCTCTCTTGGTTGGGTAGATCCGTCGTAAAAGTCGGCGATTGTTTTTTGAGAAACTATTTCGCCTGCCTCTGCCCAGGTGTGTTCATCCACCAAGTTTGAGTCTGTATCTCCATCCATTTTTTTATGGATTTTCTGACTGATTTTCTGATTTTTGCGATACCGCAGGAGGGTTCCGGGCCAGTGAATGCGCTTGACGAGCCTTATTTAGCCAGTTCATATGCTTTATCGTTCCCTTGATGACGCTTGTGTCCTGGTACCCATATCATTGTCACTTTTTTGCGAACGCCTATTTCGTTAAGAACGATTACATAGTCTCACACTAGTTTGGAATCGACCTGTGTGGTTCTTAGTGCATCTTAACAGCGCACTTGGCTGTCCGAGAAAATACCTATTGATCGACTTTTGTTGTCTTGCCTTGCTATTTCTCCAATGTAAAGGTGAACCGCGATTGGCTCTGCTTGGAACACTGTGGTGTCCCTCGTCAGACTAACTGAAATCTTTGTCTCGGGTTTTGTGCTGTATATTCCGGCTCCGACTCTTCATCTGTCTTTAGGACGTCCCTCTGCGGAATCATCGCGTTGTATTTCCTGTCGAAATTTTATTTCTTGAATATGGCATCGGCTGGCATTCCTGTTGTAGGGCTTGCCTTCAGCTCTTCTTCTAGCCTTTGTTACTTTTTCCCGTGTGATTGGTTTATGGGAGCCTGTCCTTGCATTAGTCTGTGTGTTACGGCCCTGGCCTCCCCTTGTATGAAGATGTGCAGTGGTGGTAGGTTCAGGATGATACCTACGGCTGCTGTCGGGGTAGTGCTTAGGGCTCTCCTATGACACTGAGACATGCTAGTCTTTATCTGCTGTTCAGGAGTAGGTTATCATGGGCCTGATCAGTCTTGTACATAACTAGAGGGTCATTTTGGGGTCGAGCCTCCTTACCAAGGCTATTGAAGCTTTTTTGGCGGTTTTCATGATGTGCGTCCTCCACGTCATTCTGTCGTCGAAGATTACTCCCAGGTATTTCGCCTCCTTGACGAAGGAAATTTTTGTGCCCCCGAGCGTCGGTGGCCTTAGGCCTTCTAACACTCTTCTTTTTGTGAACACGACAGTTTGTGTTTTTTTGGAATTAAGCGTTGTCGTTCCCGTCGACACCAATTGTCTACTATGTTTTGGGCCCTTTGTGTTCGTTGTGAGATAACTATTGCGAACCGTCCTCAGATGACTATGGCCAAGTCATTCGCATACCCTAGACAGTGGATGCCTTCTTCGGACAGTTTCCGTAGTAAGTCGTCCACTAGAGTTGCCCATAGCAGTGGGGATAGTACCCCTCCCTGCGGGCAGCCTCCGCCGGCTCTAGCCTCAATAGTGTGCCCGCCTAGAGTGGATATGATTGTCCTTTTCTCTATGCTAGCCCTTATCCATTGGTAGAGGCTTGGCGGGACGCCTTTTCTTGCTTGTGCCTCTATAAGCGAGTTGGTCGTGACATTTTTGAACGCCCCTTCTATATCTAGGAATTTGACATAGCTATCTCTTTGTCCTCCACTGACTTTATGATGAGCCTGTTTAAGTCGTCCAGCACCGAGTCCGTAGACTTTTCTGAAAATGGGTTAAGATAAATTCCTTGTTATTGTCATTGTCACACGAAGATGGGACCAAAACAGAAATCCCTCCAATACCTTGTAACCACCCTAACGTACAGGGTGGTGCATTTTGGAGGTGCCACATATGGAGAACTTTTTTATTTGAAGAGATATTGCAAAACCGTTTTCGCGAGCCAGGGTCACTTTTTTGTGTTTTAAGTTGTTTTTTTAAATGAAAAATTAGTAAAAAAACGATTTTATTGAAAAAAGTTTACTTTAAATACAATTTTATAATTTTTGAAGACTTTTGCGATCAATTACTGAATTTAAAAACCCTTTCATTGTTATTAATTTCCACTAACGTAGTACTAAAAAATATGTAGGGTTTTCCATTTAAAACATGCATTTTTATATCATAACTAGGAAATTAAAATTACGAATAAAAAATTAGTACACTACTACATTTTACGGTGAAAACTACACAAATAATTATTGAAGTGTTTTTTGTATATCTTATAGTTACTGAGATAAAGACATATTTTAAAATAGCCAACTATTAAAAAACGCCTGGTATCTTCCAAACTAATCAAGTTATCCATAATCTGTTAACGCCATTATTAATAACTCAGAAAAGGAGGTCATCGCGTGTATATTAATTTTTTCTAACTCTTCAGGTTACCGAGATACCCCATGAAAACATAGAATTTGGGCCACTCTGTATATCTATGTAGAACTGCTAAGTTCCTAATAAGTTTATCATTCTATTTCAGATTAATTTAATAGTTTTATTAAAATTTGGCGAGAGATTAAAGAAGCAGCAAATCGACGGTGTGCACAACGTACAAAAATTGGTGGAGGTTTTCTTTGCGGACCGGGAAATTAAGGAAGTGTGTCAAGCCTTATCGCAGCAAATGCTGGCCACAAATGTGAAAATAAGTGCGGCGGATTTTTTCGAGATTGACAACACGGCGGGATTCACCTTCATCAACATTTGCTTTACGTATGCTGTAGTTATACATCAATCAAATCAAATCCCGAATTGCAAAGAAATATCGTTTAGTTAAACGACTTAATTGAAAGAAGTGCAGTTGTAAAGTTAGCAATACATATTCGAATTATTTTTCAATTGAGTTATCATAAAAATGTACTTGTAAATAAAAAAGTCAATAAATTATTACTTAATATTTCTTTTTTGCAGCTCATTTTTATTTCAACTCCCAGCATCCCAATGAACAAACACAATGGCAGTGACGTAAACATACAGAGAGTTTTATGTAACACGGAACATTTTTATAACGAGTATTTTTCTTTTAAATATACATATGTTTACGTCGTACATTTTCCGACGCTCGGATTATTAATAGAATTCAAGTTGAAGCTATAAACGAGTATTTTCCACTCCCAGGCTAAGCATGAAGTAAAATTTCGAGTTTAGAAAAGCCTGAAAATTTGGTTTGGTCGCGTAGCGCGAAGCGCGGAGCGGCCAAACCAAATTTTCAGGCTTTTCTAAACTCGAAATTTTACTTCATGCGCCACCGTTACAAAACACTGATTCAATGCAAAGTTTAGTAGTGTGTTTTAAACTTCGTAATAAGTCAGTGTTTTGTACCGGTAGCGCATGGAGTAACATTTTGAGTTTAGAAAAGCCTGAAAATTTGGTTTGGCCGCTTCGCGCTATGCGACGAAACCAAATTTTCAGGCTTTTTAAACTAAAAAAAAAGAACGATTATCTAAAGATTTACGGCATATACGCTGTAATTGAGACATGTATACTTAAATTGATTGAATTGATTGAATTGAATTGGTAATTCAAATAAAAGTGTGAAGAAAGGTTATTAGTGCTTTTATCGTCAAACATGTAAACTTGAAATAAAAACTCCCTGTATGCACAAGTTGAGGCATTAATTGCGAATGATTGGCTACAATTTGTAATGGTCATATAGGCAAACCAATTTAGACATAACTTAGAAATTAAAGGTGTCAAATTGTACTTGAATGAAAATGTTCGGTGTTACATAAAACTCTCTGAATGCTGGATACTTCAGAGAAAATATAAATCAAGTTTAACTACGAATTTAATTAGTTTTTAAAAATATTAAGGAATTTCCTTTTATTCTATCTTTAACTTTACTTTCGGTAACTTCAGGCAATAAAAGATGAAATATCTGTTTTCGACCTTCACAACATGTCAGTGTTCAATATTCCTGGCGCATGCAGTAAAATTTTGAGTTTACGAAAGCCTAAACATTTAGATTTGCTGGGCGCTCCGCTTCGCTACGCCAGATAAATACAAATTTTGATACTTTTGCACACTCGAAATTTTACTTCATGCTTAAACTAGAAATGCACACACTCAGTACAATAATATTAGGGAATTATGTAAAAACAAAGAACAAAATTTATTAAAATATGTCATACACAATTACGACTATTCGTGTAAAATGCAAGCAATACTTTTTAATTAATAAGACAACTTAAGACAATAAATACCCTTTGAAACAACTACTTCCCGTGTAAATAAATACACCTCCGGATATTGAAATTTATAATGAAATATTTAAAATCTTATTTGATTTGTTACAACGCTCTATCAAAGTATATGTAACATTTAGGTCAAATTCTCTTCAAACCAACTAAAGAATAAAATGAGAAATTACAAATGAAAAGGACTTGGATTAAAACTAATGTATTAGGCCATCTATAGACGCGTTTCGAGATTCATCTCTTTTCAGTATAGCTTTGATTATGACTTTTTAAAAATAGATATACCGAGTGTAACACAAAACAGGATCACCCGCTCTAGTTTTTTTATTAATTGACATATCAATTTGAAATTTTTTACATTTATACTAAAAATACTTTGGAGTTCAGTGGTCATTAGGAAACTTTATTAGCACTTTCGGTGTCACCGGAAGTTACATCAATTTTAAAATTTTAAATGAAACACCCTATATATTTTTTTGTTTTCATATACAGAATCTCATTCTAGATATAAATCAATTGATTTTTTTCAAAATAATTACTAGTGTCATATTTAAAAAAAAAATATAGTGCATCTAGGTTGCTGTGATCAAATACAAATATTACCAACTTTTGTTTCCTAATTTGGCCAACAGATTTTTTTAAATAACGCAATTTTTTTCAAATGGCAACATGGCGGGTCATCATGATTAATTTAAATGTTAATATACTACTTATTCAAATCTACACATTTTTTCGACATTCTCCATATATTAATAACATATCCACTTTTTCAGTTTAATTGTTAGACATTTTAATAATTTGTTACCACAAAAATATACACGCAACAAATCCCTTTGGTTAGATAAAAACAAGTTTTGTTTTTTTAGTTTCTTGATTTATCATTGATTTCATCGTTTTAAATTCCAAACATAGCCTACTAAATATGTCATTGTTATTTAAACTTGGGCTATATGATTAAAAAATGCCACAGTTACCAAATTAAATACGTATACTTTTTTTTAGTTTTTTCCAAGTTTCAAATAAATACATTTGGATAGGTAGCAGAGCTGGGCAGAATTCGAATCATTCAGGATTCGAATCCTGGATTCGAATCCTTTTAGAGGTTTCAAAAGAGGCATTCGAATATTTTAGTTCAACTGGATTCGTGATCCGGATTCGTTACGTATTTTTAAGAGGATTCGTATTCGAATCCAAATGCGGGTGATTCGAATCCATATAAAAGGATTCGAATATTTATAAAAGGATTCGAATACTTACAAAAGGATTTGAATCGTCAAAAATAATTCGAATTAATTGTAAGGATTAACATGAAAAATGTCTTTTGTGTGTTTTTAAATTTCTCATTAAATCACTATTTTATACGCGTGGCGCATGAAGTAAAATTTCGAGTTTAGAAAAGCCCAGAAAATGTTCACGGGGCTTTTCTAAACTCGAAATTTTACTTCATGCTTAGTCTGGGAGTGGAAAACACTCGTTTAAAGCTTCGAATTGAACTTAAAAAAAAGCAAGGAATATCTAAAGATTTACAGAAAATTGTCTGTTTTGCGGAAAACACTATTTCTACTAGCAGAAACAACTAGCACTATAACCAGGCAGAACTTCTATCAGATGGTTGTAGCTTCAGATATCTTGCTACCAGCAGACGAGGCCTGTACTAGTACTACTAAGTACTATTAGCTGAAAGAACCACTACTACAAACTGTAACATTTACTTTTTTTCACTTAAAAACGATTTGTCTACTAGCAGAAAGATCTGCCGCTAGTAGCAGACAGAGCTTCTAGTTCCGTAGACGGAGCCTGTACTACTACTACTACTAATAACAGAAAAAGCTAGTGGTAGTAGAATAAAAAACGACTATTAAGCTGAAAGAACGACCAAGGCCCAGCCAGAAAAAAAAAATCGGAGGGGGTTATACAAAATTCGTGGTGGGGCTTAGGAAAAAATATTGTTTTTGCTCTTACTGTCCCGCTTTTACATACAAAAATTTATCATTTTGAAAATTTCAGGAAGGGTTTGAACCCCCATATCCCCCCTCGCCTCGGCTACGGTCTTGAGAACTGCTACTAGCTAAAAGAATTACTACAGGAGAAAGAACTACCGCTATTAACGGAGCTTCTAGTTCAGATGGTTCTAGCTTCAGATGTCTTGCCATCAGCAGACGAAACCTGTAGTACATGTTTCGTCCGTACTAGTAGTAGAGAGACCTACTCGTAGTAGAAGGAACAAAATAGTAGTTGTTCTTTCTACTACTGAAAGGACGAACGCTACTAGCACGAAGAAATTGTACTACTAGCTGAAAAAACTACTACTACAGATAGAAACGTTTACTTTTTAACAGAATACGCTATTTCTACTAGCAAACAACTACCGCTATTGGCACACGGGGCTTCTGGTTCAGATGGTTCTAGCTTTAAATCTTGCCACCGGCAGATGGAACCTGTACTACTAGTAGTAGCAGAAAGACCTAGTAGTCGTTTTTTTTTTATAGCAAAAACACTATTTCTACTAGCAGAAAGAACTACTGCTATTGACAGAGCGTCTAGTTCAGATGGTTCTGGCTTATCGTGTCTTGCCACCAAGAGACGGAGATTGTACTACAACTAGTTGCAGAGAGTCCTAGTAATAGTAGAAGGAACAAAATTGTAGTTGTTTCATCTACTACTAAAAGGATAATTGCTGCTAGCAGAAAGAACTTGTACTACTAGCTAAAAGATGGATAGTTTACTTCTTTTAACATAAAACGCATTTCTACTAGACGATTAAAAATACATGTTTTTTCTTTGTCGCCGCCATTGTTTAACAAACGTCAATTGTGTATAATATTAATTAACGAGTGTTATTTTAGAATTAATTGTTATCTAGATTCCTTCTTTTTAGGTATACGTATTCCAAATTCAGATTATTTTCTGTAAATCTTTAGATATTGCTTGTCAATTTCAAGCTTTAAATAAGTGTTTTAAACTTCCAGGCTAAGCATGAAGTAAAATTTCGAGTTTAGAAAAGCCCTGTGAAAATTTGTCGAGGGTCGCGCAGCGACCCGAGACAAATTTTCGGGCTTTTCTAAACTCGAAATTTTACTTTATGCGCCACGAGTACAAAACACTGATTTGAAGTGAAGTTAAGAAACACACAAATACATCTTGAATGAGAGTAACAGGGAATCAGATATTTATTTTAAAACAACTGGTAACAATATTTATATATTAATGGTTGTAAAAAAGTAATAAAATCAAATTTATTCTTAAAGGATTTGTATTCGTGATTCGAAAAAACAGGATTCGAATCTTTGATTCGAATCATATTTATGTCTTACGAATCCTTTATTCGAGTATTCGTGATTCAAATCAGATTAGGTGATTCGGATTGGTGATTCGAATCCTTTTTACGAGGATTCGTCCCAGCTATGATAGGTAGTATGCTAACCTTTTAAAAAATCATAATAATTCATGTTGCCATTTAAAAAAATTAAGTTATTTTAAAAACACGATGGAATTAATTACAATTTAAAGGCATCTGTTGGCCAAATTAAGAAACAAAAGTTGGTAATATTTGTTCTATACACGTCTTTGATATGAAACAAAAGATATTAGGGCGATCGCAGCAACTTAGATGCACTATTATTTTTAGAAAAAAAAAAATGACACTAGTAATTTTGTTTTAAACAATTGATTTGTTTGTAAAATGACATTCTGTACCCGTAAACCAAATTATATATAGGGTGTTTCATTTACAATTTCAAAATTGAAGTCACTTCCGGTAAAACTGGAAGTGCTGTTAAAGTTTTATGATCACCACTGAACTTTAAATTGTTTTTAATATAAATGTAGAAAACTACAAATTGATAGTTCAATTAATAAAAAAACTAAAGGGGGTGATCCTGTTTTGTGTAACACCCTGTATAGGAATAACATTGTAATAAACTTACTTGAAAAAAGTGTTGTGTGGTATAAACAGGTACACAGATATTGATTGAGTGAAAAATATGGCCGGTATTTATAGGTCAAAGTAACTATCTAACTCTACAACGACTCGCGGATTTTTTTTTAACTTTTTTAAACTCTTCTAATCGCATACAAATTTAAGAGTGACGGTTCGTGATCTGAGGAAGTGGGTCGGCCGAATATACTTTAGCGCATGCGCACTGAGACGAAACGGCCTGCCGTACCCAACTATCAGTGCCGTGATACTCTAGTTTAGCGCCTGGTGCCAACATTTTAAAAGGCGCTTTTCCTATATGCAATACAGAAGAAGACAAATTTACAAATAGAAAAATGTAGTGGAAATGATTGTTAACTGGCGTCAATGACGGCTGACACCGACTTATCTCCCAATGTCTCGATAAGCGTCAAAAGTGACACTTTACTGTGTTAAAATGTCGTAGTGACAAAATGTGTTAAAAATGTAAGAGCATTTTGTGCAAAGAAGTATTAAAAGTGTCAAAATTCTCCAAAATAGAAAAATGCGAAAAATGTTGAAAATCGTCGGAACAATTTAAGACATTAAATTATTAACTGCCATTTGTTATTTCTTAATATTTCGACTTGCCTGTAGAAAAATCGCATTCTCGATTACCTTTTGTTTATATTAAAGCAATCTTCTCGTCAAGTTTTAATTGTCAAATATCTATAATCATGACAAAATTTTATAAATATTTGGACAACGGCTTTAAATTCAGTTTATGAAAACGAATTACCTCTTCTTTCCATTATCAATAACATCTTCTTTTATTTTAAATAATTAAAAACACTTTTGGTAAATTCAGGTAATTAAAAATGCTCTATGTGTTTTTGAAGTTCAGTTTAAACGAGTGTTTTACGCGCCTGGCACATGAAGTAACTATTTCGAGTTTACAAAACCCCGAAAATTTGGTTTGGCCGCGTAGCGCTTCGCGCTACACGACCAAACCAAATTTTCAGGATTTTCAAAACTCGAAATATTTACATCATGCTTAATCCAGGAGTGGAAGACACTCGTTAGAATTATACCGATAAACATTTTAATAACTTGCTTGGTTTTTTTCATTATTTTCAGATAAAAAAAAATAGTTTTGAAAAATCACTAAATAATTATAATTAAAAGATTGTCCTAGAAATAAAGACATGCAATACGAGTGTAATTGTTTTCAAAAAGATGTAAAAACATTCAATGCGAGTATGAATCCCTTTAAAACTTAGAATTTTCTTTTAAATTGAACGCAGCTTAATAATTAATAAAGAAATATCACTCTTGATTATTCTTACTCATTTTAAATTAAATTTTATGTATTTAAAAAATTTAAATTGTCATAAAATTAAAATTTTGTGTGAGTTCTTTATAAAATTGTATGTGGATGTTAAGAAAACATTGCGTTTTCAGAATATATAAAAATACCTTTTCGATATTTTTCGAGTTATTTTCATCTGAATGTTAAAAATGGCGGTTATAAATCAAATTTTATGTATTATAAAAATTAAAAAAATCATAGCTTTAAAATTTTGTGCAAGATATTTATGAATTTTTATGAGTGTGACAAGAAAACATTTCTTCTTGAGTATATGTGAAAAATACCCCATCGATAGTGTTCAAGCTATTTTTGTCTGAATTTCAAAAAGTGCAACTTTTAATCAAATTTTTTGTACTATGAAAACTTTAAAAGTCATAACTTTAAATTTTGTATAAGATATAGCGGATGTTGACTTGGCAGACGCAACATAGAATATTTTGAAATGTTCAACCTTTGGCTCCCCTATTTATTTTAAAAACAAGATGTATTTACCTTTTTTGTAGAGGGAAAAATTCTGAATTTATTCGTGTTACCGTTTATCACTTGTATCAATTTCATGGTATGTCATTATTTTTATAAAATCACATTACTTTTTCTTCATTATTTTAGCTATACATTTTCTGCATTCGTTGATTTTTAAAAGAGTTAAATTTTAAGCTTTAAACGAGTGTTTTCCACTCCCAGACTAAGCATAAAGTAAAATTTCGAGTTTAGAAAAGCCCCGTGGATATTTCTGGGCTTTTCTAAACTCGAAATTTTACTTCATGCGCCACGCGTATGAAACACAGATTTTAAGTGAAGTCCGAATATACATAAATTTGATAATATTGTAATGTTTTATACGCGTGGCCCATCAAGTAAAATTTCGAGTTCAGAAAAGCCCTTGTGTTCACGGGGCCTTTCTAAACTCGAAATTTTACTTCATGCTTAGTCTGGGAGTGAAAAACAATTGTTTAAAGCTTTAAATTGAACTTAAAAAAACAGGGAATATCCGCAATTGTTGTATCAATTCATGTCATTATTTTGTCATTATTTTTATAAAATTACATTACTTTTTTTTAACTAATTTAACCCAGAGAGACGTAAAGTGTTAAGTGTGAACATTCATAAATTTATAATTTTTCCCTCTACAAAAAAGTGAAATACATTTTGTCTCTAAAACTAACATGTGATTTCCTATGTTGCGTCCGCCAAGTCAACACCTGGTATATAAATTGTTGTAAGTATATTAAATAGCATTTCTCTTTTAGTACACATGAAATTTGAAAAATACCACATCGGCAGTTTTCAAGTTAATTCCGTGTGAAAGTCGAAAAGTGCGGTTATGAATCAAATTTTATATATTATAAAATTTTTAAAAATCGTAACTTTAAAATTTTGGGTGACATCTTAGGAAAAGTTTTTGCGTATGTTCAGAAATTATTGTTCTTTTTGAAAAAGTAAAAACTGAAAAATACCCCATCGATAGTTTTCAAATTATTTCCGTCTGAAAATCAAAAAGTGCTGTTATGAATCAAGTTTTATGGATTATAAAATTCAACAAAATCCTTACTTTAAAATTGTGTGTCAAATTTTTATAAAAAACTTCTATTTTAAGTATCTTCAGAAAACATTGCTCTTTATGAATATGTAAAAAATGGAATCCGAATGTCGAAAAGTGCAATTATAAATCAAATTTTCAGGATTATAATAACTAATAGGTATAATAATAATAATAATACTTTATTGTCCTACGGAAAAACCAATACAGGACAAGTAACAAAATTGTGATTATAACTTATATCTAACATTAATAATAATAAACAAAAATATTTCATTCCAAATGACTAACATAAGAATATTTAATATTGAAAGTACATAATTTCAATTTCCAGATTTCTGGTTACTTGAAAATACATCAATAAAATATTTATTCGCATTACGACACATATGTGTTAAATGTGCTTTAACTAGAACATTAGTTTTGCATACGTGTAATACAAAGGTGTTAGTATTGCACGAGGCAGTTCTAGGTACATGAACATTTATTTTTGAAAGTAGATACATACAATCAACGGAGTTGTCAATCACGTTTTTAATAAAATTAGCACTATATTCATTCCTACGATCAACAAGTGAAACAAAACTATGTTCAGTAAGTAAAGAATTATAGTCAGTATTTTGATCTGGATTTATATCATTCTTTTTAAAAGATAAATATTTTAAAAACCTTTTCTGTACTTTTTCTACCATCAGTGAGAGATTCATATAATGCGGATACCAGACCAATATACAATACTCTAATTTTGATCTAACAAACGCATAGTAAAGCGATACTATGGCATTTATATTATTAAATTGTTTAGATATCCGCATTATAAAACCCAACATTTTTAGTGCGGACGATGTTATATTATTAATATGTCTAGAAAATCTCAACTCAGAATCGAAAAGTACACCGAGATCAAAAATTTCACGTTTTCTTTTAATTATTGTGCCTTGAATGTTATAGTTACTAATAATTGTTGAAGTTTTGCGACTGTATGAAACTACATAACATTTAGTAGAGTTTAGTTTAAGTTTATTAAATGTACACCAGTTATCAATTATATCAAAATTGTTTTGCAAATTGATAGAATCTAAATTAGTGTTAACATGTAAATACATTTTCAAATCATTTGCATAGGCTAAGAGTGGACATGTAATTGATGCAATTAGATCATCAATGTACAAATTAAACAACAATGGACCAAGGTTTGAACCTTGTGGAACACCTGAACTAGATGTAAATGTAAAAGAGGAGAAGCCATTGTAATAAACAGTATTTTGTCTATTATGTAGTTATGAGGAAATTAACATAATACATTTATATGATAGTCCGAATAGAGACAATTTTTGCAATAATATACTGTGGTCCAAAGTATCAAAAGCATGGGAGAAATCAGTATATATGACGTCGGATTGTCCACAGTTGTCAAGTGATTCTGATGTGTGTTGAGTAATTGATACTAAATTAGTAGTTGTTGAACGGCCAGGTGTAAATCCATGCCGATTTGGTGATAGGTAAACTTTTGTATGAGAGTTAATGATAGAAAAAATAATTTGTTCAAATATTTTGGAAAAATTCGACAAAATTGAAATTGGTCGGTAGTTATTAATATCATGACAATCCCCTTTCTTAAAAACTGGGCAAACATTTGCATGCTTCCACTTAGTAGGATATTCACACGAAGATATCGCTAAATTAAATAATTTTGTTAGCGAACAAACAAATGTTTACAATCCTTAATTAAAAAGGTAGGAATATGATCAGCACCGTATATAATGGTACTTCACTTTATGTTACATTAAATTATGTTAGAATTCGCCGTAGATTACGAATCCGCAAATTGCCTTAACCTCGAAAATAACCCAGCTACGCTTCTCAATTGTCTTTATTTGTATCACAACAGTTTTGACAATCGCAGTCGATTAGTTGGCGAATTTTAAGCTAATTTGACGAAAGTGCTTTAATCTTTAATAGAGCGGAAATGTAAGGATAAAAACTGCACTCGTGACGACGTAGCGCTTGCATTAATCCTTATATTCTGAAAATCTATGGCTGGCCTATTTTGCTAATACGAAGTTGCTTACTAAACATATAGTACATGAAAATAAATTCCCGCACTTATCGGCCTTATACTGAGTGCTTATGCATATTACTACCGATTAGCCTGGTATATGTTAATTATTAAAAATGTGCGATATTTATTTCTGAGAAAATATAAATTTATAATTTTTGTTCAATAAAATTTAACGGTACGGCCCGGCCGACCCTGCCGTCCCTGACGAGCCGTCACTTAAATTTAATAAATTTATCCTTTAAAAAATATTACTTAAACAATATTTTTACTTCACATAAACACTTAATTTTCTCAAATTTTGTCTGCATTGGCAACATCATTCTTATTTTTATAAATTCTTATAGGTCACCTGTACTATAAGCCGGCACCGCTTACCTAACGTTTAGCAAAACTGAAAAATCGCTGGATCATGTAATATATTCCTATCTTCCTTAATTTTCCAGTCCCTACAATTTTTTAGGTAAATTTGCCTCAGCGCGCACAGTGGTTTCCTCAGCGGTCATAATTCGAAAATATGCATGTCAACATAATTGCATACAACATTGCTTACTACTTGATAATTACTCTTACTTAATCTAGGTATAAAAATAAAACCTGTAAAATCTCTTGTTTTTCTATATCCGAAGTGACAGATCGTTGGTATACAATTGTGTCATCAATGCATCATCAGCAACCTAATTATTTCTCTCTTTATTATCCTTGATTCTTGCGATTGTTTCGCAATGGAATTCAAAGAAGAAGGTTTGTACTCTATTTTCACTCACTTTTTAAACTATATATTTCGAAATACATAAGTTCTGTGACTTTTACAAAAAATAATAATTACATTTTCGATTTTTTTTTTTTTTATAACGTTTAAACTACTATGAACATTTGTTATCTGCAGCAAGCTGCAACTGCTCTTTTTGCATAGCCTCTATGTCAACATACTACGTAATTTATACATATAAACCAAAATTTAGAAAATGTTTGTCTTATATCTCTATTTATATTTTCCGGAGGTACTTTTTACAAATGTTCCTTTACGAAGAAGTATTTGTGTGAGTTTTGGCCACAATTTATGGGGTGTTGATGTTACAATGTATGACCTTATCTGTTAGAATAACTGGTAGTTTCCCTTTTTTTCCCTTCTTAAAGCATTTTAAACGGTCGTTCATGTTTATTTGATGACTCCAACAATTTAACACATTAATCAATATGTTATGCAATAGTATTATTTCGTTACGTTTTAATCAAATCAAATAAATAGAGCATGCTAATCTAGCAATAAAAAACTGCAAAATAAAGTTATGATCAGGGTTTAAAACGTGTTTAAAACATGTTTAAAACACGTTTAAAACGTGTTTAAGACAGAACATACAGGGCATTTTTCTTTTGAGTATACATATCCCGATCATTTAAAGTTACAGGAAATCGTTGTTTCAATGCGGTTAATTTGAGGCTTTTAACGAGTGTTTTCCACTCCCAGACTAAGCATGAAGTAAAATTTCGAGTTTAGAAAAGCCTAAGAATTTTCTAAACTCGAAATTTGACTTCATGCGCCACGCTTAAAAACACTGATTTACAGTGAAGTTCAAAAAACACACACTTACAACAACGGTTATAGGCAACCTAATATACATTAGAGTTATAATCACTGCTTTGAACAATTTTTTCAGCGCAGAATTAGACTCACGTTTTGTCCACATCTACATATTAGATTGCTAAAGCCGTATATTTTAAACTTTACGATAATTCAGTGTTTTATACGCGTGGCGCATGAAGTAAAATTTCGAGTTTAGAAAAGCCTGATTTGGATTGGCCGCTCCGCTTTGCTACGCGGCCAATCCAAATTTTCAGGCTTTTCTAAACTCGAAATTTTACTTCATGCTTAGTCTGGGAGTGAAAAACCCTCGTTTAAAGATTTAAATTGAAATCTTGAACAAAAAACAACGAACGCTTATGTATACCTGAAAAAAAAAAATCCCTGTATTTAAAAACCACATTTATGCACACAAAGTTTTATTGTAATAAAATGTTATGTTTGATAATGTAATTTGAAATATCTTGAACAATTTAGCTAAAATTTAAAAACAAACAAAACATTTTAATGAAGTAATATAAAATATAATTAAGCAAATATTTATTTTTAGCAGTTATGATAATAAAAAAACGGCTTTAAACAAATCCAACGTTTAAAACATGTTTTAAACAAATTTAAGATTTAAAACATGTTTAAAACAAAACCGTTTAAAACACGACGGCTGTTTTTAAACAGGTTTAAAACACTGTTTTAAAACAAAGTGTTTTAAACATAACAACCCTGGTTATGATTGATCATCTAACAAGTGTTTCCAATCCCAGATTTAGAAAAGCCTGAACATGGTCTATAACCAACCAATTAGCAAGTGAAATACGTTCAGTACGAAAATAATCATTCTTTAAATGACGGAAAAAGTGCTATAATGAACATATATATTATTTTTGTATTAACGACGTGAACAACATCTATCTGTCAATAGCACTACTCAAAAATTGGCTGCAGATGGCGTTTACATTGTCAATTTATATGTAAATTACACATGACTACTAAAATGCTTATAGATGTTCAGTTTTCTTCAAAATACACAATCAATTGACATTTATAATAGTCATTCTGTGAGTACCATGGACAATGCTATTTTTTTCTGAATTCAATGATGTACCAAACATATAGTTTATTGTACAGGGTGAGCGAAACTCGATGTCTCAGTTCTATTATATGAAAAGAAAAAACCATAGAAAAAATCTGAAATCTACAATCAAATGACAACAAAACAATATTTGTCAACCATTAGTTTAATTATTGACAGATCCGGCTTTGTTATTTGCTTCCAAAAGCTACTTGTTTAAGTCGTGACAATTGTGAATTCTTGATAATTCTTTCTTTTAGGTTTGCTTTTAATTTTTGAACAAAAAAATATAGCAAATTTTTTTCTCTACAAAGTTTATTCAGAAAAATTAGCTCTTTTGAAATATCCAAAAATATAGGTATGTATCTGGGAAAAAAAATCGATGACGTCATTACTTCAGTTTCAAAATTTAGAAAAATAATAATTTGCCCATCATTTGCTTACATATCACCCCTGAAGACGGGCATCCAACGATATATAGTTTACCAATTGTGATGTATTTTAAACTAACGAGTGTCTTCAACTCCCAGACTAAGCATGAAGTAAAATTCGAGTTTAGAAAAGCCCCGCGTAGAAAATTTGTCGAGGGTCGCGCAGCGACCTGAGACAAATTTTCACGGGGCTTTTCTAAACTCTAAGTTTTACTTCATGCGCCACGCGTATAAAACACTGATTTAAAGTGAAGTTAAATACGCACTGAAAACCAACCCAACTTCGATATTTTCCAAAATTGGATCTGATCTTTTCAGATTTCAGATTTTTTGGTCTGGTCGCGCTAACTGAATATATATGAACTGTGGCGGGAGTATAATAGAAAAAAAGAAACCATAATTTATGAGGTGTTGATGTTACAATTTATGACGTTATCTGTTAAAATTGCAGGTAGTTTCTCTTTTTTTCACTTTTTTTTTTGATGACTACAGACATTTAACACATTAATCAATATGTTATGCAATGGTATATTTGGTTACGTAATCAAATCGATTAAATAAAACACCCTAATCTGGCAATTTCCGTAATTAACAACCGATTTAGGGTTACCTTAGCGTATTTTCATAACAATATGACCAATATGTAAAAAATATTGTTTAGTGAAAATTATCGACTAATAGGTTTTTTTAATTTTCTTAACAAAGACAAACATTATTTTTATTTTTTTTTGTATTGTGGAGGCTTCTACTTCGTTATACATGTTAATTTATTAATAAAAAGCGGTTTAACTTTGTTTGTATAACACAGTTTATTTTTATGTGACTGCAGTTTCAGCAAATTTAGGTTGCCATTATCAAACATATAGTTATATAACTATATGTTTGATAATGGCAAACTAAATTTGCCGAAACTGCAGTCACATAAAAATAAATTGTGTTATACAAACAAACTTAAACCGTTTTTTATTAATTATTTTTATTGCTATTTTTAATGTGGGGATGCTCATTTAAGGTACGATAAATTGTTTGTTTTTGCATACTGATTTTGTATAAGACGGATATTGATGTATGAAAAAGGTGCATACGAATAATATTTATAGTGCAATAAGGCAGTAGCGTAGATAGGGGGAGGGATTTAGGGAATTAATCCTAAATGATGCAAATCTACTTTCGAGTCTCATAACTAAAAGACGTGAAAGAATTATATATTTTTTTGTGTCGAATATTAAAATATGTTTATTTCTTAGTGGATCTTGAGAATTTTAAATAAGGTGTTCAATTTGGGGGTATCACAACTTTAATTTGCCATACAATATTATATATATATAAACATCTTTATTTGTGAATTTGTACATAGTTGCATGATTTACATTTCCAAATATATTATAATACATTTATAGACTTAAAAATTCACAAAATGGCTATCGACCAGAGGTCTTTCAGCCTGTCTTTGTCCAGTTCATGTCGTTAATTTAAAAGTCATGATTGCTAACGTCGTTGTCTAAGTCAGGATGATTAGATGAGATGAATTGATGAATCGTTGATGTAGGAAATTTAAATTTGGGTTCTATGTTGGGATTACGGGGTATACAGAGGAGCCTAATGATGTCGGTAATGTAAGGATTAGTTGCAAATTTTAAGGATAGGAGGTCAAGGCGTACACTAATGGGAGGAATTAGGGTGTCTTATTTTAGTTAGGATACGCAGAGCAGAACGTTCTGCCACTGCGAGATTGTTTAGGACGGCGGGACGAGGATTGTGGAATAGAATAGGAGCATATTCGAGTAAGGGACGGCATATTGAGGTATAGATTTGGACAGCGGTCTTTGTGGAGATGCCTTCATTTTTATATGTAAGGGCTCTGAAATGACGAGCCCGGTTTTTGACCTTCGTTTTAAGGAGACGGGTATGTGACGTGAAGGAGAATTTGGGATCGAATGTTATTCCTAGGTATTTACACTGGGGAGATGGTGGTATGGGCTGGTTATTTATTAAAATATGGAATGGGGAGGTAATGTGGCGGTGAAACGGTACGAGGAGTTGTGTTTTATTCGGGTTTATGGATATTCTCCATTTCGCAAACCAAGTTTGTAAGGAATCAATCAGTTGTTGTAGGGTACTTAAAGCTTTTTCTATGGTGGGAGCGTGCGAAATGAGCGCGGTGTCATCTGCGTATAGGAGTGGATATGCGGAGGGATTAAGGAATCGTGGATCGGAGTTATACAGGTCGTGCACAAATATATTATATAGGATGGGAGAGAGAGGCGACCCCTGAGGGAGTCCTGGTTGAGGGATGAATGATTGAGAATGGGAGTTTCGTATTCGGACTGTTAAGGATCTGTTTGTCAGGAAGCTGTCGAGAATATGAATTAAATTGGGTGGGATGCCGATCGACTTGCACTTAAACAATAAACCTCGATGCCATACTGAGTCATATGCTTTATGGATATCTAGGAATGCTATGGCTGACTTTTGATTTTCGAGGTGCATTGTTTGGAAATTCGATGTGAGGATTGCTAGTGGGAGAGATGTTGAACGATGTTCAATGAAACCAAACTGATACATGGGAATGCGGTCGAGGATGAGGTCTGACAGTTTTTTTTGGATAAGGGATTCGAATAGTTTACCAAGGACTGGAAGGAGGGTTATTGGGCGATAGCTGGAGACTAATGTGGAATCGTTGCCCGATTTATGTATACAGGTTATCACGCCTGTCTTCCACTCAGTTGGTATTATATGGGTATGATAAATGTGATTGAATAGCCGGATTATGTATAGGTGAATATTATCCGGAAGGGATTTGAGTATACTTCTAGGGATGCCATCGTAACCGGGGGAAGTATTCTTACCCCTATGTAGCATTTCATAATAATCTTCCTCCTTTATTTTATGCGGAACATAATGGGAGTGGTTTGGGGGATTTGTTTTGAAGGAGTTGTACCAATTATTGATTGTCATAAGGAAGTGTTTGTCATATGTAGCGTTGTCTGTCATTGGATATGTCATTTCAAAATATTGGGCAAACGTATTTGCGATTAACTGGTCATCTGTTATCAACGTCTGTGTTGTCGGGTCTTGTATATATTGTAGATAGTCAGTCTTGCGATATTTACTTAATTTTTTGATTTCGTCCCAGAATATTTTACCGTGCTGTTCGTTAATGTCATTGCATGTTTTAATCTACAGATCTTTTTTGTATTCTGCTATTAGTCTGTGTATGTCTTTGTTAAGTCGGTTAAATTCGCGTTTCAAATTATTGTCGTCCGTCAGTTTAATGTCTCTGTAAAGTTGTCGTTTGAATTTAATTAGTCGTAAAATATATTTGGGGAGGGGATATTTATAGTGTGTTTTGGTGTACGTTGGTGTGTTTTGTTTAATACATTCAGATAGGGTTTTAAGGAATAAAGATATAGAAGTCGGAGTGATTTTTGTATGGGATTTAATAAAATTAGTCATGTCCTCTGTAACTTTGTCTACGTCGCAGTCTTTGTGTCTGTAAATAGATTTTGGAAGGGAATATATAGGGGGATTTGCTGATATCGAAAATTGGATAGATAAATGATCTGATCCTAGATCGGGAGTGAGTTGAATGTCTTGGATTAGGTGTCTTATGTGGCTTGTGCATAATAGGATGTCGGGAGTAGAGGATTGGTTGTGGGAGATTATAAAGGTAGGATCTGTATGAATACGGACAAAATTGGAATTAGAGATAAAGGAAGAAATCTGCTTATTTCTGGCTTTGTTAACATTAAAATCCCCGATTACAATTGCGTGGTCGAAAAGGGAGGCTTTGGTGAATATGGTATCTTCGATGGGAGAGAAATGGTGGATGTAGACTAGGAAAATATGCAGTGTGAAAGAGGGCAGTTCAATGGTACAGTGTAGGCATTCGTTCATTGGGTGATTTATTTTAGGAGGATTAGCTTTACCTAGTTTTATTCCCTGTCTCACAGCGACCATTGAACCTCCTCTTTGGTTCTGTCTTGGAGCAGTAGAAGGAATTTGAATGTAGGAATAGTCCTTAAAAGGGAATGGGTTGTTACATTTGGTTTCGACAAACATATTTATATCTATAGGATTATTTCTAAGGAAGTGTGACACAAGGTAGGATTTTTTGGTCAAGGAATTGATGTTAGTATACATAAAATTAATACTAGACATTGCTGGTAATTTGTGTGTAAGCTGTGTGAATACCTGAGGTGGGGAAGACCGGGGGAATTACATCGGGATATTTTATGTCGAACATCACAATAAACATCTTATTTCCTGAAAAGTTTAAATGTGTGTCAATATGAAATGAGTCGATGAAACGTGCTCTAAGTTTTTTTATGAGTTCTTCTCTGTCAGTTGTAGTGGGTGAATTTATTTTTGTTGTGTATACGTCAATGATGTAGTCATGTATGGTGAAATGAGAATGAATTCTGGAATTTTTTGTCAGGTCCTTGTCTATTTCTGCTGATTTTTTGTTTTGATTGATGATTTTTACATTTGGAATTCCGTTGATTGGTTTTAGGGGCCTGTTAGGGCATTTAGTTGACCACGCTCCGTGATCAGTGTCTCCGCAAGATTTACACTTCGGTGGTAGTGTAGTGCTGCAGGTTGTTGTCGGATGTGCTCCTCCGCACTTGGCGCATTTAATTGTTTCGATACAGTTTGCGGTGATATGATCGAATTTATTGCAGCGGCTGCAGGGGATGGGGATTGGTGTTGGGGGTCTGCTTTATTCGACGTTGTATACTTTGCACATGAAGTTGAAATTGTTATGTAGCAGTTTTGTATATGAATTTAAGTCTCCTGTTATAATTCTGATCATACGTGTTTTGTAATTATCACTTTTTGCGATAATTCTGCGGCAATATCGGCGATTAATTCCCTGCGACTGTAAATGATTGCTGATAGTTAGCTCGTCAATTTCTTGCTCCACTCCTTTGATAATGCAGCAGTACGTCGGCGCAGGCGTTGCGCGCTGAGTGGAGGGGGCTGCAGCGTTGTCGCGCGTACGGAACGGCTGGCACTCGCGAAACTCGTGGATTATCCTCTCTGTGTGGAGTTTTTTCAGATGACTTTCCGTTGCGCTATTATTGGTTTTTAATAGGAATCCGTATTGGGTTTTAATAATTATTGAGTTAGGGTCATAGCCATGATTATACCATATCTGCACCATTTGTATACGTCAGATATCATTAGTTGTCGTAAAACTGAATGTGTGCTTGTAGTTTTTTTGTGGGGTGTTGATATTGTTTTGTTGATGTGATTGAGGTGTATTTATTGCTGATTGTGTGTTATTAGTTACTATTGTATTTTGCATTTGTGTATGTGCGAATTGTGTTTGCGAAGGCTGCATATCGACAAATCTGCTGTGTGTCGGTTGTTGTGATAGCGTATGTGTGGCTTGTGATTGTTGTGCAATGTTTGTTGCCAAGTAATTTTCTTGATCATGTTGTGTAGGGCCTTGTTAGTTGTTTTGGGGATATTACCTGTCAAGTGTGCTCTTTTTGCTGTGGGGAATTTTGGTGGCCGCCCACGTTTTTTTGAGGTCACCTCTACATACTCGGTGGTGTCCATCTCTGGAACCTCCTCCACGTCGCCATCTATCCTTACTAGGTAGAGCCCAGAAGGGTGGAAAGTTGTTTAATTGTCACTTTAATAATCGCTCTTTAATAGTCGCTCGCACGTCTACACTCTATGGAGTCTCGCTCGCGAATGTGACAATATTATATTTTTCTGGACTGAATAATTAAAAATGGTAATTTTTTGAAAATTTATAATTTCAGTTACACTATGTAAAGGTAAAATACCTTATTCTAAAAAGAAAAAACAACTAAACTTCATTACCATTCCTTCAACGTTATCAAATTGAAAATTCGTCAAACTGGAAAGAAGGAAAACATCAACTCTATTTAATTTAGTCATACATTTTACAATAAAAAAAAACTAAAATAAGTTTATGATTGATCGCTTAATAATTGTTTCCAATGCCAGATTAAGCATGAAGTAATATTTCGAGTTTAGAAAAGCACGAAAATTTGGCTTGGGCGCGTAGCGCAGCGGAGCGACCGAGACAAATTAGGCTTTTCTAAACTCGAGCTTTTTTGTGTGTCCTAAGGTATGTTCCATTGGTGTGTAATTCGTAGAGCAATTAATCGAATTATTGTATGCTATTACAGCATATTTCATTAAGATTGTAACATTTTAAGTCTTATGGGTGTTAGAAAGAAGTCTTAAATGTTTAATTAAGGTTGAGTGTAAACTTTCAACGGGGGAATTAGATTCATGGTGATATGGGGTGGTAAAATGTGTTTGTATTTTATGTAGCTTCAAAAGTTCTTTTACAATTTCATTTTTAAATTCTTTTCCGTTATCAGATGTGATTCTTTCGGGAATTCCGTATAATTAAAAGTAATGTATGAGACTATTACATAGTTCTAGAGCAGATTTATTTTCTATTGGAATAGCTTGAGCTAATTTTGAAAAATCATCAATAATGGTTAGAAATTCTTGATTATTGTATTTAAAAATGTCTATATGAAGTAATTAAAAAGGTTTATTTGGAGTTTCAGTAACTACTAAGGGGATGTAAGATTTTTTACGGGAATATTTCACTTTATGACAAATTTCACAATCATTTATATAATTGATAATATCATTTTTCATAGAAGGACAGTAATAATTATGTTTTAAGTGTTCCAATGTTTCATTGATTCCACGGTGGTTGCATTTACCTTCATGTTGGTATTTAATTAACATTAATCGATCTTCGATATTGACAATTGAATTTACAAATTTAGTACATTTAATTAATTTTAGTACAGAGTCATAAAAATATTTCATGTAAACATTATACAAGTCATTGTACAGAGAATCATCATGAAAATATAAATGGAAAATTTTGTTATGGGTAGTATAATCTTTTAAAAATTCAAATACTAAGTTTAAATTAGATTTGGGAATTTTTACTATCATTCAATTTAATTTTTCAAAAGTATTACTATTTACTTCTAATTTATTTCTGGTGTTTTCTGAAATAACGATTTGATTTGGTTTATTATTTATGATTTTGTCAAGAATTGGAATACTATTGTTTAAATTATCTAAATTAGCATTAGTATGTCGTGTATCTTCTGAATTATCTTCTATTTGAATTGTGGGGGGAGGGTTTAATTTGTATATCTTGCAAAATCTTTATGTTTTGTTGTTCTTGATCTAAAATGGGGTTTTCGGATATTTCTTTTAAATAATCTAACACATCAAAATCGATATCACCTGGATTATTTTTAATACTTTCGGTCTCTAATGCATTAATTTGTATTCGAGATAAAGCATCTGCATTTGTGTTTTGTTTACCTTTTTTGTAACATAAATGTCTAATTTGTTGTTTTTCTTCAGAGTTGCAATGATCTAATCTTAATTTTTTTAAAATTTGATTTAAAAATATTATCTTCTTCGATGGAAATGTTTTGATTTCTTAACTTCGGTGGTGATTTAATAAAATTTAATTCATGTACATTTATGGGTTCTATTTGAAATGGTTTGGTAATAGTGATTTTTGTTGATTTTTCGCTTGAATTTATAATAGTGGTGTAAGCAAAATTATTTTCTACGTTTACAAGGGCTTCTGGCATTTCAGTTTTATGACCCAAATTTGTGTAACTTAGTATACCTAATTCTTTATTCTAAATTGACTGGAATTTTAACATTTTATTGTGTTCTTGCTGGTAATATAAAAGAATAAAATTGTTCGTTTTGCTGTTGTGGAATTTTAGCGTAATCTGTTTCGTATATAATTGGAATTTCGGATAAGGGTGTACTTAATTTACGATTTTTAATATCTATAGTTGCGTTTAATAATTCTAGAAGGTCAGCTTCGATAAGTCCATCATATTTATCAGAAAAATAAATATAAATAAAATTTATGAAATCCATCTACATTAAATATGTCAAAAATTGGAATATTAGCCATTTCGTTGTGTATAGTAATTCCATGAGCAGTTTCTATATTAAATTCTTCTTTAGTAATAAAATTTTGAAAAAAAGTATAAGCAATGGATTCTCATTCCAAAATGAAGCGGTTTTTCATTTTTCAGAGGTTTTATGGAAATCAAATCTTGTATTAAAAAATCAATGCTTCTTTGGTCTGAAAACATTAAATTCAAGGCATTTTTAATTAAAGCTCACGTGTTTAATTCTGATCGAGAGCCAATTAAATCAGCTGCGCGGTGTTGTAATTTACTTTGAATTGTGTCAATTAAACAAATATTAATTGGATCATTCGGATTTCTTAAATAATGGAACGCTTTAAGAAAGTGTTCGCAAAAGTTAATGAAACGATTTAGTTGTTTTGGGTTTCTGTCAAAATGAGGAATATTATCTGCTTGATATCTCAAAAGTGCAACATTTAATTGTTCGTTAGCCATTTTGAATATAAATGTATTTTTTATTATTAAGTACTTAATTCTAATTCTTAATTATAAGCTAATTATTATGTATTTGAATATATTTTAAAAGTATAAAGGAAAGCAAATGTGTTGAAAAATTAATCTTTGAATGGTGAAATTTGAAAGGAAGAGCACTTACATTAATGTGAGAAAAATCTTGAAATTCATCTTGTTTGATGTTGTAATCCTTGGTTTCTCTTTAAAACTAACTTAACCTAAGTTAATAGGTTGATGTGTCGGATGCACTCGAACCCAAAATTGTCCGAACTTTTTGGATTTTCGTTGTATCAGTTTACGGGTTGAAACACTACGATTCGCGACGAATTTGGTGTTGAATCGATTGATACAATCCTACCGACTGCGCCAGTTATTTTCTTCGATTTTGAGTTCGCGTTTTTAAAAAGTGAGAAATGCAAAATAACAATGCCCGATGCAAGTCACTTACAGAATCTGTTTATTCGTTTCATTACAATTAGTTTTATTACAATAAAAATATATGGTCAGCGTAATTGCAGGTGCATGTGGGCGCGTCTGAGTGAGCAGTAAATCGCACATAACTAGCGTATTTGTACAGTTTACGAAAGGAGCCCAAAAATATCCACAGCGCGGGAAAAACATGGCGCTCATATTGAATGCATAAAAAAATGAACTTTTCTCTTACCAGAACAGTAGAGTTGTGTTTCTATCTTTTGTAGTTTGGAAGAAATAAATGTTTAAAATCTGTTCCTTTATTGTGAATAACCCTGTATTCATTTTAAAATTACGAATAATACTAGAAATAATGATTTAGCAACATTTGGCTATAACAGTTTTCTCTAGAACAAACTTAAAGGAATATTTTCCTTGCATCAGAAATACTACAGAAAATTTTAGCTTGATATGAGCAACTTAAGTTTATTTTATACATTCAGAAAAATATTAAAACATAAGGGCATTATTTTGAACAATTAATCATCAGAAATAGATACATTTCAAAAAATCCTATTGACCTAACATTTCATATGTAGACATAATTCTCGATTGCAAATAACTTTTCGCAATAACGTTTTGCTCTAAAATTATAATTTGAGGTATTTCTTTCTTATGACACATTTTGTTTTTCCTAATTGTTGGACACCCGCTATAGTAAATTATATATTTAATAATGTAAAAAATTACTAGCCTAGCCTAGATGGACTTCTTACCAGGCCCGCCGCTAGCTGCTAGCCGCTTCAGCGCCCGTGTGCGAAACTGCCCTCCTCTATCCTATTTTTCCTGAATTTTAATTTGGTTAGGTAATAATGGAAGTGTATAAATAAACAACTTTAATAAACAAACAATTTATTTTTAAGTCTATAATAATACTTAGATGTAAGCACCTACAAAAATTGAACTCTTCTTGCTTTTATACTGGCGAAATCGGCTATTATTTGTCTAGTATCAAAACTATCTAATATTTCAGATTCTATCGAAATAATAGATAAATTACTTAGCCTAGGTTGATGCATAGTTGACCTTAAGTAATTCTTAATCAATTTCAACTTAGAAAAAGATCGTTCACCAGATGCAACTGTCACTGGTAGAGTAAGAAATATTCTTAATGCTATTGATATGTTTGGAAAAGTTGACATTAAATAATTTGTGTAAAGGTACTGCAAAAGTGTATGTGGATCGGTAGACTAATTTTCTACACAATGTAGCGCCAAAGCGTTCATTTCATTGAACAAATCAATACCATCAATGTCAGCTGCATTCCTTGAATCGTCTTTAAGTTTTAGATGTAAATCTCTACAATGTTTTATCAATTCCTCCTTGGGGATACCAGATAAGGAACTGCTAAGAAAGCCAAACACGTTGTCTAAAGTTTCTAACTCTTCAAATCTATTTTTTTAAGGAAATGAATGTCTGATCTAAAATTCTAAAAAAAAAACTCAACCTTGTAATTGATTTTCGGGTCTAATATAACTTCATCGCGTTGTATATACTGAAATTGTGTCGGTTTTCTTCTTGGGCGAAGTGTATTTAATGGTAGGAAATTTGTTTCAGTATTTAGTTTTTGTGCCACCTTAGTAGCTTCTTGTAAAATCATTTCAAAATGTTCATCCGTGCGATTATTTGTTAACTTATCGATCATAGTATTTAACCAATGTATGTATATTTTATTATTCATTGTGGGACTTTGCATCATTTTACTTAAATGATTAATTTCGTTCAAAATTTCATGCCAGACTACAAAAAAGCAAATACATATATAATTTTGAATCTTTAAAGCGAGTGAATGCGCTTTGTGAGTTGTGGAACTATCCCACTCTGACGTATTTTCAGATATTTCAAAGAGAGCATCAAATATTTTTTCCAGATGATACCGGAACGGTTTAATCGCGTCAATTCTCCTGGACCATCGTGTAGCACTCAAAGCTTTTAATTTAAGATCCATTAAATGTTTGCAAATGATCGACCACCTTTTCGTAGATAATAAAAAGAAAACATATATTTCTTGAAATATATCAAAAAACTTGATAGTTTCGTGCGTAATATTTACTGCATCATTGACTACCAAATTTAGACTATGAGCTGAACATGGAACGTAGAATGCACGATGATTGATGTCCAAAAGTTTTTTCTGCAACCCGTTGTGTTTTCCACGCATGTTCGAGCCATTATCATAACCTTGCCTGCGCAATTTTTGAATGTCAATGTTTAATTGTGAAAATAAATTCAAAACAAAATTAAATAAACCCTCGCCAGTTGAACTGGTAACTGGACAAAAACCAATTAAGTGTTTGCATACTTCTACTTTTTTATTTGTATGACGGAAAAATATTTCGATTTTCTAACTTTAACCAAAATACAATTTTTTTATCGCTGTGGCGAGTAATTCAATAATTTTATTCTGAATTTGAACTCCTTAATGTTGGGCCATACCCATCCGACTAGAATCAGATTTCATTTAAATTCTGCGAATATGTTCCCGCATAACTGAATTAAAAGAAACAATAATTTCTATTGCTTTTAGAAAATTGCCGTTATCATGCTTAAACATATTTTTTGATGAACCTCGAAAAGCAAGACATTAAGGTGATAAAAACTTTATAACGGCAATAATTCCTTCTAATACATCACATCAATGCCTTTTTTCTGACTCGAATAGTCTCAGTTGCATCTGATTTACAGTAGGCTTAGTTTTGACCATATTATTTAATTGCACCCATGATTTTACATTTTCATTGTGGATTTCGTGTCTTTTCAAAATGAATGATAAATGTTGAAAATCCGATAAACCGTTCGAATCAGACAGACTACTTGCAATTTTACCAAACATTTTGCAACAAAAACAATAAGCTGAATCTTTTGAAATAGAGTATACAAGCCAATCTCTATTAATGTTTTCCCCATTAGACAGTTTTCTATAATAGTAAGAGTCACTAAATTTTCGTCCGTTATCATTAATGGGAAAATTGTGGTTACGCACCTGTATAGGACCACGTCTAACTAAAATATCAACAAGATCACTATTAATACTAGCAGGCCACAAACCAGGGTCGTCACTACATGTCAAACTAATAGAAACCGCTGATAACAGCATAGGTTCTTTAGAATTATCTTCACTTATATTACTTTTATTATCGTCTTCTGACTGACTTGGGCTGCAACATATTATTTTCTCGTCAGATTCTTCCATAGGTTCGGGAGCCGACGTCAACGCTGTGATAGTTTGATTAATTTCCTGACATTCCCTATTTTCAGGTTTGTTGAAAAATGTCATTATAGAACCAGCCATTTTTTCTTTATGTATCTCCTTTTCTCGTTTCTGACTTCGATATTGAGCCCCAGAAAGCTTTTTTCTCTTTGGTGGTTCCTAAATCATTTATTTAATATAGATACTTGACCGTGGTTGCGTTCGCATATATTTTTTTCGCAAGGTCCTAGCTAGTGTTGCACCTTGCACGAAATTGGCGAAATAAATGCGCTATAGTTACATGCACAAACGACTCTAGCGCAATCGATTTCGCGAACTTCGCAGTATAATCGCGCACATTCGTTCACCCGGTTTAATATTACTAGCACAAGCATTGATTATGAAACGATGTTTTTGTTTACGTAAGTTTGTGAATTGACAATGCGTACTTCGTGCATTCCAAATTCTTGCATAATTATCGTTTTTGCGTATTCTTCATTTCCGTGAGTATATGTTTATCTTTAATAAATAGGCCAACGATTGAACTTGACATACCTACACGTTTGAATAAATAAGCTTGTTTTTCTTATTTTTTAAGAATTCATTTCGGTATACCTCATGCTTAAGTTTCAAAGGGAAAACACTTGTTACAAAATTAAAATTGATTTTTATAAAAATAAGTAGGAAAATGTCGAAACTGGTAAAGTTAATGCTGTAAATGACATTTCAAATCAATATATTGATCAACTACTCCAAAATCCTCGTAAGCCCCAATTTTTCAAATATCACTTATTGACGTCAAATATATAATTGATTTATTTGTATTGGTTTAATCTACTTTCTAAAAATACTTATTAAATACACTCATGATGACGTTATACGTACCATAGAAAAATCAGAATTATTACGCATATAATAATAAACTCATATTTGGTGTCTTCTTTAAAATGTTACATTTACAGGGTTTTGGAAGTAGGTTATCGATATAATATATTAAAAATACGAATGGCTTCCCAACTAAATTAATTAAATGTCAAATAAATAAAAAACAATTTCACACATATATCCAAGATCCCCAACTGAATCTAAAAACACGTTCACTACATTTATATAATTTGGTCAAACAACAGTAAAAATTGCTCGCATATTCAAAAAAGAAAATTATCAAATTGCATACAAATCTAATAGAAAATGATCTAATATACTTTTTAATTCCAAAGATAAAAATGTCCCAATAAATAAATCTGGAGTGTATCAATTACGCTGTTCCGAGTGTAATAACGTATATGTACGACAGACAGGATGTAGCTTTAAAACAAGATATTTGGAACATTTCCGCGCATTTAAACATAATCAAAATTCAAGTACCTTCGCGAATCACGCTTTAGAATCAAAACACTCTTTTCCGAAACTCAATGATCTAAACATTTTACATCACTGTACGAAAAGTACCAAATTAAATTATCCGGAAGCCGTGGAAATCTTCAAAAATTCTAGTATTTTAACGGTCAACCTTCTGAATGAACAAAATATTTGGTGGTACAAAACATAGTTAATTTGTCGAATTAATTTTTAATATAAATAAACTGATGTTAAAACGTGCTAAAAAAATAAAACCGTAAAAATATTAGTGAAATTGTAAATATTTATTAAAATTCATTAAATGTATTCATTACCAGAAAAAAATCTTGATGGATATACAAAATGTCGAGTTTTGAAAAGCCTGAAAATTTGGTAAGGTCGCGCAGCGAAGCGGAGCGCCCGTCCAAAGTGGGCGTGGGTCTCCTACCAAAGCAACTCTGTGGTAAATACGATAATATCTACCCCACAGATTTAGTTAAATTAATAAAATAAAGTCGTGAATCATCATTAATGATTAGTAAATATAAACCGTACTTACCATGTTTGCGAATTTCTCTACTTATAATAATCGTTCAAATATTTATGTAGGTATGACACAATTTGACTAGTTTTAATTATTCACTTCGTAATACAACAAGATCATGCGACGAGTGAGCCGTGCGTTAGATGAAAACTGAAAAGGTCGAGATGCCAGGGGAATTCACCAAAAAATATTGTACCCGGTACAACGGGGAAATCCTCGCACCAAATTGTTCAATTGCCATTTATTTTCGATATAGATCAATAGATGTCGCTGTTATGACATAATAAAAAAAACATTGGGGGAAATTCCTTTGTTTACCGCCCGTGTGCGGTGCACACCATGCACACCCGCACCTAGCGGGTCTGCTTGAAACCCATCTTTGATTAACTGTGCCTTTAAAACAAACGGAATAATTCAAATTACATTGAATAATGTTAGTACTATTTGTAAGGAACACGTTAATCATTCTTTGGCATTTGATTTGATTCTGACTTCTGAAATATTCGATTTTGATTTTTTTTTAAATTTATCTAAGTTTGATGACCGGTCCCATTTTGCGGTAAGGGTAATTTTTTTCGACTATGAAGGATCCCTGTTGATAGAGTTTAGTAAATGTCAATTTAAGATATACAATGGAACTTTGAACAAGGTGCATCAAAGAATAAAACGGAAAAGTATGAGAAAACTTACGCGTGGGGTTATTATTCTAGACCAGTGGTTCCCAAAGTAGTCCCTACGGACCATTAGGGGTCCCCGGGATCATTCAGGGGGGCCGTGAAAAATTAGAATTGATTTGGGGGTCCCTGAACAACGTCCGGCGATTTTTACGTCCTATAAAAAATAAATATAGACGGGGGTCAACCACTAGCGGCTCGCGGACTAACTTCATGTAAGGCTCAAACCCAAGATACAAAAAATGAGGTTGAAAGCACTACGTATGCATATCGTTCATAAATGCTCCTCACTCCACAGAATTGCGTCATCAATACACACATTTAGCAGAGCGACGAGCACACCTTTTAATGCCGGTATACATTACCTTGGCATTTTTGTTTCACATGAAGTTGGCCACCGGCCGCCACTGGTTCCAGCATGCACCCTCTAGAATTCCGTGTCTCGAGCGCTCGGTAGTATACTGAAATGCTCTGCATGCTCTGCTCTGTCTGGAATATGTAGACTTTCCAGAGCGTTCGGTATGACACATTTGTTTACTTGAGTATTGTATTTACAATATAAACTATAAAAGAGTCGTGCTTCTAATCAACAATTTAGTTCTGTGTGATGCGTGATGTGAAGTGCATACAACAAATTTTTTTAGTGTTGGACAAAAAAAAGTATACTTTTTTGTATTGTTACGCAGATAGCGTACTTTCGTTAAGTAAGTATGTTAGAATAAAACTGATATCTCTTTTTAATTTAAATTTATTTAAGCAACGTTATACTTTTGTTTAGGTTAATTAAAACAGTTATCAGTACAATAATCCCTTACGATTCATTAGGATTTCTTTTTTATTAAAAACTTAGGAAGAGATTGTAAGTTTTTCTAAGACAGATGTGTTTCTACAAAATATATTATTAATGATTTTGTACAAGAAGTTAGACATATAAGGTTTTATAATTTAATATAATGCTGAGATTTATAGCTTATTATTTTATATTTTTGCTTATTTTGTTTACCTCCGCGAGTAACCAAATCCGCAAATGTTGGAATTACTGTATTATTATATTCTGTTGTTAATTATTTTTTAATTATTTATTTTTCTTGAAAAATAATTCGTACACGAAGAGTACCTACACTATATGTGACATTTACATGAAATTTTATCCTTACATCTCAAATAATTAATTCAAGGGAGAGTTATAAATATTCGAATTAACAGTGGTTTGTTGCAAATAAAACTTTTGGTAAACCTTTTTTGCTATATATTTATAAGCCTCTTTTTTCAGATAACAGTATAAGTTAGAAGTAGAAAAATGCAGACAATACAGTGTTGAATATATGAAATATGGCTTTATTCCGTCACCAGGAGATAGTACTGTACCTATGTGTCTTATATATAGTAAAACGATGTCAAACGATTCAATGAAACCTTCTAAACTCAAGGAATATTTAAAAAAAATCCATACTTACAAAAAAGATAAGGATTTAACGTTTTTTCAAATACTCAAAGAAAAATATTTAAAAACACCAACATTGCAAGAACTCATAGGATCAACATCTAAGAGAGATAACGATGGACTGCGTGCTTCCTATAATATTTCTTTAGTGATTGCGAAGTCCGGAAAGGCGCACACTATTGGCGACAAACTTATTCTACCAGCTGTAAGTGAGGTAATACGCACCGTGTTACACAAACCAGCTTTTGATATTTTAAAAAGAATTCTGCTGAGTATTAATACTATACGAAACACTCAAAGAAAAATATTTGAAAACACCGACATTGCAAGAACTCATAGGAACAACATCTAAGATAGATGATGCACTGTGTGCTTCTTATAATATTTCTTTAATGATTGCGAAGTCCGAAAAGGCGCACACTATTGGCGAAGAACTTATTCTACCAGCTGTAAGTGAGGTAATACCCACCGTGTTACACAAAGCAGCTTTTGATATTATAAAAAGAATTCAGCTGAGTAATAATACTGTACAAAGAAGGATCGACGAAATGGCTCAGTGTGTAGAAAACTCTTTATGTGACTACTTAAAAACATCGGAATTCTCTATATAGCTTGACGAATCAACATTTCCAGGAAATAAAGTTTTACTTTTAGCTTTTGTGAGATTATTAAAAGAAGAGAAAATGTCCCAAGAATTGTTATTTGTTAAATGTTTGGAAACTGATACAAAATTTAGTGAATTAAAAAGATTTTTCGATTTTTCGATGTAAAAGCTATACCCTTCACTAATATCATCTCCGTCGCTACTGACGGTGTTCCGGCAATAATAGGACGACACCGAGGCTTTCTGGCATATTTAAAACAAGCTATACCGAACGTATTATCGGTACATTGTGTCATTCATAGACATCATTTGGTCGCAAAAAACTTTAGTAAACGTTTGCATGAATCACTAACTTATGTTATTAGAGCAGTTAATAAAAAAGGAATACCTTAAATAAGAGATTATCTGTTCAACTTTGTTTAAAAAATTATGATGACTATAATCGTTTACTACTTAACACAGAAGTACGTTGGTTATCTAAAAGTGCATATTTGGAACGCTTCTATTCCCTCTTTGATTCAGTGTTGGAATTCCTGGAGAGTAAAGATAGTGATTTGCGGCACAATTTAATTATTGCAAAAAATAACGTCGCTTATATGACTGATTTAATTTGAAACTACAAGGTGACACATTAAATTTAATCAAAACTAAAAGTGTAATATCTACGTTTGTTGTAAAACTTTTGCTGTACAAACAAAACTTGGGAAGAGGAGAATGCAAAATAGAGATGAAGATTTGTTTGCTTATTGTCAACACTTAACAGCACTTCATTCAGACCTTAACCAAAGATTTGAAGACATTCTTTACTTGAATATTCCCGACTGTGTGTTGAACCCTTTTGCAAGTAGTCAAACTCAGAGCACAAATACAGATGAAGACACACTAATACAGGAGCAACTTATTGAATTATCCACAAATTAGCTGAAACTATTGTTTAAACAAGGATACGACTTCTGGATACAAAAACAGATCCCAATTTTATATCCAGCATTATGGGTTATTGTACAGAAGCTGTTGATTGCTTTTCCGTCTTCCTATTTGATAGAACGTGGATTCAGTGCCGTTATGAGTCTCATCACAAAAAAAAGAAACCGACTAGAAATTAGTACTCGTGGGAACTTGCGGTTACTACTCACTAACATTGAGCCGAACTTAAATACACTTATAACATCCCTTCAGGGTCATCCAAGTCAATAATTTTTTTTGTATGTTAAAAGAAGTAAAAATGTTAATGATTACTCTTCAACAAAGTGTTTCATTTATATTTTATTTTTAATATATTATTACCATTCAAGACATCAAAGATATATTTGTAATTTTTCTATTGGGCATTTATGTAGTTTTTAGACTCAGGGGTCCGTGGGCAAATTTTGAGTATGAAAACGGGTCCATGAGCCAAAAGAGTTTGGGAACCACTGTTCTAGACGATAATTCTAGGCCTCATGTTGCTAATGTCATAAAAGAAAATCTTCAATGAAAGAAAATTCAAATTTTAGAGCATCCATCCTATATTCCGGATTTATGCCTTTGCGATTTCCATATTTTTGAGCCGATGAAAAGGTGGTTAAAAAGTTGGCTTTTTAAGACTAACGCAAAAGTACAGATAACTGTGAAAGACTTTTGCAATCAGAAGCCGTAATAGTTCAATAAGCAATGTATACGTCCAGTGCCGCAGTAAGGAGGAGGCCAAGGGGACGACGGCCATAAAATTATATTCAAATACCACATTATTAAACCAGTCACTTTTCCACATATTTAATAAATTTAGCTATTTAAATATTCAAATATTTAAATATATTAGTGTTAGAATATATCTGATATATTTTCTAAAACTAAACAATTTATAAATTCAAATAGTGTATTTAATTAAACATTTGACTAATTTGAATGTTTTATCTATGAATATTCACGAATATTCGAATTCCCAGCCCTGCTTTAAACTTGACATTAAATCGGTGTTTTATACGCATGGCGCATGAAGTGAAATTTCGAGTTTAGAAAAGCCCGAAAATTTGGATTTCAGGCTTTTCTAGACTCGAAATGTTACTTCATGCTAAGTCTGGGAGTAGAAACCAACGTTAATAAATATAATTTCAATTATTTGTAACATTTATTTATTAAAATTATAAGGAAACGTTACTTACACAGGCATAATTACAAACTGTCTGCCACGTTTGCCAAAAATGAACTATCTCTTATTATTACAACATTTTATTATATTTTATTTCTAACTGCCAGCAAAATGTCGGAAATGTATCATAATTTTATCGTATGTTCAATCATAAAAACCTCTAGAGTGCTATGGAAAATATTGTAGGTTGGCAACTCTTAAAATATACATTATAAATATTATGCCTGACGTTTTACATGTCAATTCCTAAAGCGTGTAGCCAACTTAAATTTAAAAGAAGAATAATTCATGGCACTCTAGATTGTTTTTTTAATTAAACTTACGATATAATGTATAATAATACAAGATTACTAATCACGAAAAACGTAACGTATTAAAATAAAATATCACAATTGACAAAACAAATCATAATTAATACAATACTGTCAAATAATGCCAGTTTATATTTATTTGTCGAAAATGACATTTCATTTCAGTCAAAGAAGTTCATTATCAACATAGATTGATGATATTTCAGTTAATGCCAATAAATAAAAATATAGAATAATTATATACAATACTGTCAAGAATTCTAATCTATATGTCAAAAATGATGCTCCATTATAGTCACAAAACGTCATTATTTGTAGTATATGAGATATTATAATTGTTAAAGACTTTCCAAAACTATTGTAACTGCCAAAAAAAATATATAAAAACTGAGGATTGTTAACGGTTACATTAGGTATTGATAGCCATTTGACTATACTGACTGCCTATATCTTGACAAATGACATTGTCGCGTTATATCAACGACAATTTTTCACACTACAAAAAAATTATCAACTAACATCAAAAAGATAGTTTTTATATAAATCGTCATCATCCTGATGTGTGTGCTATGGTATGTGTGTATCTGTAAAAACTGTGAAAATAGAAAAACAAACAAGTTAAAAAAAATCATTATTTTGTTAAATATTTCAACTGTCAATAGTGACTTCGAAAACTCTGCTTTCGTTGTTGTTGTTTCCACAATTTTTGCGCGTTTTTCTTTTTTCAAGACAAGTTTTGAACTATCATTTTACTTTTGATATGGTATTTAAGACCGTCAATTAAATTGATTGCGTATATGTAGTTTATTTGCGGATAACCATTTTACAATACAAAATATGAAAGAAACTGGTAATAGATCCTAAAACAAGTAAGATTACAATCGACAGAGACAGCGTTACAATTATAAAGCAAACGCGCTGTTCCGAACTGTTTGGCGTACTCAGTTCTTTTTGTGGGCACAGAGAACATATAACAGTTTCTTAAAGTCCAAGGAGGTACGTGTAAACTAATACTATTAAGTAGCACGGGTGAATTAATGTGTCCGTTTATAATTTTGTACACAAAAATAACATCAGAACTATATCGTCTGTGCTCTAAAGTGTGCAAATTGAGTGCTACTAATATGTTGCTTTAGCTATCTTCGAATCCAAATTTGAAACGTAAATAACTTAAGAATTTACGCTGAACTCTTTCGATTTTATTAACATTGATGGCGGTATAAGGACTCCAAAACAAAGAACAATATTCTAGATGGGTACTAATGCTACATAAAGTTTGATCACTGTAAAGGGGTTTTCAAACTCTATGCAGTTTCTTTTTAAAAAACCTAGCATTTGAAATGCTTTTGACGTAATTACATTAATATGCGCTGAGAAATTCCAATTGCTAGTGAGACTCACACCAAGGTCCCTAATTGAATTAATTTGCGTGAGGCGCCTGTCATTAAGAAAATAACCATTGGATACCGGACATCTAATTTTAAAGAAACTGATAGCATGGCATTTCTCAATATTCAACTGCATTTTATTGAGGGTACACCAATGATTAAATCTATGCAGATCTTGTTGTAAAACTTGAGATGAATGACAGTTATCAACGCTACACAATATTTTCATGTCATCAGCAAAAAGAAGACACTGCGAATGAGAAAAGCATGAAATGACATCGTTAATAAAAATATTAAATAGAAGTGGACCAAGATATGATCCTTGGGGTACCTCCGAGGACACAGAAATAAACAAAGACATATGATATCCAATACGAACTCTTTGTGTTCGTTTGCAAAGGTAAGATTGAATCCATTTAAAAAGAGTGCCATGTATGCCCAATCTGAGAAGTTTGGTTAACAATAGGCCATGATCTACAGTATCAAACGCCTTGGAAAAGTCGGTGTATACAGAATCAATCTGCTTTCCCCTCTCCAAGGCGTTCGTAATGTAATTCCCGTATACCAAAAGATTTGTAGCAGTAGAAAGGCCGCGTCTGAATCCATGCTGTTCCTCAACAATTAAGGGATCAATAAGGGGGGATATTTGAGCAGTTACTAATTTTTCAAATATCTTTGGTATATGGGAAAGAATCGATATTGGCCTATAGTTAGTGACGAGGTTTTTCGAACCCTTTTTATGAATGGGTGTTATGAGAGCGTCTTTCCAATGGGTAGGAAATTCGCCACTCTTCAAAGAGTTATTGAAAATTAACCAAAGTGGTCGACTAAGCGACAAAGAACATTGCTTTAAAAACAAAGCTGGTAAGGCATCAGATCCCATGGAGTTATTATTGTTAAGAGACGAAAGTTCATTTAGCACAGATGAAATGGGAATACCAGTCAATGAGTGCAAATTAATATGGGTATCACTTTGAGCAACATCGATGAAGTTGGAGGAATCAATATAAACTGAGCCAAAAACTGATGCGAACAGATTAACAATGTCGCTTTGATTGTTTGTTACAATTCCATCGTGCTCAAATGAGTTTGGAAATACATTTGTTGTTCGTTTCGAGTTGACATGCTTCCAAAATAAATTTGTGTCACAAAAAATCCTGCCCTCAATAGATTCTAAATACTCTTTGTGGCAAGTTGCACTCAGAGTTTTACACTCTGCTCTTACTTTTTTGAAAAGCATCATAGTCACATTGCAAGCGAGAACTCTTATATTTAGCGTGAAGAACTTTTTAAATATCATATTCATGTTCGTTAACACTTTTGTTTTCAAATAACCTATCCCAACTAAAATTAATGAAGTAATCATTTAGAGTTGCAGAGTCATACTTCACGTTAGGTTCCTAAATAGACGAAGCGTTGCTTTCAGCATTATAATAAATACTTAAAACTATGGCAGGATGATGCGAGTCGCATGGTACCAGTGGACAATCGGCAGCTAATATGTTGAATTTATTTATGAATTCCGTCTGTAAGAATATTAGGTCTAACAGTACAGAATTGGCATTAGTAATATTATTCACTTGGAGTGAGTTTATAAAGCCGAACGTGTCTGCAGTAGATATAGCCGCCTGATTATTAGAATCAGTATATACTCCATGTTGACCTTGTAACCAATTAACATTGGGAAGGTTATAATCACCAATAACACAAATTTGATGATCGGGTAGGCTGTCCGCGATGTTCTCAACCGACGAGCAATGTTGTTGATACGATAGAAGAGACGAGTTAGGTGGTAAATACACACTTCCGAGTAGTATATTCTGTTCATGTGTGGTAATTGAAACAAAAAGTTCCTCGCGATGATCGGACACCGACAAAATAACACGTGAATTGAAATGACGAGCAATTGCGATAAGTAATCCACCTTCCCTCGTTTTACCAGAAATAGCGAAATCTCGATCACAGCGATAAACATTGTAATTAATGAAGCCCAATTCAGCATCAAAAATATCCTGATCTAACCAAGTCTCGGTTAGAATTATAACGTCGTAGTTAAACAGTGACACGGCTTCACCTACAACGGACAATTTGGTGCGAAGACCGCGAACGTTTTGATAGAAGAATTTTAATTTAGTTGTAATATAACCGGCTGATTTAGAGGGGTTTTTTCGTGTGTCGGAGATATGTGGTTCTTTACTAAAAAAGTATTAGGATTTGAGTTGCAAGCTGGAATATCAGCAGGGATTTTTCTGTTATTTGTTTTACGCAGCCTATTTTTAAATGGACGAATGGTCATATTGATTGGCCATTTGTCAGGTAACAGAAATTGACTTAATTCCGATTCAAAAATTCCTACTTTAAAAGAACAATAAATGGTGTTAGATGTAAGGCATGTACAAGACAAATGTTGAATTCCTATGTGGTCCTTGATGAATGAAGTTAGTGATTCGGCAGTTGTTGATGGACTGCAGTTGTGAACGTGATAAAATACACGCTGACGAGCCGCTTGGATTCCCACATTAACCGCGCTGCCACGGAGAATTGTTGATGCCGCCTTATTTTGATTCATTTTAATTTCTACATTAGCACTTTTTTGCCGTCCTACTGGATTGATGTTTTTCGGTAGATTCTAGATTCATAATTTTGTCAGAAATATAAGTGTTTGCAGGTGGGACCGGAGTTATGTTATCCGTTGATGATTCGGTAGAACCTGCAGAACTTGAGGTTGACGGAGTGATAGATAATTCGCTATTCTGTTGGTTTTTGGTAAAATTAATAGATTGAGACTTATTTAATTTATCTGCAAACGTTTCGCCGTTATTTGTTTTAAATCGTAAATAGCGATTAATAATATAATCGGATATATCGACTTTTAATTCGCTCACGATGTTTTTTGTTACTTGCTCTAGAAAGTCCTGTTGAGCGGTTTTGATGCATTTAATGTCGTCCTTTAATGATAACACCTCGCTTCTTAATGCGATAAGTTCTTGACTCGAGGCGCAGAAGCAGGGACCGCTGAGTAAAGATGACGGGGATGCGGACGGATTCTGCGCGTAGTCACTGATGAGTTGATCAGTTGAGAGAATGATGTTTCGCGACAATTTAATGCAATTTGTACATTGAGAAACCGCATCGACATCGCTCGCCAGGCTATTAAACTTTTTGTAGCTGGCAATACAAGCGCGATAAAAATTTGTAGAGCAGTCAGAACATGCGACTCCTGACTGAAACGGACCTCTACATTTGTAACATTTAAGTGACATATTAGATATTGGTATTAGAAGTAAAACAAATAGAACAAATAAGGTAAAATAAACAGAGTATTTGGAAGGTGCAGGAGAGAGACGAAGTATACACGCTTCACAACACGGGGTCCTTCGTGTTGACTTTTAAAGTGACAAACAAGAACAATAGAGACCACGGATAGGTTAAAATAATAACGCCTGCGCGCTAGACAGTGGTAGATCGGAATTATAGGTTAAAAGGATGTAACGGATATAATAAGCACTTACGACATATTAAAATACGATGTCACTTAATAATGACCATAAGTAACTTACACAGTCAATAAGCACTACTTAATGATGCACTTTAGTAAATAACCTTTACAAATTACAGACCGGGAGATGCACACACAGTATACGTACCCACTCGCCGGCGTGCGGCATTTCTTTACAACGTTTATTAAAGTGAAGTTAACGTTAAAGTCATTGTGTTTTGTTTTTTACATTTTCGACAATTTTTCTTTGTATTTGTCAAGATTGTGACGTGCGCACACACCTGACAGTTTTACGCATGTTTCGTATTTTTTTACATATTTTTGACAGTTGATGTTTATTGGACATACGTCGGCGTCGACGTATTTCTAGTAGCATTTGTCGATAGTGACAGTTAACATTAGTTGCTATTAAGTTTATAATGACACATGAAATTTATCATGACTGCCTAGTTAGGGGGCGCCAATTGGATGTTTGGCCCCGGGTGCAAGTTTTTTTATTGCAGCGCTGTATACGTTTACTATGATGTTTATGACGATAACTATTTGTAATTAAGTTGTTGATTTTTTTTTCTAAAGCAGAGATGGGTTTCAATTGAGCGCCCCTAGTAGTATTGCAAATACTCAAAAGTGTGATACTAGGATAGTGGCCATACAAAGTATACTTTTCAGTCCATTAACTTATCTAAATGTCTAGATTTTCATTGCGCCCAAAGAACTGGTTGCCAGTATAAGTTATAAAATAATCTATCGAAATTCAATTTTTAATATGAACCTGTTGGGCAGAGGCATAGTAACATTTGACAACAAGTGTTAATTGACTGCTGCAGGTAACCGTATAGTTTCGAATAAAATGTTTCTTTCTACCACATATACATATTTTGTGCCTCCTTTCAATATTTTTGAGAAATATACTAAAAATTATAGAAACATAATTGATAATTAAGGGGTTTAAGCATATGAAAAATAATCTAGGTGTGCATAGTAAAAAACTAAGTGATGTGTTTTTAGATCTTTAAAAACTCAAAAACCACAAATTTCACAATAACGTACATTGCATTCACATTCAGTGGTCTTAAGTACCGTGATATTAGTTTTAATCTTTTCAATTGTTTACTTTGTCTTAGTCTTTGGACTATAATACAATAGTCAAAATTGTGACTGTAAGTTACTTGATTGGCTGTATTTTGACTATGCTAGGATTTTATCTAATTATGTCTCTCTATGGACTGTATTTCGACTATTGTGATATTATGATTGTAAGTCACTTAAATCACTATATCAGATACAGTCAATATAGTGATTTAGAGACAAAATTCTAATAAGTTAAAAGACAACCAACCAATTGACTTATATAGAGACATAATCAGACAAAATCTTACCATAGTCAAAATACAGTCGACCAAGTGACTTACAGTCATAATGTCATAATCGTCAAAATGTGAATTTATCACTAGGCTGACAGATATAAGTCTATCGTTTCAGCCTGACATAAGTCGGCGCTAGCCGACATTTAGTTCAACGTGTCAACTTGACATAAGTCGGCGGTAGATGTCATTTGAACTCTAATGATAGTTGGCATAAGTCGGCGCCAGCCGACATTTAGTCCATCGTCTCAACTTGATAAAAGTTGACGTCAGCCGAAATTTAGACTATAATGACAGTTGACATACTAAGTCGGTGCCAGCCGACATTTAGTCCATCGTGTCAACTTGATTTAAGTCAGCATTAGCCGACATTTGGACTATAATGACAGTTGACATAAGTCGGCGGTAACCGACATTTTGACTATAATAACAGTTGACATAAGTCGTCGCAAGCAGACATTTAACCAATCGTGCCAACTTGACACGAGTTTGAATTGAACTACAATGAGATCGCTATGTTATTGCTTTTCTTTATGACAGTTACGATAAACATTTTAACAGTTGTGATGTATTTTACACTAACGAGCGTCTTCCACTCCCAAACTAAGTATGTTACCGGCGCTTTACCGGAAGCGCCGGCAACCGGTTCACTCATCCTCAACATATTATTTTCAGAACATCGGTTCCACATAACTGCATTTTTCATTTCGTTTCAATTTATTTTCATAACTTCATTTACCGTCTTTCCCAAATGAGTAAAGTTGGGGCCAAGATTCATATAGGTTAAGTAGGTAATTTAGTTTTCCAAAACCGTGAAACCTCTGTACATAATTCAGCGCCCTTTACATCACGACCAAGAAGACACCGACCCTTAGCACCTAGCGGCCAAAATCGGGAATTTCTTTCAGCACCCAGGAGGAACCTGTATTTGGGTAGACGACCACTGTTGCCAAACGTCTGCATCGGAATCGGCCCTTTTCTACCTGCACCCAAAAAGTTCGTAGTCCGCGTCCGCGTGGATCGCAGATGTGATGCAGGAAAATCCAAAACACCCGAAATCCACATACGCCATCGCAAAGCTGAGATAATTCCCGACAAATTGGTAACAAACACAAGTTCAGTACTTGTGGTACAAGGACACAAGGAAGCCCTTCGTTTTGAGCGGTCATGATGTGGGAAAAGGCTTTTCACGCTTTTCCGCAGGTTTCACGGACCAACAATTATAAATAAACAATTACCCCGTCTCCCTTCATGTCTGGGCAAAGTTTCATCAGTTTTGTACATACACTTTTCCTATAATTTAGCTTTTAGTTTCAGCCCAGACGTGGTGATTCAGCTCCCCTTTGTGTATTATATTTTTCATTATTTTAGCCTTAATTGTTCATGTATGATGTTGATAGATATAATAAACGACGCGCATTTTTATTATTCGCCGACTGACACCAATTTAACTTTGATATATTTTTTGGCTCGGGAGTTAAGAAGAAACAACTTCCACGGGACTAATTTTTCGCCAAAGATCACAATAAAACGTACATGCCCAGACGCAGAATAATTTTCCCTATATTTTGATATGTAATATGTAGGGGAAAATTATCGACCAATTTATATTTTGTCCAAAATATCATTATTTGGCCGTATTGTGAGGGGCACCCCTGTATCCCCTCACCTTCTATGGCTAGGCCGTAGCCATACCAATCACAATACGGCCTATTTCACTTGTTTTAGATATTCCAATATCACTTTCACAGTTTTTACATTTTAACCTACACGCTAGTGTCGAATGCGATTATGTAGTAAGTAAAATGTTCTGTCGTAGGAACATCGAATTCGTGTTCAGGAATACTCAATATTTTTTTTAGCTGATCTACTTAAGTATTTTACATCTTTATTGTCAGAATCAAGAGTGAATTGATTCCCGTAAAATCTTTTTTTTACCGACCGCACTACTGTGTAAGGGAGGTATTGTGATCGACAAAAAATTGACCTCACATTTTTTTACGGCAATATCCGTTTTAGGGTCCCAGGAATCCGAATCAAGTGTTCTCAATGATGACGGTCTGTCGGTCGGTCTGTGGCATGTTTTCAGCGAAAATGGCCATAGGATTGTCATCAAATTTTGTATTTGGGTTCTATTCCATAATATCTGACGTGAAAAATGGGTGAAGACCGGAAACCGGAAGTGAATGTTTAATCTTAGCGTGTTCTTCGTATCTCGTAAGTTATTAACAGTAAATAAATCTTAGAAATAAAAGTTCTGGAGAATCAAAAAATAAACATTTAATGAGTACATGCTTTTTGTTTGTCGTAGCTCTATTAGTTTTCTTAAAAATGGTAAATATAATTTTTTTAAATATCGTTTAACTACGTTTTTTAGCCAAATGAAAATACCCTACTCCTCTTCTAATTATAGCGAAACAACAACCAAAATTTCACTGAGCTAGCTCGATTATGATGGGAGATATAAATATTTTTTAGTTTTTCCTATTTTCAGAAATTTACGAATTTCAAGAGTGCAAAATACGCGAGTGAGAGTAAAATAGTCTTATGCAGGTTTCAATATTAAAGTTTTATCTACCCCTTTCGATTTTTTAATGCTACCAAATATTTCTACGGTGTGTATGCTATTTTTTTTTTCAGGCCGACGGTAAGTGTTTTTTCTTAGGCGACAAAGTTTCAAAAAAACATTTTACCAGTAGCGGACATTTTGTTGTACAAATTAACTTTGATAAGTAATTAGAATAATGACTTTAATAATCCTACATTATTTTACTTTGCGATCGGTACCTGTGTTGGCCACAGTAGATTTTTGTAGGTATTGATCGACGAACAATGTTATTATGAGTTCCTTTTTGAGCCATTATTTGTCAGTTGTCACTTTCTTTTCCTTACTAAAAAAAAACGGTTTGTATAGTATTTGAAAGAATCTTTTGTCACGCGGCGCGAGGGGCGTGTTTTTTGAGTTCTGTATTACAAAAGGAGCGTTACTAAATGCTCTATATCTCGAGTTCTACTATAAATATTGAATTAAAATTTTAAACACACATTCTTAAGACGACCACTAACATATTTATCGATTTATTTAAATGTTTTACTAGAATAACCCCTTAAAAACAGTTTTCCCCTTTTATCAATGGCAAAGAAAAATGGATTTATCTCCAACCATGTCCGTTCTATAACTGGAAGTTTATAAAATTTATTATTCGAGAGGACCACAGACGGACTGCGTGTAATTTAGACAGCATAATATAATAACAAATGAATAACAAAAGAAAAAGCAAGGAAAGTGAAAATAATTTAGAAAAGAAAAAAGTCAACAAGTGCAGGACGTATGGGCGGCAAGAAAGATAAAAGAAAGAGAGCGGAAACTAGTTTTGAAACGGAAGAGGAAAGCTCAATTTTTGGGAAATGTAAATTATTTTGGAGCATTTACTAAAAGAGATAAAGAGATGAGAATGGAAATGAAAGAGAGGTTTGACAAAAATAATGAACAGAATGAGAAGCTAAGAATAGAAGTGGAAACCATTAGTAAGGAATTATTCTGAATAAAAGCGGAAATTAAGAGAAAGGAAGAGGAGTGGAAAGAAGAAAAAGAAACCTTGTGGAACAAAATAAAAGAGTTAGAAGAAAAGGAGGAAAGGAGCGAGCAAGAAAAGAGGCGTAACAATATTGTCATCAAAAACGCAGGAATTAAAGGAGATAGTGTGGGGAGAAAAATCAGCGAATTATTGAAAGAAAAGTTGAAAGTGGAAGTGGATATTGTAGACGCATTCGAGTTGAAAAATGGGATAATATTAACGAAAGTAAAAGACATGAAAGGCAAAATCAAAGTAATGACTAACAAGTGGAGACTCAAAGGAACGGAGATTTATGTGGATAATGACCTGACTATAAAGGAAAGACATATTCAAAGTTCTTTAAGGAAAGTTGCCAGGGAAGAGAAAGATAAAGGGAACGTAGTTAAAATAGGATATAGAAAACTCGATATAAACAGCAGAAAGGTGTTGTGGAACGAAATAAGTGAGCGAATTACTGGATTGAAGGCAAAAAACTCAATCTTAAATTAAAAGAAGGAATCGAGGGGAGTTATGTAAGGGTGGGTTTTTGGAATGTGGCAGGATTGAAGTCTAAGTATAGGGGAGCAAGGTGGCAAATGGAGTTCGAGAATTGGATGGTTGATAAGGATGTGGTGGGATTAGTGGAGACGTGGGTAAGGAAAGAGGAGTGGGAAAGTGTAAAAGGAGCACTACCAGTGGGGTTTAGATGGTCAATTAAAGGGGCAGAAAAGAGTGCAGCAAAAGGAAGGGCAAAGGGCGGGATGGTTGTGGGGACAAGGAATGAGTTAAAGGCGGGGGTTATAGAATTTCGTGAGGAGGTAGAAGGCATGGTATGGGTGAGTTGCAGCCAGGGACCGTAGCAATTGGAAATAGGAGTAGTATATGTGAACAAGAACTGGGTTGAAGTGCGGAATGAGTTAGACAGAAAGCCAGCGAAGGGAAGAGATATGTTGTGGCGGGAGATTTTAACGCGAGAATGGGGGAGATGGGGGGAGGGGTAAGTAAGCAGGGGGAATTAATAGAACGGACATCTCAAGACAAAGTGATCAATAGTGAGGGAAGGAGGATGGGAGAGTGGATATTGGAAGAGGGGTGGGATATGTTAAACGGGTGTATAGAAGGCGATTGGGATGGGAAAAAAACGTACATTGGGCCCCAGGGTTCGTCGGTGATAGACTATGTGATAATAAAGGGGATAGATAGGAGAATAGTGAGAAGAATAGAGGTGGAAGAAGTACTAGGCTCAGATCATCTACTAATAGTGGTAGAAATATGGATGGGGAAGCAAAAGGAACAGCAGCAGGGGCTAGACTGGTGGAAATTGGCAGACGGGGCAAAGGAAATGGAAAGAATAGGTCAAAGATTTGAGAAGGTCAAGTGGAGTCAGGTGGAAAACATGGAAAAGATGGAAGAGGTTATAGCAGGATGCGGAAGGAAGATGAGAAGGAGCAGCGGAGGGGGGTGTCCATGGTTTGACGAAGAGTGTCGAGAGACAAAGAGAGAAATAAGGAGGGCAGTAAATGAATGGAGGAGTAGAAGAGGGGAGGAGAAGTGGGTGAGGGAGGCAAGAACGAAATACACGAAGGTTTGCGAGGAGAAGAAGGCGCAGGCTATCAAGAAAATTGCAGAGGACATGAGATCTTGCCAGAACGAAAGGGAAATGTGGAGTATTTTAAAGAGAGGAGAAGTAAGGGGACAGATAGAGCAAGAATGGAAAAATAAATGTTTAGAAAACTGCAGGGAGCCGATGGAGGTAGGGAGACGAGAGTTGAGAACAGAGGGGGAGGAGTTTACGGAAGAGGAGGTGGAAAGGGGTTTTAAAAAGGTGAAAGTAGGAAAAGCGGCAGGGCTGGGTGGAGTGAAAGCGGAAATGTGGAAGAGGATTGGAGTTGAGGGAAAAAGAAGATTTGGAGAGCTGCTAAATCAGATGTAGAGGGGAGAGAAGCAGATTCCGGAGACATGGCGTGTGGGAGTAATGTGCCCGATACACAAAAGTGGAGATAAAAAGGACGCGGGAAATTATCGGGGGATAACCATTATGTGTATCGGGTACAAGATAGCGATGGTAATTGTTAAGAACCGGCTAGAAAAGGAAGTAGAAGAAAAGGGGTTGTTGCCGGAAACGCAAGGAGGGTTTAGAAAAGGGAGGGGGACTAGAGATCAAATATTTACGCTAGCAAGAATAGTTGAGAGAGTGTTAGAGGAAAAGAGAAGTATGTAAGCAGTGTCTATCAATTTGAAAGCAGCGTATGATTCGGTTCCGAGAGAAAGGTTAATGGAGTGTTTGAAGAGGAAAGTCGTGAGCAAGGTAACAGTGGAATAGGTGAGAGGAGTATATGAGGAAACATGGGGGAGAGCAAAGGTGGACGGAAAGGTATCGGAAAAGTTTAGAGTATGGACGGGGGTGAGACAGGGATATCCGCTTAGCCCGTTACTATTTAACTTATATCTGAGTGAACTCGAAGAGGTCCTGAGAAACGGGCAAGCGGGCGGGGTTGTGATAGGGAAAATGAAAGTGTGGATGTTGGCGCATGCGGATGATGTGGTGTTGCTGGCGAAGGAATGGGGAGAAATGAATGAAATGTTACAAAGGGTTGAGAGGTATATGAATAAGCGAGGATTGTGTGTAAATGTAGAGAAAACGAAGTGGATGAGATTTAGGAATAGAGGAAGAGAAGGCAGAGTGAAAGAATTGGCATGGAAGGGTGAAGTGATCGAAAGAGTGAAAGAGTTTAAATATTTATGTTTTGTGTTTAGATGTGGTGAGGGGTACAGGGAGCACGCCAGATGGGTCCAACTGAACGCAAGGAAAGCGTGGTATGTGGTAAAGAACAAGTGGGGCAATTGAGAGAAAGCAGGTGACGTTCCTGAAGCAGCTACTGGCGGTGGAAAGATCAACGCCCAGTTATATTCTGCTTCAGGAAAAGAACAGAGCATGTATGCATGGAGAGGCAATGGAAAGAGTGGCAAAATATGAGATGAAATTGATTGGATTGGGTAGTAAAAGGCTGGTAAAAGAGGTGTGGAGAACATGTGTGGGAGTAGGAGAGAGTGATTGGAGAAAGGAGAGGAGAAAAATGCATGAAAGAGCAGGGGTGTCTGAAAGTTTGGAAAAAGGAGTGAATGTGGCAGCGTGGATGAAGGAAAAATGGAAGGAAGTGGAAAAAGAGGAGCGTCAAGGGTATATTGAGAGAAGTACCTATAATCCTCTATATAAAAGGTGGCAGGTACACGGGAAACTGCCAGGGTACCTCAGCAGGAATTTACTAAAAATAGGGGAGAAGGTAGCACTGGCGAGGGCTAGGTGTGGGTCGGAGGAGAGAGGAAGAAAGGTATGGATGGGTGAAGAGTATGGTAAGTGTGTGTTGTGTGCAGGTGGAAGGGATACGTGGAGACATATAGCGGATGAGTGTGAGGAGATAAGTGAGGAATGGACGAGAGGTGTTAAAAGGATAGAGGAGTGGATGCGAGAGGATGGGGCGGGCGTAAAGATTGTGATAAGATTAGGGCGAGAGAGTGAGAGGAGAAGAACTGATTAGCTGGGAATTTGGTTTCATGTGTTTAGTTTTGTATTGTGTTTATGGAAATGTATATTAGTTTTGGATGCCAATAAAGGTATTTTTTTTTTTATAAAATGTAGATTTTACGAAATATACCTTATTCAATCTACATATTGCGAAAAACATGATATAAATAACGATTTTAATATTCGTAAAATGTTGCCATTAGAACGTTGTTACAGTTTGCGTATAACTTTAACAAGAAATGAGTTACAGTAACTTCACAAAACCGCCATTTTATCAATTTTCTATACAGCAGAAACGGCTAGAGATAAATCAAATTTCTCTTTACTGTTGATTAAAACACGAAAAAGTATCAATGACTCGTGAACATGGATTTTCAATATTTCCTCAAATAAATAAGTTTTCTATATGTAGCACCTCTAAAATACACCACTTTGTACAATTATCGATATATCTTAATATGTATTTTTGAGCCATTTTACAGAGATTAAAAAGTTACTATTTTTATTGTAAAATCTATCGTCTCAACTTCCGATTATAGAGCAGAAAAGGGTTAGAGATAGATGTATTTTGTCTTTGTCATTGAATGAAACATGGAATGTTACCATAACTCGTAAAAGATGTTTTTAATATTCCTTAAAAAAATCCATATGTGGCACCTTCAAAAGTAGAGCATTTTAATAATCCTAATTTTTCAATTATTTTCCAACAACATTAAATTGTACAAATCTTCCTTAGTTATGACTTTTTGAGAAACTAAAACTATTGTTAAAGTAAATTTAATGGGACATCAAATTGTGATATTGAAATGGGCTAATATTTGGGCTGAATAATAAATATTGTAACAACAAACATTTATTTTACCTATATCTAAAATATACGCAAACAAAACTTTTAGATTTAGATTGATAAACAATATTAATTAGCAGGTTAAACATTCTCCTAAAGAGTAAATATACTCAATGACATTAGAAGCGTAACACCCAGAAGGAGTTATTATATTAACTTGATTTTTTGCCAGTGTGGTAGTCTTACATCAAGAATAAAATGATTACATTTTCAAGAAATTTTATTAAAAAACAATCTAAAAACAATTAATAATGTGTTTGGCGACCCCTTTGCTGTATACACTACTGTAGACGTCTGGGCATCGACAAAATGAGATGGTCGATGTCTTCTTGGGGCATCTCGTTCCAAGCAACTTGAATTTCATCGATCAACTGTGCAAGAGTCTGTGGAGGATGGTGCAAAAAGAATATTCTTCTTCCCATGATATCCCACACATGTTCAATGGGATTTAAATCCGGCGAACGGAAAAAAACATTAACACCAGCTTCATTAAGAAAGTTCATAGTTCGACGAGCAATATGGGGACGTGCGTTATCTTGTTGAAAAAGTACGTCTGAGCGGCCATCTAAATAAAGCAACAAAGTCGGTCGTATGACGTCTTCAACATAACGCGCAGCTGTCATACTGCCTCGAATGAATACAAGAGGTGATCGACTACCATAAGCAATAGCCCCCCAAACCATTACTCCAGCAGTCCTGTGTACATGCCTCTCAATAGCAAACCTAAGATCAGGTCGTTCTCCACGGTAGCGTCGTACCCTTCTACGGCCATCATGCGTGCCTAGACAAAATCGTGATTCATCGCTGAATACGACATCGTGCCATTCTGCCTCCCAATGCTGCCGTTCTCTGCAGCAGTCCAACCTTTGGCGACAGTGTCTCGCTGTTAAAGGAAGCACTAATCTTGGACGGTACGAAAGAAGCCCAAAGGATTGAATGCGGCGATATAAGGTTCGCATACTAACGGGCCTACCTTCTTCTCCAATCCATTGATCACCGATTTGACGCGTAGTAGCGAAACGGTCTCGCAGGGCTATTTGTCTTAAGCGCCGATCTTGACGTTCTGTGGTACGCCTTGGTTGACCAATTGGTCTTCTTCTTGCTCCTCTACCTTCTTCTGTCCATACCTGATACACACGTATTACAGTTGCTGCAGTGGAATCAATACGGCGGGCAATTTCGCGATAGGACATACCGACATCTCGATAAGCAACAACTCGACCCCGGTCAAAATCGCTCAAATGGTGATATTGTGGACGTCTTCGGACTCGAGGCATTTTATTTAAGCTTAACACACTCAACGGAAACACGAAAACTAAAAACATCTGTACTAAACAGCTCATATAAATAGTTTTATCAAAAAAGAAAAAGTGAAATATTCTTTTTTCACAATAGATATAAAAAGCACAAGGTTGAAATTGTTATCAATGTATGCTTTAAATATAGTCACTCTGTTGCTAAAATATGAATTAAAAAAAATCATTCCTTCTTGGTGTTACGATTCTAATGTCATTGAGTATATATTCCACGTGTTAACTCTTTTATTCTAAGCTTTAAAAAATTCTTACACCATATCGTTTTTGATATTACCAAGATATTTTAATCTTTTGTAATTTATTAATGCATTTTATTTGGATTTAATTTATTTTTCTTGAAATTCCAATAAATTCTTAAAAGTTAACTGCCTAATTTCTTGTAGGGTGAACGTCAAATTGAAATCCTGTTCTAAAGTTAGCTTTGTTTCAGTAATCATAATCGAATCCATCCCTAGATCGGCCAAAGTCCGTCCGTTGGTAACTATTAGCAATCGAATTCGTAACATTTTTTTCCTGCGAACTTCCTAAATATTTCTTATTCTTTCTTACTATCAAGCTCGATAGAACTGGATAAGGTTGTCGTAGGAAAACATCCAAAGTCGCCAAACGGGATGAGATCTTTTGCAACAGTATGCCATGCACTTCTGTTTTATCCGGCATATATTCTGCAATCATGCCAGGATCTCCAACTGATCCCCACTGAATAGCAAGGGATGGAAATCCATCACTTTTTCTCTTTTTACAATTGCGTTCAACAGCTGAGTTGGCGTATCTGTAATAGGTTTGACCTAGGCCTCTTCTTTCAGAGGTTGCAGAAGAAAACATGACGAAGTAATCCAATCCGGGAGTTAACCTTCTAGAAACCTCATCAAGATTATTTGCAATCTCCATTTTGGAGCGGCAAACAATTTCAAAATCCTGTTCCTGCAAGTTATCCATTAGAGCGTTTTTTTTTTTTAAATTCTGCTGCTAAGTTGAATATTCCACCAACTATTCCTAACATACTTGCTTAAGTGATAAGTTCTTTGGCACCTTTGCTAGCACCTGCGTCAATTGTAGAGATATGCACATTAACGTTTTCATTTTTTTATCTTGTCAAACATAAGGATTGGTAAGCATTACTAACACCTCTCCTGGAAGGCAATACAAATTTCCTTGTACTTTCAATGAGCCAATTGGTTAATTCTAATCTAAAGCCACCTTATCCTCCAATTAACAGGTACACCTTTTCTGGATCCATGTACGTTCTTGCAACTATATTAGAGAACTCAGTTCTATTTTCTAATTCCGTTTCATCTCTAATTTTAATCGAGACTTTGCCAATGTTGCTTCCAAATCCTAAATATCTAAAGGCTTTTTCCACTTCTCCCCCTGGAATATTTTATTGGGCAACGGCACTACTTCTCCATCTGCAATACCTTTCCTAATCAAACGCGCTACATCAATCTTCTCTGAGCGATTTATTGAAAAGAGTCTTTTTAATGAAATTCCATGAAAAGTTATATTTTTAAGGAAAAAGGACAATTCCATTGAAGTGTTATCCAATAAGTCGGTCTTTCCAATTTCCAGAAATCGTCCACCGTATGCTAAACATCGCATGGATGCTCTCAACTGCTCGCCGGACAAAGAATTAAGTACGACGTCAACTCCGCGGCCATTTGTTTGGGATAATATTAAATGCTCGTAGCTGCAATCGCAAGAGTATCCAATGTTTTCGTTTTGTAGTTTTGGAAATCGCTGCTTGAGGTAATCTCTTTTTGTTTGATTGCTGACCGTTGTGTAAACTTTACATCTTTGGTTAAGTGCAATTGTAATTGATGCCAAGCCCACTCCTCCGCAGTAGGAATGGATTAATATGCTTTCGCCGGGATGTAAATTTGCTCTGAGAATCAAAGCATAATATACCTGAAAGTAAAATAAAAAAATCAATAATTTGATAGTTATGTACTAAGCGGCTAAAAATGATGTTTTTGGCTTCATATTGTTAGCCAATGATGTTATATACAAGGCGGGCACAGTTATACAGTCATTCCATTTTAAAAAAAATAAATTACTAGATATTGAAGATTGCACTTAGATATTGACATTTTAAGAACACATACTGTGAAAATTGACAGTTTCCAATTAATTCGCTCATAGAGGCATCCTCTTAGTACAAGTAGAGATATAAATCATATTTTTATCTTATTCTTAAGAAAAGTTACAGACAGATTTCAAGAAGCTTTTTAGAGGCCAAAGTTTTAGAAATATAATTTTTTCTTGAAAACTTTAAGAGATAAGTGTACATTTGTTCGAATAAAATATGTTGCAATTTAAACGAGAAACCCAAAAAATTACTAATATATAGGGTGTTCTATTTAAAATAACAAACTTGGTGCTACTTGCGGTAGAACCGGAAGTGATATAAAGTTGAAAATATTTCACATGAGGAGAACTGATTCAACCATATGACAAGGATTTTTTTCAAATTTTTAGTGCAACGGCAACCATATAAACTTTTAACGAACGGTTTAGCGTAGACACACTGTATTGTAACATAATAACTTAAATACATGACATGGTTGTAATCAATTTGAGAGTCAAAATAACTCTGGTCAGTGGGCCGTCTTGCAGGTATTTATATTTGATGTTGGTGCTGACTGGTAGAGTTGGCCCGGCGATTTGGGACGCCGATGGTCACAAAGTCCACGAGTCCACCGCTGAGTTGCAGAAGCTGTTGCCGTGGATCGGCCGGACTGGCGCTCGTCATTCTTGCGTAAGTGGGGTATCAGGTAATTGTCCGGAATTGTGTTATGTTGTGATTGCATTATTGAACGAATGATGCAATCGCAAAGGAATAATTAATAATTAAATGTATGTCTAATCTTAAAGATTAGACATTCTGCCCGCCGGGAATGTCGGATACCAGTGGTCGTAGTTGGATGGACTCTGTCGGTGATAAGTTCCTTGGACGTGGGTGTGGGTTGACATTTTTTGGTGTCCTCTGGACTGTACAGTATTCTGGAGATGCTCTGGAAGCTGGACTTGGAACCATTTGAAGTTCTTATAGATATCCAGCCGGTAAGGTTTCGCCACTTTGCTTTTTCTTCCAGATGTGCCGAATGATTGCGATTCCTAGTCCTAATACGCCAAATATGCCTATGGTTGTTACAGCACTGGTCCAGGACGAGTGGTATCTGATGTGTTTCCAGTTGATGTTTAAAAGGTGGTCCCTAAGTTCCTCTTCTTTGTTGATTATGTCAGTTGCCATCTTATTGGTCTGTGATCGTAGAATAGATTTGAATGAAATTGGTTTTATAGCTGGCACTGTTTGTCCACTTATAAGTGAAACGTTAGCCTTCTTTGAATAGGTGGCCAGTATTGCTTTGGAATCCATTTGGTTTGGCGTTAGCATCACATGTTGTTTGTGTATGATACAATCCTGGGTTATTTGGATTACTCCTGTGTTGCTAAATTGAACATCCTCTTGTATACAATTGCAGGATATAGCTATTTTTATGGGTGATGGTGTGATGAATAGCCATGTGTGTGACATATGCAGTTGCTTCCATATAATTGAATGTAATGGAAAATTTCTTGTTCTGCAATGTATCTTGTCATCTCGGTCGAATATTTGACTGATGATGCATTCGGGATGTGTCTCGATGTCCATGATTTGAGGGGGTGCGCAGACATACTTGTGTCGTGTCAGTAGAGCTGTTGATTGTAGTCAACTGCGATGATGTCTTGAGATATATCCAGCGCCTCGTAGTATGTTTTATGAATTTGACATGGTGTCGCTGTTGCTTTCATTATTGTGAACTGTGATGTATCCACAATAAGGAAATGCCCATAAATGTGTATTGTGTTGCTATCCTGCTTGCTTTGCACAATTATGATAGGTGCCGATAGTAATTGTAGATTGGATGGGAGCTTCAGATTTGCGTGTTTTATGATGGATTGAATCTGAGCAGGAGGTATTAGAATATGGAAGTTATTTTGTCTGTATTGGATGCTTAAAATTTTGGTGTTGGTAAGTTTCGCTGAGAACATTATGAGCTGTTTGATACGCACTAAGGAAGTGGATATTTAATTGGTTGGAATTAATGGCGGCATACCATTTTGACATTTCATGGATTAATTCGAAACCTTGGTTTATCTTTAATTGAAATTGTTCCAACTTCTTTGCCATTACTTCTTCTGTACTGTTGAATGTTGCCATGGCAGATATCATTAATTTTGTTTGATGTTGTGCTGAGTGGATGAGCTGCTTCTGATTGATATTAAGGCGGTCAATATCTGTGTAAACTTCGTCATTAACTCCGAATAGTGCGGTCATTAATGTTCCTAGTAATCCCCGTTTGTTGCGTGATTTGTCCTGATTTGCTCTGCCTGAGAAGGTTTCTTCAATATTTTTTAGTATTTCTCTTAAATGATGTACTAGACTCTTGCATTCCACTTCTGTTGTTACTTTGTGGGTTTCTTTGCATAGTTGTAGAAATCGCAAGGTGACGTTACTAGCTCGACGTACATCAGCCTCTAAAAGTGTTTGGTTGTATTCTGCATGGATCCGAAAGGTTCCTCTCTCAGTTTGTGCGCTGCCAAAGTGTTCAATATAAAATCCGCCGTAGGGATGTTTAATTGTGTAATAGCTGCTAGCAACTTGAAAAAACTGCAAGAGAATAAATATTAGTATGATGATTGGGCTATTTTGTTTTCTAATTCTTTTTTCTTTTGTTAATGCCATATGTGTGTGCAGCTCTGTTTTCATATTTGTTTCTTCTTCTTCGTTAGTTTCGTCTTTGAGAAGTGGAATAAGATGATGTATCGCTTTTTTGTAGTATTTCCTCCACTTTTCACAACTGTGATCAGGCTGACTATTGCATCTTTTCCTGGATGAGTTTTAATTATTTTTCCTAATGGCCAATGCTGCGGTTTGGCATTATCTTATTTGATTATAACTATTGTATCTGGGGCCATATTAGGATGCGTTTTGTTCCATCCGTATCTTACTTGAAGTTGAGATAAGTATTCGTTGTGCCATGCTTGCCAGAAATCTGTTTTCATTTTTTGTAACAATTTCCATCTTCCCTTGAAATCCAATTGAATGGCTTAGGACGTAGTTAAGTAAGGTGTTTTCATTTCACACCCCGTTAAGAAGTGAGCGGGCGTGATTGCAATAATGTAATTTGGTTCTGTGGAAATTGAACAGAGTGGTCGAGAGTTTAAACAAGCCTCTATCTCACATAGTAACGTAGATAGTTCTTCAAACGTGAGTTTAGATTCTTCGATGATCCGATGTAGATGATGTTTCATTGACTTTACAGCGGCTTCCCAAATTCCACCAAAGTGTGGTGTTGCTGGAAGAATGAAATGGCATTGAGTTCCATTGGTGGCTAGAGTGTCTTGAATTTTGGATTTTCTCACCATAGTTTTAATTTCTGCTGCGAGTAATTTGCTTGCGCCTTGAAAGTTTGTGCCATTGTCGGTGTAAATATGTCTACAATTGCCTTTCCGCGATGTAAATCTTTTGAATGCTGCTAGGAAGGCGTCTGTAGTTAGATCACTTACAGCTTCTAGATGAATGGCTTTTGTTGATAAGCATACGAAAACTGCTACATAGCCTTTAAGAGCTTGATATCCACGACTTTTGTATGCTCGAATCGAAATGGGTCCGGCGTAGTCGATACCACAGTGTGTAAAGGGGGGTGACGACGTTGCTCTGGCTTCCGGAAGATGCCCCATTAACTGTTGTGCCGTAGTTGCTTTGTAGCGTAAACACCTGGTGCATTTGCTTATAACTGGTCTGACTGCGCTCTTTCCACGCGTGATCCAGAATTTTCTTCTGATGTATGCAAGTGTTGATTGATTTCCTGAGTGAAGAGTTCTGATATGTGCATCACGGATGATAAGCTTGGCTAGATTGGATTGATACGGAATTATGATTTGATGTTTAGTATCGAATGGGAGTGTGGCATTTTGTAGCCGTCCGTCAACTCTAAGTATTCTGTTGACGTCTATAAACGGGTTAAGAACTGCCAATTTACTTGATTTTGGTACATTGTTGTTTTCTTGTAGATATTTTAATTCATCTCCATAGGTTATTACTTGTGTAGATTTTATGACAATTTTAAGTATGTCTTCTAGTTCTTCCACTGTCAAATGAGGATTGTTGATTTTTGTTTTCCAACGTTTACAATAAGCTAATACTCGTAGCATTCTTGACATGTTGGAGAATCGATCTGTCATATCATCTGGGGGTTCGACCTGTGCTTTCATTGAGGTTGCCAGACATATCTTTAATTCTTCTTTGTGAACTGAGGTTACTGGTTTAGGAATCGTAGTTTGATCGTCCAGCCATCTTGGACCTTTCCACCATAATCTGTTGAATCGAAGATTATTTGGTGTTGTTCCTCTGGAGACTAGATCGGCAGGATTTTCTTTTGTGTCCACGTGATTCCATCTCTCCTTGGGTATGATTTGTATTATTTCAGTTACTCTGTTAGATACGAATTGATTCCATTTCGCTGAATCACCTTGAATCCATCCCAGTGTGATCATTGAGTCGGTCCAGGCAAAAATGTTTTTAAACTGAAGTGTTTTTGATATCTTCTCAATGAGACGAGCTAAAAACAGGGCAGCACTTAATTCTAATTTTGGAATAGTCAGCTTTGATTTGATGGGAGCCACCTTGGATTTTAATTGAAGTATTGTTGTAAACGTGATACCGTCGATGGTTGTTTTCGCATACACTACCGCTCCATATGCTTTTTCAGATGCGTCGCAATATCCATGTATTTCCGTGTGTTGTGTAGATTGAATTTTGCGAGGGACAATGATTTGTTCCACATCTCTAAGATCACGTTGAAACTGATGCTAATACGTTGTGATGGTTTTAGGAGTTGCTTCATCCCAATCTAATTTCTGCTTCCATAGTTCTTGGATTAGTAGTTTGGCACGCACGATAATTGGCGATAACCAGCCTAGTGGACGGAATAGTTTTGAAATTTCTGAGATTATGTGTCGTTTTGTTGGGGCGTCTTTGTTTGTTATGTGAACCTTGAATTGGAATGTGTCTTGTTGAGGGGACCACCATATTCCAAGTGAATTTCGAAGTTCTTCTTGTTGGATTTCAATGGGTTCTTTCCGTATTAAATCTTCTGGCAGGGACGCTAATAGTTCTGGTGCGTTGCTTGACCATTTACGAAGTACCAGGCCGCCTGTCTTGAGCATGTGTATAAGTTGATGTTGTAGCTCAATTGCTTTTTCTATGGAGTTGGCGCCTGATAAGAGATCGTCTACGTAGAAATCGTTGAGTGTTATTGATGAAGCTTTCGGAAAATTTGTTGCTTCATTACGTGCAAGTTGTTGCATAGTGCGAATTGCTAAATAGGGTGCTGATGCCGTTCCATATGTTACGGTTGTCAGTTGATATTCTTCAATTGCTTCCTTGGGGTTGAATCTCCATAATATTCGTTGGTACTGTTGATCATTGGGGTGTATATTGATTTGCCTCTACATCTTCTCTATATCTGCTGTGATTACGATTTTGTGCATGCGAGATCGTAACATGATTTTAGAAAGATCTTGTTGTAGTGAGAGACCGGTGTGGATGATGTTATTTAGACTTACTTTGGATGTCTTTTTACTAGATGCATCAAAGACAACACGGAGTTTTGTTGTACTGCTTGACTCTCTGATGACTGGTTGGTGGGGAATGTAGTATGCTCCATGACTGTATGTTTGTTTAGGAACTTTTATCATGTGCCCCAAGTCAATGTATTCTTGTATGAAACTTAAATACCGTTGAGCAAGCGTTTTGTTTTTCGCAAATTTCTTTTCTAATTGAATGAGTCGTGCGGCTGCCTGGCTACGAGAATCTCCTAATGTTAACGTTGTGGATTTGAACGGGATGCGTACCATGTATCTTCCATCAGATTCATGCGTGGTTGTGCTTCGATAATAGTCTTCGCACTCTCCGTCCGCATCGCTTGGTGGTTTGGGTGTAGGTATTTCTTCTGTCTTCCAGAATTTTGTAAGTTGCTGATCTTCGATAACTACCATCATGCTGCAGCTGTTCGGAATATCATGGCTGTTTGCTGTTCGTGAAGCTCCGCTTATTAACCAACCTATTCGGATTGTTGCCCTATTAGGTTGTTTGTTTTGATCAATCCTTCCAAGATGATGGCTTCGTATTCTTTGATTCCGATTAGTGCATCAATCTAACCTGGAATGTTGAATGTGGGATCAGCTATCCACTTGTTGTTTCAGGTACTATCTAAGTTCGGTAGTTTGTTTATTGGCTGAGACATTGTTATTTTTGTAATGATAATAAAATCTGAATTCATGTTGAATTTGCTTGGGAATCTCGGCAACATGATTATGTTAATCTTCCATATTGCTGTTTGAACTGCTGTTGCGTTGATTCCAGTAATCGTAGCCTGAACTCTTTGTTTAGGGAGCCATAATCTTTGCGCAGCTTCTTCAGTGATTAATGAGATTTGTGACCTTGTATCGATTAGAACTCTCAAATATTTGTTTTCGCCATTTGCAGCTCTTGCTTGTATAATGGCGGTAGCCAATACAGGGATCTTAATATCACTTTGTTTATCTGCAGTTAGTGCACAAGCAGTTCTTGCGTTGTAGTTGTTTTGTCGTCTATCAGTGGATTGTTGAACTGTCTGTCGGGATGCTGTGTTGTTTTGTGGCCTATCTTAATGCAGCAATGTGTGATGGAACCCTTTGCAGCATACTCTGTTACTCCTGCACTGTGATATCGGATGATCTCTGAGGCAGTTTATGCATAGACGTCTAAGTCTTATCTCCGCATTCCGTTCTTTTGCGGATATGTTTTTAAATCTATCACATTCCATAATAGAATGTGATTCAGAGCAAAATATACACTTTTTATTGTGGTGTATTGGCTCACGTTTTTGGTTGTTCGCGTTGTTTTGCCCCTGGTGTCTTGATGGATGCTGGGATACAACTTTTAATTGATGGTCTTTGTTGTTAGAATGTTCTAGCAACTGGAACCTTTGTCTTAGAAATAGCAACACTGATTCTAATGTTGAATTTCGTTCGGAGTTTTTAAACCTTGATCATATAATCTTATTGTTTCTGTGTAACATCTTTCGTGCATGATTTCGATTATCATCGGTCCCATTGCGTTGGCATCTAACTTTACTGCTGATAGTGCGGAAATGCTTTCTTTAATTTGATCGTGCATCCGTTTCAGGTTTTCTGCGGATTCGTGTTGTAATTGCGGGAGATGCAGAATTCTATTTAGTAATTTGGATACCAGTAATCGTTTATTTTCATATCTTTCGTCTAGGATCTGCCAGGCTGCTTCGAAATTGTCCTAGGAGCTGGTTAGATGTTGAATTAGTGCTGCGGCTTCACGTTTTATATACGACTTCAAGTATTGCAACTTTTTAGTCTTGCTTAGGGCAATGTTATTAATTATTGTTTTGCTGAATAAATCTTTAAACGATGTCCACTTCTCGTAGCTGCCCGAGAATGTTGATAATTCGATTTTCGGTAAATTTACTACATGTGCTGCTGGAATTTTGCGCCGTAGGCCTGCTCGTGCCCCATTATTTCTTCATGTAGTTCTTGCGCACTGTCCCATTGTTTTTGTAGTCGTTCTAGTAGGGATTGGTATCGCTGTTTTGGTTTCTCTTGGCTCTTTTCTTCGATGATGGTATTCATTGTTCTCGTGAGACGATTCAATTTTTTTTTGTTGCTTTTGCGATCGAATTTGTTGCTCCGTTAGAGACGGAGTTTTCGTATCCGTTTCTTTTTTATGATCGTGAGATGAATCGGTGTCATCATCCCACATATTTAGACTTTTTGCATTTCTGATTATGTAATTTTTCGTTTCATCGTATATTGTTTCGATTTGTTGAAAATATCTGGTTGTGAAATATGTGTGTTCTTCGGAGACGTTGCATTTTTTTAGGAGATCGTCGTTGTCCTGAACTACACCCCAGAGATTTTCCAATGTCTCTAGACGTTTGATGAAGTAATTTTTTGATCTTCTTGAGTCCGAATCTTTCTTGATATTGGTGCCCAGTTGACTGACTTTCTGGCCTAATTCTTCTTGATCTTTTGCGAGTTCGTTGGAACGTTCCATTTTGGCGGTCAATGGGGTCCGGTATTTCGATTCGTAGAAAAATTAACTGGCGCTTAGGCTTGGTGCGTGCTGACCCAGTCAATACGGATTTATTTTTTGGAATGAAAGCTGGCGCTTTGGCTTGGTGCGTGCTAGACCCAGCTTTCGGATTGATAGGAAAATTAACTGGCGCTTAGGCTTGGTGCGGGCTCGACCCAGTCAATTTTGATTTTTGGATTGAAAGCTGGCGCTTTGGCTTGGTGCGTGCTAGACCCAGCTTTTGGTTTGTAGGAAAATTAACTGGCGCTTAGGCTTGGTGCGGGCTGACCCAGTCAATTTGGATTTATTTTTTGGAACGAAAGCTGGCGCTTTGGCTTGGTGCGTGCTGGACCCAGCTTTCGGATTGATAGGAACTAACTGGCGCTTAGGCTTGGTGCGGGCTTGACCCAGTTAGCTGTTTTGTTCGAAGGACCATGTAATAGTTCAGGGTAGAGTAGTGGATTAAAATGCTGCACTTTCGCGTAACGTTCAAAGGGGTACGTACATCCCTAAAAGAGCAAGCAAGTCAGGGCAGTCTATAAGACCATTCAAAAGTTTTTAGACTAAGATAATGTCTGCGTTGCAAAGTCTTGTATCAAGCGTCGCAGAAAGAATTATAGCTACCGGTTACATTTAACTTAAAAGAAGTTAACATTGAAAACTTTTCCTGTACTTGCTCGATCTTATGTTTATCGACCGCCGTATAAGGTGACCATACACTAGAACAATACTCGAGGTGCGGACGAAGCAAAGAATTGTAAAAGGTGCATAGGGTCCGAGTGTTACCGAATTTATTTTTAGGAACCCTAGCATCTGGAGGGCTTTAGATGCTATACCAGATGTATGCAAACTAAATGAGAGATTTGAAGTAAATGTAACACCTAAGTCTTTAATGGTTGTTACCCTAGCCAAAGATTTACCTAATATAGTATAATTATAGAGTAGGGGGGAAAGTCGCCTTGAAAATGCGATAGCACAGCATTTTGAGAGGTTTAGTGCAAGGTTATTGTTGCTACACCACCTGCCGAAAGATTGTAAATCCTTTTCAAGTAACAAGGCATCGCTCAAGGTACGGGTCTTCATAAAGATCGTCATGTCATCGGCAAATAATAAGCACTTAACATGAGTGAAGCACTTGATGACATCGTTAATGAAAACATTGAAGAACAGATGACCAAGGTGTGATCCTTAAGGGACACCAGATGTTACCTGAATGAGGCTAGAAGTACAGAAACCAATATCCACAAGTTGATCCCTCTTCGATATATAAGAACGGATCCATTGCAGAAATAGACCGTCAATGCCAGTAAGCCGCAATTTATATATTAATAGTTCATGGTCAACAGACTCGAAAGATTTCGAGAAATCTGTATGGATAGCATCTAGCTTCGTATATGTATGACTCATAAACTGAAATATTTGTGGTTGTAGATTTGCCAGTTCTAAAACCATGTTGGTTTGTGGAAATAACTGGCTGTAACACTGTTGTGTTTAGTAACCAGCATCTCAAAGATCTTGGGTGCGACTGACAATATAGAGATAGGGCGATAATTTTTTACGTGTTTTTTATCGCCAGATTTATGAACAGGTGTTATAAAAGTAGTCTTCCAACATTCAGGAAATTCAATGGTTGTGAGAGATAAATTAAAAAGGAGCCATAAGGGGCGACATAACGCAAACGTGCAGCTTTTAAGTAATGACGCGAGTAACCCGTCTGGTCCAGGACGATTATTGGTCTTCAAGGCTGATAGGGCTTCTAAGATACCGCTTATATTTAAAGTTTGTAGGGTGCTTTCACTGATGTGACTGTAGCTGACTTGAGAGGCAAAAGCTATGTGAGATACATTGGTATTTGTTTCATAAACGGAACCAAAAAAAAATGCAAAATGATTGACAATTTCGTCAGTATCTAACATAACTTTACCATCATATGTAAATTACGATGGCATTATGTGTGTTTGGCGCTTTGACTTAACGTAGTACCAAAAAGTCTTAGGGTTACATTGAATAGAACTTTCAACCTTATTAATATAGTTTGTATGGCACTCTTTAGCTTTACTCTTACATTTAGATCGAATTTGGTTAACATTTAAGTAAATTTCTTTGAGTTGAGAAGAAAACCATTGAGGAAAACACGAGTTATTTCTTTGACTTTGTTTTATAATAAATAGATCGATTAGAGAAAAAACGGAATGATAAAATCGATCACACGGTTCTGTAATATTGCAACAAGCAATTAGGTCATCCCACCGTATGTTAAGAAAAGCATCACTTAATGCTTGATAATCGGCGCGCTTAAAATTATAAATATGATCCGTAACGTTACCTAACCATTTATTTGTATTACAAGAACGAAAAGAAAAGGCTATATCAATAGAGGGATGATAAGGATCGATCACCCTGAACAAGTGGGGTTATAAATTCATTGAATGAAAACTGAGAAATGAAAGAGGCTGGTATAAAAACTAAATCCAACATTACCGAATTTGCATTATATAGCGAGTTTAGTTGGTAACATTTTCATTACCAATTGTATTAGCAACCAAAGATACATTTGCACACTTTGACTTCGTCACAACACCGTATTGGTCGTTAACCCATGAGGCATGGGGTAAGATATATTCACCAAACATATAGAAAGAGGTATTCCTATTAGTGATTGATTCTACTGTCGGACAGTGCATTTGATAAGTTGAGTAATCCGAGTTGAAGGTATATACACAACTCCAACTGTGATACTTATGCTACCCACACATCTTGAGCCCATTTATCAGGAGATTGAAAAGTTTCTGGATCATCGGTTACGATGCCTACTTTAAAAGATGCATATAATTTTTCGTAGTGAGAGGAATACATGTAGTGTCTTCTAATCCCAAATTGTTTGACAAGAACAAGTATGTTTGATACGATATTGTACTTGTAGTATGAGTATTTGACGAGTTTTAAACTATAGCAATTTGAGCCGTAGGTTGTGTATAATCAGTCGACTTACTGGGCTCAGTTGCTGTGATGTTATCTTATTAGTAACGAAGAATGTCGCAATAATTGTTACTAGAACTTGTGCTGTTAGCACTTCTGCTATTAACTGGTTTTCTAATACTTTCAGAAGGCGGCATGTATAGATATACCGGATTTATTAAAATATAACTCGAAAAGAACCTTTACTTCTTTAATTAACGATTGATTGCAATCGTTAACCAATTGATTTATATCAGTCGATGATGACGATTTAAAATGAATAATTTCAAGTTTGAGCGCTGTCATCTCCTGGTTAAGTGTGCGCATCTCAGATTCGAGCGCGCTTAAGATTCGCAAGTAAATGCTTACACATTTCCCATTTCTGGGGTGGGAGTAAGAGGCGCATTCATTGTTAGGTTGTCGTTCGATGCACTGCACCCATTGCATGATGGACACTGAGGAATCTCAACAACATCAGACTTTAAATCAGCAAATACGGTAAACCATTTAAGATAACTGCGGTGTATTTTTTCTTTGCATGCTAAACAGGTTATCCCTTTTTTACAGGGGTTTACATCTGTGAAATAACATATTTTGCAGATGTTTTATAAACATTTAGCGACAGACAGGTTATAGTAAACAAAGGTAAACTTTCTATATAAAGAAAAGTAACAATGGGCACACACTTCACAGCACTGTGTACTTAGTGCTGACTTATATTATACACGACTGGTTAATGTAGGCCATGGAAAAAAGGAAGTGTAACAAGTGCCACGTAAAACCATGAGGTTAAATTGATTAAAATAACTACTTACATTAAAGATTATAAAACAATAATACTTAGACGAATTACTCACAGGTCTTAAGACAAAGCTTGACAGATTAAGTCGAAGCGCTAAACACACGAAATGCCATCAACATTAACATGTGATGGTAAACAAAAATAATAATAATAAACAGTACAGTACGTACTCTCAGACCACACGTTCGTTGACTTTTGATTTTTTTTTCAAAACCTATTGAATCTAGACATTTATAACATTGACATTATGCATGTTTTATGGCATTGTTTCCTGAACTCAGTAATGTATCACACTGATAGTTTATTTCAGATTTTATTTTTAAAATTATAATATTTTCTTTTTTGTAAAGAGTGTCTAGGAAACAATGACGTCATATTTATTAATTAACAAAATCTTAGCAGTGGTCATTCAATTTCAGCAGTCAAAATGAATTTATACGTGTCAATCTTTAGTAATTGTAATTGTAATAATAAGTAACGATCATAACACATTACATAAAGTAATAAAAGTGTCTTGTTCAAGTTTATTATTCTTCACACAGGAAAGGATGAATTTCATTTAAAGTACATCTGTGTGTCAGAATTAGGTTATAGCGCTACCCAATTAAGACAAATTTGGTAAATAATTATAAACCATTTTTGACTTTGTGTCTAATGTTTGAATATACATTAAGAATCTAACGTATACATTTTATGTCAAGAAACATGCATTTTTTAAATTTTGTATTATTCTTCATTTTTGACTTTGCGTCTAATGTTTGGATATACGTTGGGAATCTAACCTTTACAGTTTATATCAAGAAACATGAATTTGTTAAATTTTGTATTATTCCTTATTGAAAAATCTAGCTGTTTATAGTTATAAGTAACACTAACGCATAACTACTATCAGTATTTCGTTTTTTAACAAATACGTTTTCTATCAGTATAGTTGTAATGAATCAGCTTTTTAAGGGTGATATGGAAGCAAATTATGAGCATCTTATGGGCCCTAGGAGTTGTCAGATGAGTTTCCAGGGTACTCTTTGCTAAAAACAAAAACTTTAATATACAATGAATTATAAGTGAATTCACTGAAAAAAATATAATAACAATAGAGTTTATTGTCTATCTAGAATTTTATGCTCTGTCATTGGTACGTGAACCATGGAAAAGTGATAAAATGGCAAGGTAAAAATGTAAAATTTACAGGAATTTAAAAAAAATCGAAAATTGTCAAAAAAATGATGAAATGTTTAAATTTGAGAAAATATTGAAACAATGTCAAAAAGTGATGAAATGTCAAGAAATACTAAAATTTGACGTTTTCAAGTGTGTCGAAAAGTGATAATATGTAATAAAAAATGTTTTAATTATTTTAAACTTAACAATTAATCAGTGCTTTTATGCACGTGGCACATGAAGTAAAATTTCGAGTTAAGAAAAGCAAGAATTCGGATTCCAAATCTAAATTGTTCCTGCTTTTCTCAACTCGAAATTTTACTTGATGCTTAGCCTGGAAGCGGAAAACATTTTTTTTAAATAATTACTAGGTTTTTACAATATTTTCATCAATTTACAAAATCTTGAGGGTTTTCAAGTTTGTTCAATTTTAAAAAATTGATTAATCATTTAAAATCGCATAAATTCATGAAAGTTTACAAAAATTTAGGAAAAACACGAAAATTCATAACGTTTTAAAATCTGACAAAAAGCTCTAAAATTCATAAATAGCATCAACATTTTAAAAATTTACGAAATTCAAGAAAATCGTCAGAATTTTGAAAATTAACATAGCAGTTTTTAGACAATAATCAAAATCTTAATTTTATAGTTTTCTTTATTTTAAAATTGAAAGTAAAAATAAATAGAGTAGAAAGTTTTTTTTACAGAAATTCAGTCTTTGGTTCAAAAGAATTTGAATATTTATGTTTGTGAATTTTGTTGTAAAATTAATTTTGTGGATTTTTTCAATAATAATATCAATATCAATAAATCTGCAGTTTAATTGATTAAAAAAATTGTTTGTATAAAATGTAAAAAACATATTTTAGGTAAATTTGAGTGTTTGCAATTTTATTCCCAGTAAAATAAAATTTTAGTCAGTATAGTCAACGTTGTCAAATAACAATCAGTACAGTCAGAAAGACTACATTCTGACTTGCAGTCAAACAACAGTCAATATTATTATTAGTAGGCAATAGGATTATCAGTATAGTTTTAGCAAAATTGAATAAATCAAGACAAAAATTGACGGAAATAATTAAAGCTATTTAATATTTTGAAAATTTGCAAAGGATATTAAAAATTTAAAAAAAATATTAAAAATAGCAAAAATCAACCAAAAACCAAAAGCCGAACTTTTAAAAAATCAAGGTATGTTTTTTTTTAAAGAAACAAATTTTGTTTCAACGTTTGTAAAAACCAACATCCGATCGCTAGAATAGAATTATTTTCAACTTAATTGTGATTATTTTAACGAAATCAATGTTTTTTTTTTCATGTATTATAAAGAAATCAATCAAGCGGCGAATCGTAATTTCAAATGTGATTTTTTTGTTTTCCGCATTGGAAATTAAAAAATGGGTATTTTAAAATAATTTCACGAATAAACAAATTATTGGTGAATTTTTAAAGAAAGGTCGACGAATTGCAAATTAATCAATCATTTTTAGAGAAAATAAAAATTCTATTATCGCCTCGTAATTTGAAATTTCGAAGAATTGTTTATTTTTTTCGTGTTGGAAACAATATAAACAAATTGCTCAACTCTAAGACAAAGTGAGATGGTTTTGCCACCAATGCGATATAGAGGTTATGCACATGGTTGCGGACACAAATTCAATGACAGTAAAAAGGAGATTAGTGAAATATATCAAAAATTAACTATTCTTAGTGAAGCGTCACAGGAGAGACACGTAGAATACAAAACTTATGCAAATACGTTAACAATAGAACAAACTACAAATATAAAAAAACAAACTGCAGAACTACAACAGAAAATAAAACCCAGTGCCCTTAACACTCGGATCAAAAAAACAAAGAACATGTGAAATGGAGGAATACTCATACAAACTTACTCTAAAAATGAAGGCGATAAACTAATGGAAGAAATAAACAAAGAACTCGGCGAAAAATACAATGTAACGGTATCAAAAATGATAAATCCCAAAATAAAAATCCTGGATATCAAAGAAAAACTAACAAATGAAGAACTAGAAAATAACATAAGAACACTAAATCAATTTATAAATGAAGAAGACATCATCAACATCACATACCAAGTGCAGTCAAGAAAAACAAACACATGGACAGCATTCATGGAGACAAATGGCACCACCTTCAAAAAAATTTGTGATAAAAAACATATAAACGCAGGATGGAGTGAATGCCGAGTGATGGAATACATCACCCTCAGAAGATGTGCAAACTGCCTTATTTTCGATTACAAAACAAAAGAGTGCACAAACAATCGTGCCTGCAAAAGCTGCTCGGAAACCCACCCACAAAAAGATTGCAACGAGCTATTCTGCATCAACTGTCATTTAGCAAATGAGAAACTGTCCCGTGACCGCTATGAGCATAAAAAAACTACAAGAGAGAATAACCTATGGATAAGAAGAGTAACGTTTTAATACACGTTTCTATTATTACATACCTATGGCATTATTATTAGGATTATTATTATTATATTATGAACTGTGATATAATTAGTACAAATACAAACCTGTCAAATGATTTGAACGTAAGTACCTATGATTTCTCAAGGTATATAAATAATATACTCAATGACATTAGAAGCGTAACACCAAGAAGGAATGATTTTTTTGAATTCATATTTTAGCAACAGAGTGACTATATTTAAAGCATACATTGATAACAATTTCAACCTTGTGCCTTTTATATTTATTGTGAAAAAAAAAATATTTCACTTTTTCTTTTTTGATAAAACTATTTATATGAGCTGTTTAGTACAGATGTTTTTAGTTTTCGTGTTTCCGTTAAGTGTGTTAAGCTTAAATAAAATACCTCGAGTCCGAAAACGTCCACAATATCACTATTTGAGCGATTTTGACCGGGGTCGAGTTGTTGCTTATCGAGATGTCGGTATGTCTTATCGCGAAATTGCCCGCCGTATTGATTCCACTGCAGCAACTGTAATACGTGTATATCAGGTATGGACAGAAGAAGGTAGAGGAGCAAGAAGAAGACCAATTGGTCAACCAAGGCGTACCACAGAACGTCAAGATCGGCGCTTAAGACAAATAGCCCTGCGAGACCGTTTCGCTACTACGCGTCAAATCGGTGATCAATGGATTGGAGAAGAAGGTAGGCCCGTTAGAATGCGAACCTTATATCGCCGCATTCAATCCTTTGGGCTTCTTTCGTACCGTCCAAGATTAGTGCTTCCTTTAACAGCGAGACACTGTCGCCAAAGGTTGGACAGGTGCAGAGAACGGCAGCATTGGGAGGCAGAATGGCACGATGTCGTATTCACCGATGAATCACGATTTTGTCTAGGCACGCATGATGGCCGTAAAAGGGTACGACGCTACAGTGGAGAACGACCTGATCTTAGGTTTGCTATTGAGAGGCATGTACACAGGATTGCTGGAGTAATGGTTTGGGGGGCTATTGCTTATGGTAGTCGATCACCTCTTGTATTCATTCGAGGCAGTATGACAGCTGCGCGTTATGTTGAAGACGTCATACGACCGACTTTGTTGCCTTATTTAGATGGCCGCCCATTGCTCGTCGAACTATGAACTTTCTTAATGAAGCTGGTGTTAATGTTTTGGCGTGGCCGCCCCGTTCGCCGGATTTAAATGCCATTGAACATGTGTGGGATATCATGGGAAGAAGAATATTCTCTTTGCACCATCCTCCACAGACTCTAGCACAGTTGATCGATGAAATTCAAGTTGCTTGAAACGAGATGCCTCAAGAAGACATCGACCATCTCATTTTGTCGATGCCCAGACGTCTACAGGAGTGTATACAGCAAAGGGGTCGCCAAACACATTATTAATTTTTTTTAGATTGTTTTTTGATAAAATTTCTTGAAAATGTAATCATTTTATTCTTGATGTAAGACTACCATACTGGCAAAAAATCAAGTTAAAATAATAACTCCTTCTGGGTGTTACGCTTCTAATGTCATTGAGTATAGAATTTCAGATATGAAACCGCTCATGAAAATAACAAACATGAATATAAGAAGCTTAAAAAGAAATTTCACTGAGCTTGAGGCAACTCTCCATATCCTGAATCCCAAAAATATTGACGTGCTCATCTTAACAGAAATCTGGAATATCCCCTCGTTAAAAAACTTTGCCATAAATGGTTATAATGCATATTATAACAAGTCAAATCTAAATCAAAATGATGGAGTAGTAATCTACATAAAGAGCGAATTTAATATACAAAGTACCCCCTCTAGGAGTTGCGAGACCTTGCTGTGGGTGAGGAGGCTTGCGTGCTGCCGTGGCGTTTCCAGTCGATGGCTGGGAGCGCTACGGCAGTCTGACTAAGGAGCAACTCAAACCCAAGCCAAGGGGTAAGGCATCGTGCCGAGGGCTGCGTGACACTGGAGGAGCAGTGCCGTTAACAATCCCTTGGGGGCACCGGGCGAAACCCCCTCGTATTTTGCCTTATGCGGGGCTCTCAATAGGTGGACCGTATATTTCCCTAGCTACTCATGGGACCAAAAATGAAAATCACACAAAAACCAACACCACCAACAGGCCAGGAGGCTCCCAAGGCAAAAGAGCCAGGGACCTCAGGCAAGGCCAATAAGGAGGATACTGAAGCCACAGGGCAGGGTACCTCTACACCGCAAGGGCCGCGCAAGGCACTGAGAATCAGTGCCATAGAAGACGTGGACATGATGTCAGACGAAGAAATTCGTAGGGCAACAATATCAGGGGTCGCAAAGGCCAAAGTGGGGTGGCGAGTGAAGCAAGGTCAAGATTACGTAGAGGCCAAAAGAGCTGTAATCAAGGCCAATTTCACTAGCAGCCAAGCACGACAGGCTCAAGGCCCAAACCCAAAGAAGAAACCCCAAGGGCAACCAAGGTCCGGGGCTCCTTCACAAGCAGCACCCCAAGGGCAAACAAAGTCCGGGGGAGCTAAGCAAAAATCTGAGAAAGCCTCGTCAAAGAGGCTACAATCAGACGGTAGCACGCCTAGGGCGACCAAAAAGACCAAAGTGGGTGGGCCCTCCTTCACGGAAGCCCTAACATCAGTCAAGGTCGCCGTAGCAAGTGCGGATTTCCCAGAAATCCAACTAGAGCAGGAGAAGCTGAAGGCACTCCAGGACTCGATAATGTCGGCGTACGAGCAGATACCGGAGCAAGGACTACAAGTCCGCTTCAGCAAATGCACGTACCGACCAGGCTACCTAACGGTAACATGCGCCGACACGGACAGTGCCCAGTGGCTGAGGGAGACGATCCAAACCCTAAAACCCTGGGAGGGAGCATCCCTCAAGGAGTTAAAGGGGGACGACATCCCCAAGCCCTAGACCTGCACGGCATATGTCCCGGACGAAGGGAAAGAAAGGCCGGGGGCCGACAGGATCCTCAACAGATTGAGGATAGGGAATAGAGGCCTTAAAACACACCTCTGGACGGTGTGGGGAAAAACCCAAGGAGCCAAAGGGGTGCTGTGGACCTTCTCGATTGACAAACAGTCAAAAGAGGAGGTGGAGAAGGTAAACATGCACCCCTTCTTCGGGTACGGCAGGCTGCGATTCCGTATCAGAGAGGGCAACAAAGCGGCAGAAGGGGAGAAGCAAGGCAAAGAAGCCACAGCCCCGAAGAAGCCCAGCGAATCTCAAGGCTCAAGCGAAGCCGGGGAGGAGGCAAATCAAAAAGGCAACGTCTCATCCGAGGATCAGACCTCCGTCAGCGGGACCAGTCCGCTCTTAAGGCCACAGGCCAAAGAGACGGGGGCACCAATGGAGGGGGCCGGATCCGAGGATGAGACGGCACAGAGTACCCCTCTTCAACATTAAGAGGGAGATTAGGGTCCTGCAGGCAAACCTCCAGCACGCAAAAGCCGCATCGGCAACGCTGTGCAGGAGATTCGATAAAGAAGGCCTAGACATCGCCCTCCTGCAGGAACCCTGGTTAATTCAAGGGAAAGTAGCAGGCCTAGCGCCACAACATTCCCAGGTAAGTTACAGCCCAAACGCCGTAAGGCCAAGGGCGTGCATAATACATAGCAATAGGGTAAAGTTTACACTAATACCGCGGTTATGCACGGATGATGTAGTTACAGGTATAACAACAGCCATGACAGAGGACGGAGAAAAGAGCTGGATGACCTGCTCCGCCCACTTCCCAGGAGATGAGAAGGCCTGCCCTCCGCGCATACTAAGCGATATAGTTGCATACTGCGCGGAGAAGGCATATCAGCTCATCATAGGATGTGACGCTAACGCACACCACACAGTCTGGGGTAGCTCGGACATCAACAAACGAGGTGAGTCTCTTTTAAACTTTATCTCTGCGGAAGGGCTCATAATAGCCAACATAGGCAACAAGCCTACTTTCACCACAAAAACCCGCAAAGAAGTACTGGATCTGACAGTCTGTACCGGGAAAGTGAGTGACGTTATAGTGAATTGGCATGTGTCAGAATAGCCCTTATGCTCAGACCACAGGCAAATCCGCTTCGACTTGGACACATCTCTCACGGAGGGTAAGTATAGAAACCCCAGAGAGACAAACTAGGAAGGATATAAAGAATCCCTCAGGGCGGCTCTCCGGGGAGGAACAGCACCGGTGAGTGAGGTGGAGGGGCTAGAACTGGCAGTGGAACAAGTAAATGACGCCATCAAGACGGCATACTTGGAAAACTGCCCGGAAAAAACAACCCGACATAGGGGTTGCCGCACAATCTGGTGGAACAAGAACCTTGAAAAGCTAAAAGCCCAGGTTCGAAAGCTATTTAATAGGGCCAAAATCACACAGAAATCCGAAAAGCCAAAAAAGACTCATGGAGGAAGTTCTGCGAGGGGCTAATCGACACTCCGGCATGTTTGAGAATACACAAAGTCCTGGCAAAGGATGGAAGTGCTGCAAAAGAGGTAGATTTCGTCAAAAAATCTGACGGGACTTATACTGAAACAAAGGAGGAAAGTCTCAAGGAGAACACACGCAAAAATCCCGGCCGAAGGCAAAAAAAGCCAGACCGAAATGATTGGAGGTTAGCCACAGAGGTCACAAGACCAAGCAGAATCAGATGGGCCATAAGCAGATTCCAACCTTATAAGTCCGCTGGGATGGATGGGATCTATCCCATCCTGCTACAGAAGGGCATAGAGGAACTGGTGCCGCATCTAACAAAGATCTTCAAAGCCTGTCTGGCATGGGGACACGTACCAAGGGCGTGGCAAAGTGTAAAGGTAATCTACCTGCCTAAGGTAGGTAGAATAGCAGATCTAACACCGAAATCTTACAGACCCATCAGCCTCTCTTCATTCCTACTGAAAACAATGGAGAGACTGGTCGACAGATACCTACGAGACGAGATACTGGGGAAAGATACCCTCAGTAACCGTCAGTACGTTTACCAGCCAGGAAAGTCCACGGACTCGGCGCTGGACGACCTAAACAGGCTCATCACAAAGTCAGTAGAGGACAAAGAGATAGCTATGGTCACATTTCTAGATATAGAAGGGGCGTTCAACAATGTCACAACCAACTCGCTTATAGAGGCACAGGCAAGAAAAGGCGTCCCGCCAAGTCTCTACTAATGGATAAGGGCTAGCCTGGAGAAAAGGAAAATTTCATCCACATTAGGAAGGCACACCATTAAAGCCAGAGCTGGCGGAGGCTGCCCGCAGGGAGGGGTTCTATCTCCACTGCTATGGGCAACTCTTGTGGACGACTGACTAAGGAAACTGTCCGAAGAAGGCATCCACTGCCTAGGGTATGCGGATGACTTGGCCATAGTCATCAGAGGCCGGTTCGCAGGAGTTATCTCACAACGAACACAAAGGGCCCTAAACATAGTAGACAACTAGTGTCGAAGGGAACGACTGACGGTCAATCCCGAAAAAACACAGATTGTCGTGTTCACAAAAAGAAGAGCGCTAGAAGGCCGAAGGCCACCGGCGCTCGGGGCACAACAATTCCCTTCGCTAAGGAGGCGAAGTACCTAGGGGTAATCTTCGACGATAAAATAACGTGGAGGACGCACATCACGAAAACCGACAAAAAAGCCTCAATGGCATTGGGAAGGTGTCGAAGAATGTGCGGGAAAAACTGGGGGCTCAATCCTAACATGACCCTCTGGTTATATACAAGGGTGATCAGGCCCATGACATCCTACGGGGCAGTAGTGTGGTGGACGAGGACGGAGCAGCAGGGAGCGATAAGGCTCCTTAACAGCACACAAAGACTAGCATGTCTCAGTGTCACAGGAGCCCTAAGCACTATTCCGACAGCAGCCCTAGAAATGATCCTGAACCTACCACCACTGCACATCTTCATACAAGGGGAAGCCAGGGCCGTAACATACAGACTAATGCGAAGACAGGCTCCCATAAACCGATCACACGGGAAAAAGTACCAAAGGCTAGAAGACGAGCTAAAGGCAAACCCTATAACAGGAATGCCAAGGAAATACAAAGTGATGATCCCGCAGAGGGAAGATTGGGTAAAGGGCCCACCTACCAACGCGGAATCAAACTGGTATACCGACGGCTTGAAGACAGAGGAAGGAGTCTGAGCCGGAATATACAGCACAAAACCGGAGACAAAGATCTCAGTCAGTCTGGCGAGGGACACCACCGTGTTCCAGAGGCGGTCCACCTCTGCATTGGAGAAATAGCAAAGCAAGACAACAAAAGTCGATCAGTAGCTATTTTCTCGGACAGCTAAGAGCTGCTAAGGGCACTAAGCACCACGCAGGTCGACTCCAAGCTAGTGTGGGATTGTGTAAGCGCTCTCAACGAAATGGGCGGTCGCAGAAAAGTGACAATAGTATGGGTCCCAGGACACAAGGGTCACCAAGGGAACAAAAAAGCAGACGAACTGGCCAAACAAGGCTCGTCAAGCACATTCATTGGCCCGGAACCCTCCTGCAAAAACCACAGTCAGACAATCCATAAAAAAATGGACGGAGACACAAACTCAAACCTGGTGGACGAACACACCAGAGCAGAGGCAGGCGAAACAGTTCCTCAACAAACAATCGCCGGCGTTCACGACCGATCTTCTCAACCAAGAGAGAAAAGCGGTTAAAGCTATAGTACGTCTACTAACAGGACACTGTAGGCTCAACAAACACATGAGCAAAATAGGCCTGGCAGAGGATACAATATGTAGATTCTGCCAGGAAGAAGAGGAGGATCCTCTCCACATCCTGTGCCAATGTGAGGCCCTAGCGCGGGTTAGATACCTAAAGCTGGGCAACACTAAACCAAGCGCAGAGAGCTTTACCCAAGGCTCACTGTCAGGGTTAATAGGGCTAATCAAAGAGGCGAAGCTCGAGCACTTCGTCTAGGATAATAGGGATCCACAATAGATCTGAAAAGGTCGCGGTGGTACAGGCCAATGAGGCCACCCCTACGAATATCTAATGTACAAAGTATAACAACAACCACTTTAGAAAAAACAAACATATCAGTCACTGAAATTAACATAAAGCAAACAAAAGAATTCCAAATCCTGGCTATATACAGATCACCATCATCGAGCACTATATCTTACCTACACGATCTAGAAAAATACCTCATCCAACATCAAAGTAGTAACAAAATATTAACTGGAGACATTAACATTGATATTTGTGACACCAATAATGAATATACAGCCCTATACAATACAATTATGGCAAGCCAGGGATATAAATCAGTAATAAATAAACCAACAAGGATCACTAGCAATAACAAATCTTGCATTGACCACATATTCTTAAAAATTCCCAACTCCTACTGTCTTCAAACAGATGCACTAATCATAGAATCATCCATAACTGATCATTTTATGACATTTTTAATGCTATCAGGAAAATGTGAAATAAATAAAAGTAAGGATGCCCTAACCTATAACAATATTAACAATTATAAATTTGAAAAATTACTAAAACAATAAAATTGGTTACATGTAATACATGATAGTGATAGTGAGTCAGCCACCAAAAAATTCCTTCACACTTACCAAGAATTGCAACATAAATGCACCTCATGCAAGAAACAAAAAAAATGACATTCATAAAAACCCATGGATGACTGAAAACATCATAACTCAATAATAATTCTTAAAAATAAATGAACACATAAGTGAACACGAAACCATAACAATAGGTGTACCCCAAGGAACAATATTAGGGCCGATATTTTTCCTGACCTATATAAACGCTCTTACAAAAAACTCCAAATATGGAAAAATAATCTCATACGCAGATGACACTGCCATTGTATTCCATGGTAAAACATGGAATGAAGTAAGAGACAGAGTTTGTATAGGTATGAACAATATTAAAACAATACTTGACAAATTGAAATTATCATTAAACATTGATAAAACAAAATACATACCATTCACACCAACAAACAGAAATAGACCAAATTATACAGAAATAAAAATAAAGGACACATTAATAATTAAGGAAACACCACATATAAAGTACCTGGGCATATTTATAGACAAATACCTGAAATGGGATATTCATGCTAACAACGTAGCGAAGAAGTTAAGAATACTAATTTCAAAATTCTACAATTTGCGGGATAAAGTGTCACAGAAACTACTTAAAAGACTCTACAAAGTCTTTGTAGAGCCTATAATTACATATGGGATCAGCATTTGGGGCACTAGCTACAATAATGCAATAAAAAACTTAAATATAGCACAAAACTACATACTAAGGGTGATAAATAAAAGAAATAAATTATACCCAACAGAACTCCTTTATAATAACACCACATTTAATATCAGGCAACTCTGCGCAGTACAAACCCTCATACACATACACAGACATAACACCTACAATAATCATCCAATTCACAACCACGACAAAAGATTTAAAACGAAGAAGAAAATAGAAATCCCATTTTGCATTAACAAAAAAACTCAACGTCACTTCAGCTATATAGCAATAAAACTGTACAATATAGTACCAAACAAATAATGGAGACTCAAAATAGGAAGAGCTACATAAATGAAATAAAAACGTTTATACATAACAACAAAGATAAAATAACAGCAATATTCCAATAATACCCCATCATAAATCCTCCTCTCATTCATACCTTTTACTCATTTCCATTAATTACACAAATTATAATATATATTTTGAACAAATGGTTATTTTTTCTCCTTTAGATACATTGTTTTTTTTTCCTCCAAATATTCTAATATTTTTACACTTTGTTTTATATAGTTATATATATACACATAATTATGTTTTACAAATATTTTTATACATTGTAGACCTTTATTTTTTGTTTTCTATCTTATTTTGTTTTTATATTTTTCTAGTTTAGCTAGTTTGTATAAGTAAATTCTAATAGATTTAAAAGTAAATGGAATGCATAAAACAAGTACGTGTACTTAAAATGTAGACCATTGAACGCAACAAATTAGGAAATAAGTAATAACAAAAAAATAATAAAAATGTGATATATAAGTGTGATGATCTGTAAAAAATCTATTGGAATTGAATTGAATAGTGCGTTTTAATATTTTGCGACTCTTCATAATATTATTCTTTCCATTGTTGTCTCAGTTTCTATTTCATATTTTGTAAGGTATCCTTCGTGGTCATTTTACTATATGAATGGTTTGGTCATATTCTCGGTGGTATTTGGCCAGTTTATCGGCAATTTCATTGCCATGGATTTCAGTATGACTTTTGTCCAGATAAATTGTACTTCTATATTATTTTCTATTAAGTGTTGTAGGTAGTTGTATATTGCATCGATAATTGGGTTTTTTGTTTTGCTTTATAATATGAATCTATAGCTCAAACAAGATAAATTCAAATTCAAAACTGATTGAATTCGAGAAAATAAGCTTACGCTTCTTATAGTTTGCACACTTTAAACATAAAATATAAAATTACGAAAAAATTATTCGTGAAAATGCAAACAATGTCTTAATTAATAAGGCAACTTAAGACGATAAATATCCATTGAAACAACTACTTCCCGTGCAAATACACCTCCAGATATTGAATTATACAATGAAATATTTAAAATCTTATTTAATTTGATCTAAACGTTACATATACTTTAATAGAGCGTTGTAACAAATCAAATTAAATAAGATTTTAAATATTTCATTGTATAATTCAATATCCGGAGGTGTATTTGCACGGGAAGTAGTTGCCTCAATGGATATTTATCGCCTTAAGTTGTCTTATTAATTAAGACATTGTTTGCATTTTCACGAATAGTTTTTTTTGTAATTTTATATTTTATTATTAATTGAATTCTTATTTCTAGCGGGGGTTCTTGTGATTCTGAAAATACAATATAGCTTGTTTTTGTCATATAATGGGGTTGTCAATATTATGCGAGAGGATGGTTTTCTTTTTTTATGGGAGACAGCTAATTTAGGTGTATTTGTATTACTCGGATAGGTTATTGTGTTAGTGTTTAATGCCGGTTGGGGCAAAGGAGGAAATGCGTGGTGTGATGCTACGCTATTCATTGGTTTTTGCATAGGTTGAAAGGAAAATGCATTTTTCCGTGCGACAATATTTGCGAAAGTTGCTTCATTCATTACTTCAATTTCTTTGAATGATAAGTTAGTATCCGCCATTCTTTGTTTAATTAGTTTATGTTTTTTAAAAGTAGGGCAATCTATATCAGTTGCCGAGTGTCCATATTCCTTACAGTGTAAGCAATATAGTGTCAATGTCCCACAATCATTTTCATGTTCCTGACCACAATTTTTGCATCGCCTGTAGCTTTTACATACTTTACCCGTATGACCAAACCTTAAACAGTTATAGCATTGTAATACTGGCTGGATATAAGCGGTAACTTCAAAATAACAACTGTATATTTCTACTTCAGTTGGTGAATCAATTCCCTCAAATGTCAGAATTACCACTTCACGAGGTACAAATTTGTCTATTGTTTGTTCGTTTTCTTGATATTTAACTCTTTTGTGAATACGTTTAGCACTTATCACGTTTTTATTCGATACAACGTCATTTAAAATATCATCTTCTGTCAATAATGTATCAACGCCTCTAATTACGCCTTTTCTTTCTACTAAATGCCGCGGAATATACGCGACTAAATTATGTCGCCCTAATACTATATTATTTATCAATTTGTTAGCAGTATTATAGTTATTTAATTCAATTTTAATTTTTTGCTTGCCTATTTGTTTGATTATATTAATTTCATTTTGTACTTTTAAGTCATTATATAATATTTTACCCACTTTCATGGGATGCAACTTTGTTTTATTATTGTCGATATCTTGAAACTCGACGTAAATAGTAAACGGTCCCTGATCGGTATCTTTATAAAAATTAATTCTATTTGCTACTTCCTTCTCTCCGCTCTCTTTTTGTTGACATTGGATTTCGTCTGCAGAACACCTGTGTTGGTCTCGTTATCAGCTAATCGTCCGCTTGCGGTCATCTCGACGTCGTTTTCGCACACACTAACTGTTGGATTATTCACTTTGTGAATGTCCGGGGGGATATTACCCCCTTCGCCGTAGGGTCCCTCTGACATATCAGGGATTGTTGATAGTTGCCACTATATTTTATTTGCGCACTTTCTTATTTAAACTGCTAATTTTGCACCTGTTCACAACTACGATACGCACTCGCTGAATGCTCGGTCCGAACTGGAATCTTTGTTTGTTTGTAAGACATATTAGCCGCGTTATCATATGATTGTCCAAGACAATTTGATATGGGAATCTTTTTCTCGTTTAAAAAGTCAATAACCACGTCTGATAGGCTTTGGGCATCATGCGATGATGGATAAATCGGGATAAACATCAGAAAACGTTCCACAGGTTGATGACCTCGCACATACCGTAGAGTAAATGTTAGCTGATCTGTGTGTGCAATATCGGGGGTAGAATCAACACTAATGGAATAATATTTTGATTCTTTTAGGATTTCTCTAAAATTCTTTTAGGATTTCTCTAAAATTCTTTTAGGATTTCTCTTAAAACGTGGTGCCCCAACACTTCGATGAACTCTTCACATGTGTTACCCGATAAATAGGACGCTTTTCCACTTCTACAGTTCCCATACTGTTTTAAACGATCCAATTACTTCATCATCTTTTCGGAAGGTCAGTCCACGAGATACCAAGAAACGAATTACTGTTACTACCCGCGTCATCACCTTCTTCCAATATTCTTCCTCAGCTTGAAATTGCTTGCGCGACAAGGAATCTACAGTCGAGATTTCCTTATGGCGCGAAAGATAGGATGTCATGCACTTGTGATGTTGTTTACTATTTTCGTGCTCTGCAATTAAATTATTATGCTCCCAATCGATGTAACCGACGGTAGCAAATGGAGAATCAAGACTGGACAATAAACGGCAGACGAAACAAAATACACATCTAGTTGATGGCGAATAGAGTAGCCAATCACGTGTCACATATTCGCCGTTTCGTAGCTCCCTTTGTGGATACGTATCTAGTCACCTAGTCATCTTTATATTTTCTTGCAGATTTTGAAAAATTGCTGTCAAGATTTTTGGGCCATTTTTGATCCAAACATCTATTAAATTGATATTTTTTCCGTCCCATAAACCGGGATATGTTTCATCGGCATTGATTTCTGTTTCGCACACGGGTTTGTCAATATTTTCAAATTGGCTGCTGCTGCTACTAGACGGAACTAGGGCAACTAGGGGAATACCCGCACTTTCTCGCGCAAAAGTTTTGTGTGTTCCTGTTGGTGATTCTTCGGTGAGACGGGTGTCATCTTTTTTTAACCTCTGTGTTAGTTTGGGTAACTTATTAATTTTGTCTCTCTCATTTGCTGCTCTCTTTCTCTTCTGTGCGCCACTCAACACGACACGTTTCATTTTGTTCTAAGAAGAGATCGATTTTTTTTTAAATATCAACAAAAAAATTAATTTAGAGGGTATACTTACTAGTGTAAGGGCTGTGGGGGTACAGCTAGCACTCGGTACAAACTTGTATACAATGATATAAGTGATATTTTCCGCGATCGCACACACAATGATTAATCAATGATAATTTGTATGGTAACAAAAATGTAGTGTAGGATTGGGGTATCTGCAATTGCATGTGTACGCTATCGCGATCTGCGAAACACTGCTAATCACCGTTTATGCAAAGCCAGAAATTCCAGGGTGGGCGTTCAATAGAGCGTTCATGCTGCCTTTCAGCGTCAATGCAGTATGCCGAAAAGTACGCGCAAAACAATATGCAATTTATATGTTTTTAAATCTTGTTTTTACAACTGCGCGTATTTTTCAGCATATTGCCTTGGTACCTTGGAGCATTGGCGCTGCAAGGCAATATGAACGCTCTAAGGAAATCCACTGTTCGGCTCGCATGTATAAACGCCAAAAAATTGTATTCACAAAATTGCTGCGCTCTTTCCTAATTACTGTCAGGTTATGAGTGTTTTACGACCGCAACGAATAAAGCTTTTGCGTCATATGAGCACAATTTGGTCCAAACTCAAGTACAAGTATGTACATTTGAATTATTACAACGCTTCGACTACTTCCATTAATGAATTTATGAAAGTCGTGGTTTTTATCGCGATGGGGGCCCCCGGTGGCGCGTGGCCCCTGGGCAAGTGCCCACCGTGCCCATGCGGAAAGACGGCCCTGATACTTACTAAAATGAAAGACATATTACTATATGTCCCAGGCCCCCCCTAGCTGAAATTCCTAAATACGTCACTGCTTACAAGGCCCACAAAATAAAAAATGGGGATCCTCTTTTAAAGTTATGAAGTTGACCGCCGTGGGCCCCCACGGGGGTCAACTTCATAACTTTAAAAGAGAACCCCCATTTTTTATTTTTGAATTGTATAGTTTACTCAAAAAGATGTAACTTTCATTTAAACAATTTTTCTCCAATCTCTATAGATAGCGCTTTAATGAGGAAAATTTATTGTATTAATTTTTTCCTATTTTCTTGATATTTTTCAGATAAGCAAGTACAAATATTTTTGAACTCGCCGCTTCGAAAGTGAAGTTTCTAACACCGTTTTGACAACTCCAAAGTCGCATTTCCAGTATTTTACTTACGGCACGAGGTTACGAAGTTAAAATCCACGCATGCAAAATTTGACAGCTGAACTGTCATTTTAGTTTAATTATCATTTGATTATGGAATATAGAAGTTGTGGATTTTAAAAAATGACGAAAAATAATGTATTTGAAGAAGTTTGCGAAAAGCGTTGTTGGTTTAAAGATAATAAGTAAAGTATACTATACTGCTGAATAAGTTTGTCGTGAGTGAGCTACAGGTGTAAGCTACGATACAGAGAGACAACTGTAACGGATTAGAAGAATATTTGCCCGAAGGTGTCTACGTATGGAAGTGTGCCTGAAAAGAGAGAACATAATTAGAGGTATGATAGATGGGTAATTCTTAGATATTAATTCCGCATTAAATAGGCGTATTTTTAAGCCAACTTATTTTTCAAGTTCAAAAATGAGCATCGGGAAAGGTCTCTTTGTGTCGGCCGTGTCTCGGAACGTCGGAGTTGACCCATCAAAAGGCCCCATTCGGCACTGGTGAGCAACCCCAGTGTAGTTTCGTCATTGAAGGTTAGAATTTGAGCGTAGGATTTTTCAGTTGCTCATCAAAAATCGAATTCTGCACGGATTTCGTTGTGATTTTCTGCAATGAGTAGCCCAAAGTGACACGCTTGCAATTCTGCTGCTCCACCAACGACCCGATGCCTGGTTTCGACACAATAAACTAAACAACGGTACCCGGTCGGCGCCCGACTCAAAAAGGGGCACGTAAAAATAACCCTTGTTGCCATTTTTTTTATTCGGCCGATTTGGGGGGTCAGGAGTGATCGCATTGTATCGGCGGGGGTGATTTACCTCGAAATTAACCTATTTGTCAGATTCGGTCAGCCATAATGAAAATTGTATTTTGTCATTACTTTGATGAAACCTCCTATGCGAGTCGAGCAAACATTTTCAGCAAACACACATTTTTTTTTTTAAAGAATCATTGTACAAGATTTGGGATATAACTTTACTACATAGGAGGTTTCCGAAACTCATCGGGCTGATAACGTAGAGCCCTTTGATAATAAAACCCTATTATGTAAAAAATACATATCTTTCATCAAAACAACGACAATTTATTCTTTCGTTTTTCTAAATCTTTAAAAAACGGCAAAAATCCATTTTCAAACCGATTTTGATGCGTTTTTGTGTGCATTTACACTCTTGATACCTGTTTGCACTGACGATAATTTTAGATTGAGCTACATAAGACAACAGTTATCAAAACTAAGAATTTTTATAAAAGAGATCTTCCACATTTTTCATGACAGCATTTTTGTGATGATTTTGCACGTTTTAAAAAATATTGTACAATCCTCGTGCGTGAACAATTTTCCCGAGTTCACGCATTTGAAGGCACTCGCTCCTTCGTCGCTCGTGCTTTAAAAATGCGATCACTTGGGAAAATTGTTTTCCCGCACTTGTTTTGTAAATAACTATTGTATACCCTGATTGCAAATTGATCATCTTTAATCAAAAGAAAAAAACACAGTAATTTTGAATATTTATTGACATAATTCTCGTTCAGTTCTCGTTCAAATCCCGTATTACCGTGTTTTTATTTATTTTGATTTAGGATCATTAATTTGCAGTCAGTTTATACATCTTAACAAATATTTTTACTTACATATCTGGAAAATATTAAGAAAACATTAATACAAATAATGTTCCTCATTACAGCGCCATCTATAGAGATTTGAAAAAAATGTTCAAATGAAAGTTATGTATTTTTGAGTTAACTGTAAGAATCAAAAATAAAGAAATTGGGGTTCCTATTTAAAATTATGAAGTTGAAACCCGTGGGCCCCATGAGGGTCGTGTGGGAACTTCTTTTCATTTCCACTATAGATCAATTTGTCCCTCTAAAAAAAAGGGGGTTTATTTGAAACTTTTTCTCATAAAATCATTAATTGCTGAGATATTTGAGTCTCAAGATAAATGACACTCTGTGAATACTTACGGTTTTCATTAATTATATTTATTAACGCTCATCTCTAGACGTATCGTCTTATCAGTATGTTTATGCCTTCAGATTTTACAGCTATTAATTGAAAACTATAGCCCACAGAGCAATTCGGGAAGCCTGTGCTTCCTGAAATAGAGCTCACGAACTGAGCTGAAACTCGATAGAAGACACAAATAATCCAGAGGCGCCCAAAAGGATTACAGAGACCGCAGTTCAGGGACGCTAAGTGACACCACCTCATGGGACAAAAAAAAAACTCATGTTCGAAATTGCGGGAAGTTTAAAATTCGGACATATGCGCCCTCCAATCAAGTGGGTCGGTCAACTTTATATGCGAACTTACAGAATCATATGGAGTCGACGGGGTCTGGTCAGAGGATTCTATGGTGGTGGTCGTGGTGGTTGTGAATCTTCATTAAAACGATTGTACTATCGATAAACTCCTCTTCAAATTATATCCAAATTTCATACAAATAAAGCATTGCGCTTTAGAAGGTCATTAAGATAGTCGTACTCATTTACGATATGTTTTCTTTGTTATAACGAGACAATATTATTTGTTACTTTTGCAGAGTTCAGTATGTACAGGATGGTGTATTTTAGAGGTGCCACATATAAATAACTTTTTTATTTGAAAAGATATTGAAAACCGTTTTCGCGAGTCAGAATCATTTTTTTGTGTTCAACGAATGTTTAAATCATAAAATATAGATGAAAACGCTAGAAATACGTACAAATTTGAAGAGACTTGCTAATACGTTCAAATCACTGACGTTCAGTCGATTGCCTATGGAAAGATTCGTCCTACATTCTTCATTTTCTAAATTCGTATGATTTGTGTATCTCTTTTCAAGATTTTCTACCACTGTTTAATAATTTAATCAATGATCTCATTTATTTCCACATTTTGATGCTTTTTGCAATGTCTGGTTGCACCAATGCTTTTAAGACATGTCTGATAAAATCTTATTTAATATTTATCAACTTTTTTTTAAATTACGTTATATGTACGATGGGGCGATCAAAAAGTAAGGTTACAAAATGTACACGTTTCATTGCAGGCTTTATACCCTTAATCGTATCATTTTAATTAGTTTCCTAAATATCGCTTACTTTTATTAAATTTTATTACCTAAAATTTGTCATTATTTATTTCATTAATTTAAGTGTTTAATTACTGGATTTACAATTAATTTATATTTATTTCGTCATTTTCGAAGACTATCAAAATTGGATTATTGGGAAATAATATGGAAACAAATACTTACAAAATTTGTAAAATTATTCGATATTTTATACCTCATTTTATTTAACTAAACAAGAAATGCGGACAACTTTTTATCTCTAAAGTTCTATGTGGTGTTTATTTATGTGAATAATTAGGTAATATTTAATGTTGTCATCAAGTGGTAGTCAAAATTGTAAAGACAGTCAATATAATCAACATGTAATCTATAAAATTAAATGACAGTTAATTTGACTATCACGACATTTTTATCATCATATAACAGGGTGGCGACCAACCGGAAAAACCGGAAAAGTCAGGGAAGAGTCACAGGATTTTATTCATCAGGAAAAGTCTTGGAAAATGTCAGGAAAATTAGCAAAAAGTCATGGAATTTTTAAATACATTATTATGATAATTATGCAGATAATACGATTCAAGAATTGACAAATTGATAGTGCTGTTAGTTCAGCACGAATTTAACATATCAAATAATATTAAATAAAATTTAAATTAAAGAAAAAATGAACTAGAAAAATCATTTTAATTGATTGAATTAAATCAACAAAAATCGTCAATATTGACAATTTCAAGAATAATATGACGTCGTTAAACAAATCACACTCAATAATATTATAGGTATTCTAAAAATTGGCGAATACGTTAAAATGTACAGATTTAACAACAAAAATGTAATTACATTTTTTTTAGATTTCTTTATGGTTTAGAAGAAACACAAATATCACAAAAAATATTTAATAATCATAAATTTTAAATAATAATAATTTTTATTATAAAAAAAAACCTTCAAAAACCAACTAACAGAAATAATAAAAAAATAAATCACAAATAATAACTAAAGTTTAAATTGATCAATATTTGCAAACACTGGCAAATATTAATTATAATTAAGTATCACAAACAGAACAAAAAAATAATGTTTCAAAATCAAGTTTGAGATCTGTAGAATTACCTACTTGAAATCTTGTAAAATCAAATTAATTCCAACTTATTATTCTTCACGCTTATAAAACAAGAAATATTGTGAAGTTTAAAATATACTGTTTCAGCATATTACTTACTTTAGCAATGTATTTTAAACATCACAATATATTAGTATTTTATACGCGTGGCGCATGAATTGATCATTTTACGAATTTACCCAATATTGCATTTTTTTTATTTTCTATAAAATTGAAAAAAGTATCAAAAATTCATGAAAAGTATCAAAATGTTTAAATTTAACGAAAATTAAGGAAATTTACAAAAACTGCCAAGATTTAAAAATCTTGAAAAGTGTGAAATTTTTCAAGAATTAACTAAAATATTAAAAATTCATGAAAAATTGTTAAAACTTTAATAATTAACTAAAATCTTGAAAATTCGTCAAAATTAAAAAAAAACTAAACGCTTGTCTTCAACTCCCAGATTAAGTATGAAGTAAAATTTTAAGTTGAGAAGAGCCAAATCCAAATTCAGGCTCTTCTTAGCTTGATATTTTACTTCATACGCCACGCGCATAAAAACACTGATTCAAATAATCACAATTGTTGAAAATTCTTCATATATTTTCAGAATTCTAGTATTTTTCAACTTTTATAACGTTTCGACATTTCCTACAATTTAGACATTTTCGACAATACTGACAGTTTTTTATAATTCTAATTTTTTTTTCATTTTAGAATATTTTGACATTTTTAACAAAGTTAACATTATTGAGAATTGCAACAGTTTCCACACTCGATGTGTCATATTTTTTCTTAATTTATAGAAGCTCGGCAGTTTTCGAGAATTTCGTTAATTTTTAAAATCTTGGTGGTGTTTCATTTTAATTTAAAAATAATAACGCTTCTAATGAAATTTCAAGTTTTCTGTTAATTTTTGAAGTTTTCAAAATTTTAACGATTTCCCTGAACACGTTTCGTAAGTTTTCGTCGATTTTTAAAATCTTGAACAGTTTTTATAATTTTCCTAAATTTTCAATATTGTTGAGACTTTTCATAATTTTGGAAGGTTTTAGTAAATTTTTAAAATCTCGATTATTTTTCGTGAATATCCAAGTTTTTTTATTTCATTTCATTTGAATTTCAAAATTCTGACAGTTTTCCTGATTTTCCGTTTATTTAAAAAAAATCTTGATGGTTTTCGTGAAATTCAATGATATTGGAAATTTTCAAAAAACCAGAATTTTTTAAAAATTCTCAACAATTAATTAAAATCTGGACCCTTTTTATATTTTTTCAAGACTTCTGTTGATATAAAAAATGTTGATTCCTTTCGTGAATTGCCAAGATTACCGTTCATTTTTAACATTCGTAAGGTTTTTGTGGTTTGTATCTTCTAACTAATTCTGTTTTGTAGTCGGTCGCAGGATAAGTAATCGTTTAAACAAAGTTTAACGTCATAATAAGTTACCTTCCGTACACAATTTAATGAGGTTCAAGCTTCTCCATTTTCTTTATTTCAATAATAATATAATAAATTTGTTACAAACTTCTTTACTTTTCACGCTCATTGTAATAATCGTGATTAATTGTTTTTTATTTCAAAATATAAACAAACCTAATGTTCAAACTATCAATCTCAAAATTGTATATAAAACGTTAGTCAAATCAAGATCTAAAAACTACACATTCGAATGTATATCTGTCCTTTTTCTCTCCACCTGTTAAAATTAATATGTTTAGTGGTGACGTTTGTCTTCGCGAATTCGGACAAGGCTCAACTTTCGTAATTTCTACTATACTCTAAGATCAATTATTATTATCATGGATATCCGCAATATTGGGCAAGAGGGTAGCCCCCCTCTTACATCGTTGTCCACATACACCCCGCAGATCAGGAGTAAATAATATTAATAATATATCACATTAATAATTGTTTATTTTCATAATATTTATTTTTTAAATTAAATACATCTTTTGCAAAGGAATATTTTAATAATTAATTTTAAATAATATAAAAAAACCTAAGAACAACACAATAATACATTACAATTTACAAAAATTAAAAAAATAGGTTGAACGGAAAAATATTAAGTACTATTTATAATTAAATAATACCCCGAAGCTAATGTATTTATTCCATTTTTGCAAATGAATTTCTTATCATCAAAAGGACTTAAAGCAACCTCATTTTGAATTACAATATTAATAATATGCATTTCTTTTCTTTTCTTTTATGAAGTACTGCTCTACAATATTTTCCTCGCTACTATATGAACAATGTAAATAATCATTTAAAGATATCCTATTCTTAGCAATTTCACGTTTAACTTCTTTTGCCTTTGTGCAGTGACGGCTCGTGATCTAAGAAAGTGGGTCTGCCGAATGTATTATGGCGCACGCGCACTGAAACTAAACGGCCTGCCGTATCGAACCATACACCTTCGCCAGAACGATACTTTGAATTAAATAATTTCGTCCGACTTTGAAAAATAGAAAGAGAATGTTCTCGGAATTACAATAACATTTTTAAACATGTTATATACATAATAGATATTGGTCGTCCGGATATGATTCGTTCGAATAGAACGATTCTGTATGGTGATTTGAATGAACTGATGACTGAAGAAGAATTGATTCGTTAATGATTCATTTACTCGAGACGACTGACCGAACGATTTTGGCCGAGCGGAATCGTATTCCCTATTCGGATTTATACATGCGGGGTGAATCGGCCCGAATCGGATGACTAATTCGTTCGCTCGAATCCGCGCGCAACTTTAACTCCGCTTTGTACATTAGTGTTGTGAGTTGGCAAAAATTCGGCAGCACGTTCTCTATGACCGAAATGGCGAAATATATAGAACGTTCTGTTCGGGGAGCGCATATAGCCCGCTGTTTTCACGCGCGCTAAATGCGCTGTCATTCTGGTGTTTGTTGGAAGTTTTCAGTAACAATCTAGTGATTTACTGTCATCAGAAAATGATTAAAGTGAAAACAGTTGAACGTGGCAAAATACTGCCAAAACTATTAAAAATTGGGAAATATTCAGCATATCATTGATAAAATTGTTTATGTCCAAATGGTTAAGCATTTGCAAGAGAATACTTTCTGACCAATCTTGTATGAATCAGTTCCAAGGAGTATATTTTAAACTTCATTCTCTGATCATGATGCGGTGTTTTGTACTATTGAACACAATGATACCGTACACCAGGATCAACAATTTACTTCCCGAGATTTTCGAAATATTGACATGACTGCATTTAAAAACGATTTAAATAACTTTTCCATGCATCATATTCTAATTTCTCATGATATTAATGATAAATTATCTGTTTTTAATAAATACATTTTAGACATATTCGATAAACATGCTGCTATAAAAACACGAACAGTATCTAAAAGGTATAGTCCGTGGTTAACAGATAATTTAAAACTAATGTTTCAGTTGCGAGATAAGGCAAAAGCACGGTATAGAAAATCTGGCAATCCTTCACACTGGGAATATTACAAAACTTTACGGAACTTTACAAATGTTGCTATCAAAAATGAAAAAAGGGCACACTTTTTACATATTTCAAATAATAGAGGTAAACATTTTTTGTGGAAACACCTAGAAACGCTAGGTCTTAAGAAAAAAAATTGTTAATATCCCTGAATCGTTGCATAACGTAGATGCCATTAATTCTTATTTTCAAGAGATTATTCCTTCTTCAAACAGTCAAACGATGCATGTCAACTTATATTTGGCAGACAAGTCCCACCCATCTGCAGTTTCGTTTAATTTCAAATTGGTAAATGAGGACACTGTAACAAAATTCTTATTCCAAATTAAATCATCTTCCACTGGACACGATAATATTAATACTGTAATGCTACAAATGTGCTTTCCTCATATCGTGCCAGTTATCACTCATATTATAAATTGCTGCATTTTAGGGGGGGTATTTCCATATTGCTGGAAGCTTGCCATAATAAAACCCATACCCAAAGTAAATAAACCTACTGAGATGAAGGACCTAAGACCTATCAGTATTTTGCCAGCTCTTTCTAAATTATTTGAAAAAATTATAAAACAGCAATTACTGGAGTACGTTGAAAAAAATACAATCTTGCCACAATTACAATCTGGGTTTAGAGTAGGCTATAGTTGTGAGACAGCATTATTAAAAATTACGGACGATATTTTATCAGCCACAGACAATGAACTTTTAACAATATTGGTACTTTTAGATTACAGTAAGGCCTTCGACACTGTCAGGTATGATACACTTAAGCTAATATTGCAGTACATAGGGGTAGAAAAATCTGCTGTCTCACTACTAACTAGCTACGTTAGTGGACGTAAACAATGTGTGCAACTGAATAAAAGCAAATCAAATTTCTTAGACATTAGGCAAGGGGTGCTGCAAGGTTCTGTGCTAGGCCCTCTTTTATTTTCCATCTATACATTTAATATACTCTCACAATTGAAATTTTGCCATGGTCATATGTATGCAGATGATAGCCAACTATACCTTTCTTTTAAACCTTAATCTTTTCGCCAGGCTGAAATGTATGTGAATTCCGACTTGCAAAGAATTTACGAACATTCTTGCATGTTGGATCTAAGGCTAAATCCTATCAAATCTTCATTTCTGCTGTTTGGAAAGCATAAAACCTGTAACCTTATCCATTCCCAAATTAGTTTAACAATTAATGGTGCTAATATTCCTTATGTTACAGAAGCTAAAAATCTAGGCGTAATTATTGATAATTCTTCTAGATATAAAAAAAACATATCAATAGATATATTAGCACAGCCTATATTAACCTAAAAAGATTGTATCCTCACCGTTCATGCCTATCCATAGAAATGAAGATCATGCTATGTAATGCATTTGTATTGTCGCAATCCACATACAGTTCACCAATATATAACTCTGCTATTGATAGAATAACTAATAATCGCATACAAAAAGTCCAAAACTCATGCCTGCGTTTTATATTTGGAATCAGAAAGTTTGACAGAATTTCATATAAACTTATTGAAACAGGGTGGCTAAATATGGCTGCTAGGCGAGAATGTCAGACGTTGTGTTTATTTCATAAAGTGATAATAAATAAATCACCACAATACCTCTATAATAAAATTACATTTCGAGATGATGTGCATACATAAAATACTCGATTTATCTCCTCCTAAACACCGCACCTCTCTATATGAACGGTCATTTTCTTATAAAATATACAGGATGTATAATGAAATTCCAAATGAATTTAAAAATCTTAATTTGAGCAAGTTTAAGTTGGCAGTTAAAATACATTTACAGAAGTGCTAATAACAATCGTGATGGCTAGATTTTCAATGTATGTAACACAAAATATATATGTTTAGAGTATTTGTTCATGTTTGTTTAATTCGCAGATACAAAGTGTATTCCACATATAAAGTAAATATTTAATTTAATTTAAGGTTTGAATGGTAGAACAGTTTGGGGATTACCCCAACACTGAATCCCGCCTTATGATGCGCATTTCGTTACATTCAATTTTGCCTAATTTTACACTATTATGTACCTTTATATATTTTTTTTGTAGAATGTTATTATTATGCAAATAAAGGATTATTATATATTTGATTTCAGTGATTTGTACGCGTGGCGCATGAAGTAAAATTTCTAGTTTTGAAAAGCCCCGTGAAAATTTGTCTCGGGTCGCTACGCGACCCTCGACAAATTTTCACGGGGCTTTTCTAAACTAGAAATTTTACTTCATGCTTAGTCTGGGAGTGGAAGACACTCGTTCGTAAATTTTCAAATTATCATAAAGCTGTGTATTTATTATCAAAAAATCTTTCTCGGTTTATTGAACAAAAACAAGAAAGCTGAGGTAAAAAGTGTTAAGGTAAAAGTAGATTGTTTTTACAACTTTTGTTTAAAACATTTTTTTGATTGAGACATCGAAAGCCATAGTCGGTGAGTTGTTGATCTCCACTAGATGTTTTAATTACTAGTTCATAAAAAAAGAACTGAGATGAAAAATAATTAGCCAAAAGTTTTGTGTTGTATTTTTTTATTATCTTTTGTTTAAAACTTTTTTTGATTATGTTACTAATAAAGCAGCAATTTGTGAGTGCTTATCAAATAAATATCTCTGTTAGGCTTTTTCGTATACTGATCATAAACAAAAGAGTTAAGGTGAAAAGTGTTTAGGTGAAAGTTGTGTATTTTTTCATTATTCTAAACTCGAAATTTTACTTCATGCGCCACGCGTATAATACACTGATTTCAAGTGAGGTTAAAATATACATAACTTTCACAATATTTTAGTGTTTTATATGCATGGCGCATGAAGTAAAATTTCGAGTTTAGAAAAGCCCAGAAAATTTGTCTCGGGTCGAACTATATTATTATTTTTTTTATAAGTGATTCGTTTACGAACAATTCATTAAGAACGAATCACTTTTAAGAAATGTTTTGGTTGATTCGAATCACCTGAAAGATTCGAATTTCCCATATCTAATACATAATAATGTTATATAATTAAATTAAAACTAACTTGCGTCCAAATAAACCTCCACCATGCTAAAGCGGCCTCGAGCGTACTTTCAAGGAGGTTTATTAAGGAGCAGTTAGACATAGGGCTCATTCAAAAGCCCTGGACCAGAAGAGGCCAAATTATGGGACTCCAATCCAAAAACTGTAAGTTGATCTATAGTACCTTACACAATAACGTTAGGGCCGCTTTGTTATTCAAAGCCGGCACTAACTACACTCCTGTTCCAGAATTCATCACGAGAGATCTGGTCACAGCACAAATTAGAGTCACTAAGGGGACGAGCAAGAGGACAATCATTATAATAGCCTCGGCCTACTTCCCGGGTGACTCCACATCCCCTCCACCAGAAGAGGTCAAATGCCTCATCACCTGGTGCAGGAAGGAAAACAAACACCTGGTCCTGGGCTGCGACGCCAACGCGCACCACACTGTATGGGGCAGTACGGACACCAACAGAAGAGGTGAGTTCCTGCTAGACTATGTTTTAGGTGAAAACTTAGATATAGTTAATAAGGGCAATAAACCTACTTTTATCACATCAGTTAGAAAGGAGGTATTAGATATCTCCCTAGCTGATAATTACATAAGCCAGTACATACAAAACTGGCACGTCTCAGATTACGTCTCACTATCAGACCATCAGCATATACGGTTTGACATCGATAGTGGTAATAACCACATCAATGGATTCAGAAATCCCAAAAATACCGACTGGGAGGCCTACCAAGAGCGCCTTACGTCGGAACTTGCGGGACCACTGAATCCTATTGAAACAGTCGAGCAGCTAGAAGCAGCATCGACAAAATTACAAGATGTAATCAACATCGCTTACGAAAGTAGTTGTCCACTAAAGCAAAGGGCTGTTGTTAGAGAAGTGCCCTGGTGGAACAGCGAACTCGCGAGCCTAAAGGCCAAAACTAGGCGTACTTTTAATAGGGCTAAAGCCTCTGGACAGTGGGAGGAGTACAGAAAGGCCCTTACGGAGTACAACAAAGAACTGAGAAAATCCAAAAGGAAAACTTGGAGGACTTTCTGCGAGGGGATAGATGATCTACCTCCCGCACAACGCCTCCAAAAAGTCCTTGTAAAGGATCACACGAACGGTATTGGACTACTAAAAAAGTCCAACGGTGAATACACTGGAACCCTAGAAGAAAGTCTAAGAGTACTCCTAGAAGCTCACTTTCCTGGGTCCCAGGCAATTAACAGTGAAGACTTACCTGCCATCGGCTTTGAGGTAGAAGAACGCCCTACCAGAGAAAGCAAAAAACTGGCAACAAAGATCTTCACTCCAAGCATAATAACATGGGCGATCAACGGCTTCAAGCCGTTCAAATCCGCGGGGGCAGATGGCATCTTTCCAGCCCTTTTGCAAAGGGCAGGGGAGGAGTTATTACCACGTCTCACGCAAATTTTCAGAGCTAGCTACTCTCTTGGGTATATCCCCAAGCAGTGGACCAAAGGCTGGCAAACGCCAAATTGACGAGCCTAAGTCATATCGCCCCATAAGCCTCACCTCCTTTCTCCTAAAATCAATGGAGAAAATCATTGATAGAAATATCAGAGGGAAAGCTCTTCAGTCGTTTCCCCTTCACAAACACCAATTTGCCTATCAAGCAGGCAAATCAACAACAAATGCCCTTCACACACTAACAAGTGTAATAGAGAAGAGCATCGCAAGCAAAGAAGTGGCTCTATGCGCATTCTTGGACATCGAAGGTGCATTTGACAACACCTCCTATGAATCCATAGACACGGCCACCAAATCAAGAGGAATTGATGCCTCCACATCCAAATGGATCCATGCTATGCTCAAAGGTCGTGGGATCACACTGTCCATTGGCGATGAGTCGGCAACTGTGTTCGCAGTAAAGGGGTGCCCACAAGGCGGGGTTCTATCGCCCCTGCTGTGGTCACTAGTTGTCGATGAGCTAATATTGGTGCATGACGACACGGTGTCCAACCGCATGCAGTCAGCCCTTCGGAAAGTAAGTACATGGTGCGTGCAGAAGGGGCTCACTATCAATCCCAACAAGACTGTAATTGTCCCATTTACAGGTCGTAGAAAATTAAATCTTAAGACACTAACCATGAATGGGACACTCATTGGGCTTTCCAACACAGTTAAATATCTCGGCCTCACCTTTGACCAGAGGCTAAACTGGAAAACCCATGTAGATAACATCACTGCCAAAGCAGTAAGGGCAATATGGGCTTGCCGCAGGCTATTTGGCAAACGATGGGGTTTACACCCCAAGATGATATACTGGCTTTTCATTACGGTGATAAGACCAATAATCACCTATGGTTCCGTTGTCTGGTGGACGAAGACAACGGAGATCACAACCCAAGCAAGGCTCAGCAAGGTTCAACGGCTGGCATGTTTGGGCATCACAGGGGCTATAAACACCTGCCCCACTGGAGCAATGGAGGCTATGCTAAATCTCACACCTCTGCATCTGCACGTGAAAAGGAAAGCAGCACTAGACGCATTAAGAATAATCCAGACAGACACACCAAAATATGGATACCTTAACGGGCACCTAAAAATCCTCAACACTGTGTGTGAAAGAGCGATATACATGCCCAAAGACTACATGTCAACTGACTACAACTTCGACACAACGATTGAAGTGGCCATCCATGGCCGCTATGATGTTGGAGCGAGGGTCAAGCAGTTACAAGGCTCCTCGATAGTTTGGTTCACTGACGGATCCAAAACTGAGAACGGAGTCGGAATCGGTATCACTGGCCCTCGATGCGAGTTATCAAGGGCCTTGGGACGATCCCCATCGATATTTCAGGCAGAAATCGAGGCCCTGAACATATGCGCCCACATATGTTTAGGCAGGGGATACAACAAACAGAGGGTTTGCATCTGCTCAGACAGTCAAGCTGCATTGAAGGCAATAAAATCGCCTACATGCAAGTCTAAATCTGTCTGGGAGTGCAAGCTATCCCTAAAGCAGCTGGCTAGGAACAACAGAGTCAAACTGGTCTGGGTTCCGGGACACGCAGGGATCAAAGGCAATGAAATTGCCGACAACCTTGCCAAGGAAGGGTCCAAGACTCCATTTGTCGGACCAGAACCTTACAGTGGAATAACTAAAGTCCGCATCAAGGGGATGATCCGGGAATGGGAAGATGCTGCCAAAAGTGCTCACCTGAGAAACACACCTGGTCTGCGGCAGGCGAAAATGTTCATCGCCTTCTCTGCCGTAAGAGCCGGACAGTTTCTCAGGTTAAGCAAAGGCAACCTAAGGCTCATAACCGGCCTTCTAACTGGACACTGTCCTCTGAAGTACCACCTCACCAAGATGGGTCAGACAACTGATGCCAACTGCAGGTTCTGCAACGAGGCACAAGAAACAGCAGAGCACCTACTTTGTGAATGCCCTGCCTTGTCCCTTCAAAGAGGGAACTACCTGTCATCGGCCACTTTAAACACCGAGGAACTGGTACACATTAACCCTCAAGTTATAGTAGACTTCATAAGAAGTCTAGACATTGAGGGACTCAAGTAGGTCAGGGATAGTTACAAAAGATCTTTTAGGTCGAGGTAACTTCGAAAGGCCCAGAGGCCACACGACCCACAAACCCCATACCATACCATACCATACCATATATAATTAAATAATTATAGTTATACACAGATATATTTCACATAATCTACCTAAAATACCTAGGTAATATTTTATAAATTACAATTAGGTAACTATTTATTGATTGTTTGCATTTTTAAATCACATCAGTTGTTTAACGATAACTAAAAATGCGAGATATTCTGATTTCTTGAATAAAATTAAAAACGAATAATATGTTTTAACTGTTTTTTTTTTTGTTAATGCCGGTTAATTGTTGGCCTTAATGACCAATTTGTATTAAAGTAAATACCTATTTTACTATTTAATCTCCCATAATAAGAACGTGAAAGCAGCGGGGATCCGAGAAGGCTGCGATTCGGTCGCCATGGCAACCACTTTTACATTGCTCTTATGGGAGACGACTGTCACCGGGAGTAGAAAAATCGAAGAATTCATTTTAGAAAGTTCAAATTTTTACAGGACCGAAAAAAAAATCCGCGTGTCTTAGGCTAAGCGGCGTTCAAATCCGACCGCGTTTTCTATTTTAAATCATTTTTTTAATTTTACGTCGGGAGGAAGATTTCCTAACCTCAATACTTTACACGCTGGTCTTGCTTCACACGGAACTTTTTCAGGTCGCGCATAGCACAGTTTCGATGGGATTTGAAAATGGGCTTTCCAACGCGACACTTCCGAGCGCTCAAATCGCCTGATTAAAAAAATATCGCATTTAATCGATTTTGCAAAAAAAAAAATAGATTTTCAAAATTTTCAGAATTCCATTAGAAACACGACCTATCTATCGAGAATTTTTTGTATCGAGAAAAAGTATTTTTTTTTTGCAATTAAAATTTCATAAAAATATATACCGGGTGTCTAAATCTCGCATTAAATCGATGGTTTTTATTTTTTCTCCAAAATGTTTTGTTTAAACGCAGATCGCTAGAATTAAATTTAGCGGTGTTGGGACATGTTTTTTTTTTGTTATTGGCCGCCTTCACGGGCTGTCAGCACATTTTCGGTCGAAAAATTGCGATAGAGGAATTTGGTTTTCACATTTCGATTTCGAATAATTATCCGCAACTGACAAGATGAAACACGACGAAACAAAACAATTAAAATTAATTAATTTTTAAGTTTAAAATGCTCCAAAACGATTTGTTTAAACGTAGGGTGGTATGGTTTGATCCGCGGTGCTCAGCAAATTATTTTCGAGCCGCTTTCCCGGTGTTTAAGCAAATTTTCGGTCCAAAAATTGCGCTAGAGAAAATTTGTTTTCGCGGGGATAAAGGAGCAACTACCCTCTCTATGTGCGAGCGAAGCGAGCACCCTAGCGAGCGAAGCGAGCAAGGCAAGCGAGCGAAGCGAGCAAGGCAAGCGAGCGAAGCGAGCGGCTGGAGCGAAGCGACCATCTCTTCCAACCTTTTCACGGACCTTTACATCCATCCACTCCATAACCACTACAAAACAACGATTTACCTTGCAGTCACCACCATTCGGCTCATGCACCAACGCCTCTCCCCCTCCCTTTCCCCTTGCTACTATTATACATATATTTTTCTTCAACATCATTTTTTTTTTTAATTATGCAATTCTCTTTACATTTCTACATTTCCTTGATTCGGCTTTCGGCTCCCCAGTTGGTAAATCGGGATAAATGCTAGTTAAATAATATAAAAATAATCCGAAATACATTGGTAAATAAATCCGCTAGTTCTACAACAAAAATCTGTGATCTGTAACGTAACCGAATTTAAAGTGTGCATCGACACATAGTCATCAGTGTATTACGTGGAAGAACGGCGAGTACGGCCCTAGCAAATTTGCCGTACTCGAGTAAACCATTTGCGAACGTACGATCACCCTGTAGGGGAAATGCAACGACAGAAACTGCACTGACACTCTTGACGACGTAGCGCTTGCATTAATCTTTATAATCTGAAAATCTACTGCTGGCCGATTTTGCGGATACGAAGTTGCTTTGTAAACACATATTAAATTAAAATAAATGTTGTAACGAACCCAATGCAAACAAAAAAAAACATCACACTGGCGGCCCACCGAGGGACTCGAAGGAAGTAAGAACGCACCTTGGCTTAAGCAAGTAGTAGTGAAAATCAACGAGTAACAAGGTCCACTGCGAAGAAAAAAATCGCGAAGATGACACTTATCACTGACCAAGACTTCCAAGCAAAGTTCATGGAAATGATGAACAGAAACTGGAATAGTCAGAAGAGAAAGGGTTATGCAGCATGCCCACATCAATTTTTCGGAGAAAAGAATCCTCAACGGGTAGAGAGTTTTATCAGGCAAATTACGCTATTCAAAGAGAACGAAGACCTCTCGGATGACACGGCACTCCAGAGCTTTGCACTACTAATGCATAAAGAAGCAGCAGACTGGTGGCAGAGTGAGCAAACACAAGTAACCACTTGGAATCAAGCACTAGATCACTTGAGAGATTACTTACCCAGAAAACCGGAATATAAAGTATTCCTGGAAGTATTCAACGACCCGCAGAAACTTCCAAGTCATACAGACGAATATCTTACGCAAAGAGGACGCTACTGAAAATAGTAAAACCGGAAATAGCCGAAGAAACTATTCTTGATATGCTATACGCACTGATACACATAGAACTAAAAAATCGAATTCCATGAGCAGGGATAACATCCTACATGGAACTATTAAACCAAGCCAGGGAAGCTGAAGATTTTATTCAAGACCAGCGAAGAAGCAGGTTACCCACAGCAACCGCCCAAAAGACAAAGGATCAACGGAAGCGATGCTCTTTCTGTCGTCTCACCGGACACACATGGGAAGAGTGTAGAAAATTGAAAACAGCATCTGCTGGCCCCGCAGAACGTAACGAGGCTCCGCACTTTAAATGTTTCGGATATGGAACACCCGGAGTAGTCAGAAGCCGATGTCCTAAATGCAATCCAATCAACATCGGGAGAATCAATATTCAGGCAAACTCCGAGCACCAATCCCCGAGAGTGCAGCTACAAGTTTTCCACTTCAATGAAGACGCAATTCTCGACACAGGAGCAGAATTGACGTTAGCTTCACAAAGATTGGACGCAGCACTATTTGGGAAGAAAACCGGCAACATCAAAATGGCCGACGGGATAGCAAAAATTAAAGAAGTCCAGACGACAAACATTCCAATAATGCTCCAACACAGGAAAATAAACGTCACCTTCTACGGACTACCAAACACCCGTGCCAAAGAATCTATCCTTGGAATGGATTTCATCCACGCAGCTGGGATCATTCAGGATGCATCACAAGGCACTTGGAAATTCTACGACAACTCTAGATGCTTCGACTACATAAATTCACACATCGCATCAATCAAGCTAGAATCTACCGAATTAAAAGGCCGTGCAAAAATAGGAGGTACCGACCCAGAAAATTACGGCCCTAGTCCGATCTACAAACGCCCGCGCTACGTTAGAGCCGTCTCAATGCGACTCAGGAAACATAAATGTCCGGTCGTAGAGGAAGCCGACAAACAAAAAATCAATGAATTACTTGAGGAATTCAACGACGTTTTCTAAGAAACTGGACCACCGACAACATTAGGTTTCCATGAAATCCAAACCAAAGACGCCACACCGGTACATAATAGGCCCTACTCCTTATCACCGTACAGAAAAAGAGAGTTAGCCAAGCAATTAGATACCATGGAAAAAAAGAGAATCATTCAACCTTCAACGTCACCATGGTCCGCACCTATTGTAATGGTACCAAAAAGGGACGGAGAATTGCGATTATGCATTGATTACCGAGGATTAAACGCCGTCACCGTCGCAGATAAATACCCACTTCCACGAATGGAGGAATTACTGCAAGCAACAGCAGAGTATACATGGTTCACTACCATCGACCTAAGATCTGGTTATTGGCAAGTCCCTTTGAAACCAGAAGACCAGTCGAAAACCGCATTTACTTCCTGCTTTGGATTATTTGAATTTACCCGGATGCCGTTTGGACTACGCAACGCACCGGCTACCTTTCAACGATTAATGGACCGACTATGCCGAGGAATACCAGGAGTCACCGTATATGCCTATTTAGACGATATCATATTACTATCAACTACCCTGAAAAAGCATCAAGAAGATCTACGAAAGATATTCCTACAACTACGCGCACACCAGCTTAGAGCAAATAGGGAGAAAACCTACATCGGCCGTCTCGAAGTTCCCTATCTCGGACATATCATCACTGCATTAAAGTCAACCCCGAGAAATGTGAAGCCAACCAACCAACTAATAACAAGGAAATTCTCAGCTTAGTGCAAACTTGCTCATGGTATCGTAGGTTTATACCCAACTTTGCAGATGTCGCTCAGCCGCTGTATCGGCAGTATTCCAATGGGAAAAAGCCCAGCAAGATGCATTTGATGCACTAAAACAAGCTCTAATGAATCCACCAGTACTACGCCAGCACAGCGAGGACGTGCCCTACGTGCCCTACGTGCTCCGGACCGATGCTTCAAATTATGCCGTCGGAGGGACCAGAAGAACGACCAATAGAATATGCTAGTCGACTAGTGACTCCGGCAGAACGGAATTACTCCACCACCGAGCGGGAAGCACTCGCCGTAGTATGGGCCTTGAACAAATACAGAGGGTACGTCGAAGGAGCGCCTCTGACGATATCCACTGATCACCAGCCGCTAAAATGGTTACTAGGCTTAAAAGCACCCGCCGGAAGGTTAGCTCGATGGGCTCTACAAATTATGCATTATCGCGCTTCGGTTGAGTACATCCCAGGACGAAGTAACATCATGGCAGACGCACTATCACGCCCTCCACAAGAGATGGGGAGTTCCCAAGTACGGCACATTCAGCTCACTGCCGCGCCAATATCCCAGGAAGAAATTCGCACCTCCCAACTGGAAGACGAAGATCTATCCAAAATAATCATCATCCTAGAAACAATGCCCGCCAACGAAGATACCCTATACTGGACGAACAAGGGGTATATCCTGGACAAAGGAGTCCTCCATAGGCTTGATCTCGAGAGGGGGGATGAAGACAACATTCAAAATGTGTTCCAAGACAACACACTAAGGAAGTAATTGCTGCATATCACAATGACCCGACGGCATGCCACGCCGGGATATATGGGACATTGCACAAGATACGCGCAAAATTTACATGGAAGAACATGCGATCCGATATCGCCACCTACATCAAACACTGCCCAGAGTGCCAGCGATTCAAGAGTAATTAAATGAAGCCCGCAGGGTTAGTACAAACCACTACCGCTAGTCAACAATTCGAGACCATCGCAATTGACTTATTTGGTCCACTACCCGAATCACCTGAGGGATACACCACGATCCTAGTAATACAGGATCTAGCTAGTCGATGGACCGAGTTGTTTCCCTTACGACACGCCACTGCCGAAGAATGTTCCCTCATCCTGCTTAATGAAGTCTTCCTATGCTTCGGGATTCCGAGAAGATGCATCTCTGACAATGGAACTCAGTTCGTAAGCCACGTAATGCAACACGCTTTCCATTGCCTAGACATTCATGAGGCTTTAATACCTAGTTATCATCCTGAAACCAACCCGGTAGAAAGAAGAAACCGAGATCTGAAGACTCGCCTCGCGATACTTGTCGAAGGAGACCACACTTCCTGGCCTTTGAAATTAGCATCCATTAGGTTCGCCCTAAACACAACCCGATGCCAAACCACAGGGAGAACTCCTGCCTATCTTTCGTTTGGGAGAGAACTCAGAATCTCTTATGAACTCACTCACGATTTATGGGAAGTCGTCGTTTCCCAGAACGTGCATACAGAGTTAACTCCAAGGTTGCAACATTTGACAGAAGTATTAGAAGAAGTCCGCGCACTCGAACATCGAAAACAGGACCACAGGAAGGACTATGTGGATAAAAACCGTCGAACAAGCCCTAAATTTGAAGTTGGAGACCTAGTATTACTCCAAAGCCACAAACTCAGCAACACAAAACAAAAATTTACGGGGAAATTTGCACCAAAACGGGATGGACCATACCGGATCCTGAGAAGCCATGGACCTGCCAGCAACGAATTAGGCTCAGCCCGACCACCTCATGAGACCATTGGAAAATACCATGCTTCCGCTATCCAAGCCTATCACTCGACCCAAGTGATTCCGGGCTATCCAAGCCTATCACTCGACCCAAGTGATTCCGGAGACAACCCGTTATCCAGTCCGCAAGAGAAGTCGTCCACGGAAGGAGGATCTGGCTGCCTCGCCGAGTCGTTTTCACCGCCAGAGGGGGGGATTGTAACGAAACCAATGCAAAAAAAATCATCACAATGTTTGAATTTATCGGCCTTATACTGAGTGCCTATTATTATTACTACCTATTAGCCTGCTATATATTTATTACAAAGAATGCGCAATATTTATTTCTGAGAAAATAAAAATTTAAATGTTTGTTCAATAAAATTTAGCGGTACGGCCCGGCCGACCCTGCCGTCCCTGAGGAGCCGTCACTGCCTTTTTGTCTTTATCAACACCCTCAACTCTGGTTGCATACATTTTTGATTTTAATCCAACAAATGCCGTCAATATTTTTTCATTGTTTTCATCTTTCATCAATCCTATAACGTTTTTATTAACTAGTGGTATATTTACACATTATCTCTAAGGTAAGCACAAGTGCCAAATTGTTTTATAGTATCTTTTTTAATCAAAGAATAAATATTATCACATTTAACTTCATATAATAATGAGTCTGTATCAGTATAACAAACATTAGCATAATTTATAAATTTGGGCTTCATATAACTATAACTAACTAACTATAAAAATTGCCTTTTTCGAAATATCTAATGTACACATACCTACATAAATAGGTTTATTAAATAAGACTTCAGATTTAGTTATTTCAAGAATAACTAAACGTTCATCACATATCATAGAGGATCTAAACCTTGGACTAGAAATTGATGCGTCAGCACCATATCGTCCCTTCTATTTAGTTTTTAAATTAACATTTGACTACTTGCAAACATTTTCCATAGTTTTTCCAAACACAGCGTTGTTTATTAACTTGTATACATTTTTCTCAAAATCATTAACTGGTGCTTGCCATCATTTTATATTTAGATTAATATACGATGTTAACCAATTTTATTGTTGAAATTTTACAATTCGATGAATTCTGGGAAGTACCAAACAATGATTTAATGATTTAAAAAATTTAATTGAAGACAGTTGCTTCATCAGGCAGATGAATAATGGATTACAAACTTAAACTAACGCTTAAATACTAATGACGTAGTAGAGGTGGTGTTGTTTAGGGATTGGGGTGAGAGGGTAGTGAATTTTATGAAAATATATAAAGGGTTTATTGTGTAAGGTAAATTCAATTGCGACTTATGCGCGCATTATACCCTGCATAAATGCGACAAAAAACTACTTACTTTAGGAGTATAGTTACATAATACTTTTTTGTAGAAAATTTTCCCGCCAATCGTACCACGTGATAAAGATTGGGCCATTCGATTTAAAAAAATTGAAATACTAGATATTGAAGAGGGCACTTAGATGTGGGATTAATGAATAAGTAATCGTTATGAGCTTCTATTAAATTAACTGACTTTTTATTATGACAGACAATTGCACGACTGTTCTCGTTCGCGGCGATGATAATACTGACTTCTACTGCGCACCGGGTTGCCAGTGTTTACTTGCCTCGGCCTGTGTGCAGTGTTGCCTTTCCATTCCCACAATTCCGAATTGTGGGAATGGAAAGGCAACACTACACACAGGCTGAGGCAAGTGAACACCGGCAACCCGGTGCGCAGTAGAATTCAGTATCATCATCGCCGCGAACGAGAACAGTCGTGCAATTGTCTGTCATAATAAAAAGTCAGTTCATTTAATAAAAGCTTATAACCGATTACCTATTCATTAATCCCACATTTTGGGGGCTCGCATCTTCCTTAAGCAGCGCATTTAAAAACCCTTCCGCCTTTTCTCCTTTTCTGTTTATCATAATGCACGGAATGTAGCATGCAATGACTTTTTCTATCTTGTTCTGTAGACTCGGAATGTAATATTCCTGATCAATTACATCCTTTGTCTTCTTCGCTGCATAATGACCTCGTTCGTGAACTGTTCTAATAATATCTGTCTCCATAATCTTTGGAATTACAAGTTGCTCTATACCATTTTTCATCCTGTATAGTACGTCATTGGTGATCCCGTAGTTACCATGTTCTTTCTTCTCTTGCAATACCTTCAATGTCTTTAATGTGGTGTCATCATCTTGAGCTTTTCTTATTTTGCACAATGCGTCGCCCTCTATTCTCATAATAGGGTACCGGCTTAAACTATCCACATGTTTCATTCTGGTGCCTGATCGGTGCTCAATCTCGTATTTATATTCTTTTAGCAGCATCACCCATCTGGCTACCCTTGTGCTCAAATCCTTTTTGTAGATTGTCTTTGTGAATGCATCACAGTCTGTCACTATCTTGAATTTCTGTCCTAGAAGATATACTCTGAATTTTTTAACTCCAACAATTACCGCCATAACTTCTAATTCATAACTAGAGTATTTCTTCTCCGCTTCTGTCGTCTTCTTGCTCATATATTGAATAGGATGGAATTGGTTGTCAATTGGACTTCTTTGGAGTAATACTGCTCCATAGCCTTCTTTACTTGCGTCTGTGTGAAGTTCAGTTTCTAATCCTGGCTTATATAAATGCTTATATAATGATGAGTTGGATTTTCTGTAAGAGCATTTTTCAATCCCTCGAACGCTGCTTTTTCTTCATCCATAAATTTGAACGTCGCATCTTTCTTCAATAAATCTGTTAGCGGTTTTGCTATCCTGGCATAATGTGGGATAAACTTTCTAAAATATCCGGTCAGTCCAAGAAAACTTTGAACTTGCTTTACTGTCTTCAATGCTGGGAACTTCTTCACTGCCTTAGTCTTCGTTTCCGTTGGGTAGGTCCGTCCATTTTCGATCACGTGTCCTAGGAATTCCACTCGTCGTTGTAGAAATTGACACTTCGTTAGGTTGATTTCCAGTGCATATTCACTGGCCACTTGACACACAATTTTTAATCGCTCTAGTGCTTCAAACTCGTCTTTTGCTGGAATAATAAAGTCGTCAATGTAGACTGAAACAATCTTTCTTCTTATCAGTTCTTGAAATACTGTATTCACGTATGGCTGGAACACTGCAGGCGAATCCGAATGAAACCTTCGTAAACCAATATTGACCATTGTACGTAACAAACGCTGTGTACTTCCGGCTTTCTTTGTCAACTGTTACATGGAAAAAACCATTCTTTAAGTCTAGCACAATGAAAAGTACGGCGTCTTGTAATGTATCTAACACGCCCTCAATCAGAGGCAGTGGGTGACGATCTTTCACCACGACCTTGTTTAATTTTCTATAGTCCACGCATATTCTTGGGGTACCATGCTTCTTTTTGACCATAACCACTGGACTGGCATATTCTGATGTACACGGTTCTATTATTCCATCGTCTAGCCATATTTGTACCTGTCGGTCGACAATTTCTCGTTCTGCATATGGCAACCTTCTGGGTGTAGAATAAACTGATTCCTCACTTTGAACTATTATTTTCATCGATACGTCTACTGTCTTAGTTTTCCTTGGTGTATAATTTCTTACTATTTCTTCAATCTTCGTCTTGGTTTCTTCGTTTACTTCCTGTCCAATGTTCAGCTCTGTTTTGTTTTGTTCCAAATCAATCTGCATCAACTGTGCTTCTTCACTTGGTATCTTCTTAATAGTTACGTCATCTTTAGTCATTGTCACCTCTGTCTGGTCCAATAGTTCATTTTCTATGATCATGTCTAACTCAGAAATATCGTCGGATACGACATAAACCACGGTATTGAAAGTTTCATCATCTATTTTTACTTCTAGTTCTGTGTAGCCAGATGGTTTCACTGTATTCTTTTATAAGCCTGTTAGTATTAAGTTCGAGTCTTTTAGCTGTGGCTTACCAATTTTTGTATACACTCTATCAGGGATAATATTAATTTGGCTGCCTGTATCTATGAGTGCTTGGTCACCTATTTATATTTTCTTCATCTTATTCTTAGCAACGTTCAATGAACGTACTTCTCCTGTACCATTTTTCTCTTTCTTTGCTACTGCACTTTCTTTGCACTCCGCTGCCTTATGTCCAAAACCATTACATCGAAAACATTTCATTCCTTTGAACTTATGCTCGCAGTCTCTAGCTTGGTGGCCACTGGTACCACAATTAAAACATCTAGGCGCTGGCCTATTCGACTTTTCTAGCTGCCTTTCAGTTTCTTTGTTCTTCGAGCTACTAGCCTGGATTCTACTTTGATTTGATTTGCGCTCCTACTGCTTTTGATTTTTTCGTATATGCCCAGCTTAATTTTAAAATCACCTATACTAGGCGCACCGAAAAGTACTGCTTTCGTACTTACATCGTCATAAGTTCCATCAATTACGTAATGCATTAATGCTTCATCTTCTATTACTCTCTTGACTGCTATTTCTTTCATTATCAAAAAATACTCTTGAACCGATTCCTCTTCCTTCATCTTTCGACGCATTAATGCTTTGTGTACTTCTGCGCCATTGCATTTCAGCGAAAATTCACTACGTAAAGCTCTTTTCAATCTTGACCAAGAATTCAATCCTCTTTCGCTGCTCACGAACAGCTTCGCTAATCCTGATAATCGTTTCTTTGTGAAAATGAATCGCTGCAATTCATTCCAGTTAAGTAACACTGCTGTGTCCTCGAAATCTGCTATCCATTTATCAACTGAGTATTCCCCGTTTCCACTAAATGTGCGAATTGTATCTTCCACGTCCCTGAACGAAAATGCAAATCACACTGGGTGATTCTGTGTTGCTAAGTTGCACTCTGCCTGCGTTTCTAAGTTGTTCTCTACTGGCACTTCATTGTTCTTCACTGCATTCCTGTCTGTGTCTTCTTGTTCGTCGTCGTCTTCGAATTCACTGACTTTTTCTTCGATTTCCACAACGCTAGAGCTTGCTACATTGCACAATACTTTAATTATTCTTCTTATAACGTCATCTGTTTTACCGTCCACTTTTAAATTTAATAGATCACAAATTAACGCCAATTCGCTTACATTAAGTTCTTTTAAAGCATCCTCTTGATCCTTGTATTCATCCGAGTCAGTTTCATACCCAAATCCGGAAAATTCTCTAAGTCTTCTGCGATTGCTGCGATTCCCGTCCTCACCGTAAACCGCTTTGTGTAACGCACGCACCGCCTTAGCTGACGCTGACGTTTTTTGTTGATACTTGGGTTGTCCGCTAACGTTTTCATCTTGAATTATTTTTCGTCTTTTTTTTCAGCGCCTGCTTTTACTGTAAACACACATACGTGGTATTTGTCGCCTTCTTTTTTTGTTTTTCGTCTCAAACACGTGGCACTCACCGCACGTCGTCACGTCTTTTTCATTTACGTGTTCAGTCTCACACACACGTGGTCGCGTGGTATTCGTCAGCGTCTTTAAGTCTTCTTCTATTACGTCTTCCGTCCCTTTGCGTCTTCTTCTTTTACGTCCTCCGTCTCTTTGCGTCTTCTTCTTTTACGTCTTCCGTCTCACACGTATCGTCCGCCGCCTGATCACTCTGTCTCTTCCTGTACGCCTTTCGTCTTTTTCACTCGACCGTCTGTTTCCCGTACGCACTATCGTCTTGTCTCTCTCACAAATATGTGCAATTTCTGCATTCATTTATCACGTTATTCATTCAATTCATTTTATTACGGCTCATGTAATTTCGATTTTACTAATCACATCCCGGTTGAGCCCCCAAAATGTGGGATTAATGAATAAGTAATCGGTTATGAACTTTTATTAAATGAACTGACTTTTTATTATGACAGACAATTGCACGACTGTTCTCGTTCGCGGCGATGATGATACTGACTTCTACTGCGCACCGGGTTGCCGGTGTTCACTTACCTCGGCCTGTGTGCAGTGTTGCCTTTCCATTCCTACATAGATATTGACACTTTAAAAAAACTTATTGCCAAATTAACTGTTTCCAATTAATATACTCATAGAGGCATATAAATCATATATTTATCTTATTCTTAAGACAGGTTACAGACAGATTTCAAGATGCCTTTTAGAGGTCAAAATTTTAGAAATATTTTTTTTGCTTGAAAACTATAAGAGATAAGTGTACATATGTTCGAATAAAATATGTTACAATTTAGACGATAAATCTAAAAAATGACTAATTTATTTGGTGTTACATTTATAATAACAAATTTGGTGCTACTTCCGGTGGAACCGGAAGTGATATAAAGTTGAAAATATTTCACATGAGGAGAACTGGTTCAACCATATGACAAGGATTTTTTTTCAAATTTTTAGTCAACGGCAACCCCATAAACTTTAAACGAACGGTTTAGCGTAGGCACCCTGTATACATGTACGTACACAAAAACATATAAAAACATTAACATATGCCATATACATACAGGGTGTCTACGCTTAACCGTTCGTTAAAAGTTTATGGGGTTGCCGTTTCATCAAAAATTTGAAAAAAAATCCTTGACATTCGGTTGAATCAGTTCTTCTCATGTGAAATATTTTCAACTTTATATCACTACCGGTTCCACCGGAAGAAGCACCAAATTTGTTATTTTATATGAAACACCCTATATATTAGTAATTTTTTGGATTTCTTGTTTAAATTGCAATATATTTTATTTGAACATATGCACACGTAACTCTTATAGTTTTCAAGATATTTCTAAAATGTTGGTCTCTAAAAGGCATTTTTAAATCTGTCTGTAACTTCTCTTAAGAATAAGATAAAAATATGATTTATATCTCTACTTGTACCTAGAAGATCCCTCTATAAGTAAAGTAATTAGAAACTGTCAATTTTGACAATAAGTGTTCTTAAAATGTCAATATCGAAGTGCCCTCTTCAATATCTTGTCATTCGATTTTTTTAAATGAAATGACCCATTTTTTATCACATGGTACGATTGAGAGGAAAATTTCCTACAAAAAGGTATTATACAACTATACTCCTAAAGCAATAGTTTTCGAATTATTTCGAAGATTCGTTTTTCGTCGCATTTATGCAGGGAATAATGCGCGCATAAGTCGCAATTAAATTTTAGTAGGCAAATAGTATGCTTTTGTTTTGTTGCGATTGTAATGTGAAATGTTAAATAATAAAAACAATTAGTAAAAAGTTATACAGTAATCAACAAAATAAATAATTACACAAATAAACAAATAATCAATTTATTCTTTATATCGTATGTTCAATAAAATAAAACCTCTAGAGTGTCATGGAAATTATTGTAGGTTGGCAACTCTAAAATTATACATTATAATTATTATGTCTGAAGTTTGATATGTCAATTCCCAAACCGTGTAGCCAACTTAAATTAAACAAAATATAAAATCATGGCACTCTAAAGGTTTTTTTTTTATTGAACATACGATACATGGCAACGGCGATAGCAATGTTACTCGAACATTTAGAGTATTTAAAATTTGTATTATTTACCCACATCTGCGGCCGATGAATAAAACAATATTTAGTAGATTGGAATCAAATTTTGTTCAATTGGCAGTTGCCATGTATAAAGAATAAATTGATAATTTGTTGATTTGTGTAATTATTCATTGTGTTGATTTCTGTAAAACTTTGTACTAATTCTTTGTATTATTTGACATTTTGCAATACAATCGCGACAAAACAAAAGCATACTACTTGCCTACTAAAATTCAATTGCGACTTATGCGCGCATTATACCCTGCATAAATGCGACAAAAGACGAATAATTGTTGTTGAATTTTCGATTTGGTCGATAATAACGCTACAGTTGGCGAGTGAGATTACTAAAGGAATACATCTGGGCTAGACTTTCTCGTTTCTTGATCAAAATCAAAATAGCTAAGGTGAAAATTGTTTATACAAAATTTGTGGGTTTTTTCGTTGGCTACAACTTTTATTTGAGACATTTTTTAATTGAATTCTGAGACTTGAAACTAACTTTGATTTTTTGAGATTTTAATATTTTTCCTATTTCTTCTGATGGCTGTCCAATGTAAGAGATTGAAGCATAAATCATATCCTCTTTAGATTTTATAATAGGGCAAATCGAGCTTATTATTTGTTGTTTTTATTGTTTGACTAAAATATTATTAATTACATGACTCGGAAATCTATTATTCAGTTAAATTCTATTTGAAAATCTGCCTCAGACAGGGGGACATTTAATAATCTATTCCATCGCTAAACCGTTCGACTGATTATAGAACTCACTACTAAATTGGAAATAATTCTGAGCTAAGTAGATTTCCAATAATCTTATCATTTCGGCTAAAATGACTAGATTAGTGCCCCTTGATGGCAACCGTTCATTTACGATGCCGGCACCTCCTATGGCGGTACGCTCGTAAACAAACTAGCGACATCAAAGGACGCCAATAAGCAATTGTTTGGGAGATTAGTCTGGGAAATTTTAACAATTAGTTGGCGAAAGAATTGTTGCAGTGTCAATCAATAAACAGCGAAATCTTAACTAAGTGTGATATTTACTAAAAATGATATATCGCTCTTTGTCATGTAGATTAGATACAGCGTGTCCCAAACAACCCGTATTTTTTTCAGAAAACGGCTAGTCTCAGAGAGTTGGGATAAAAAAAATGTATTACAAATGGTGATATTGTTTTTTCAAAAAAAAAGGTTAGCATCCCTGAGAGTTTTCAATGTTAAATTCTCGATTTTGTAGAAAGGATAATAAACGTTTATTGGCGTTTAGGAAAATTGTTCAAAATCTATATTTTATTTCAAAACTCATATAAAAACGATTGACTTCAATTTTTTATACAAACATAAGAAAGTATTGAGCACTAAATGATTTTATTTGTAAATATTTAAAAATTGAAGTCTAAAAAAGTGTTTCTATTCCTTAATTAGGAATTTACAAAAAATTAACTTTAGAAAAGCCTGAAAATTTGAATTTGCAGGCGCGAAGCAAAGCGTAGTTTTTGTGTATAAATTAACTAATACTGACAAAAATCATCAGCATTAAAGCTGATTAGAAATTATCAAAATGTACGAACACGTCTAAAAATGACAAGTTTGACAAACTTAAAAACCACGATAAGTATTCCGCTTGTGGACAAATTTTGTGTTCAAATGAAAACAAATATCGAGATAACCAGATATCTTTTTAATTTATTTATTTAAATTAGAAATACAATTTTGCCACGGACCGGTAGAATCTGTCATGCGGACCGGCACCGGACCGCGAACCCTACTTTGGGTAGCGCTGGTCTAAATAACATAACGTAAAAATACAGTAATGTAATTAACTAAATGTTAGACAGTTGACAAAACTATCATAACAGTCAAAAGTCTCCTAAAATTTCATAGGTGGCCAAAAGGAGTGCTACAACAAATATTTTCCGTATTAAAAATATAAAACTATGCTAAGTAATAAAAAAACACAATTTTATTTACATAAATTGTCTTTTTTAAGTATAATTTTATATTTTTATCACGGAATGCTAGTGTCTGTGTCGATAATGACAAACTACGTAAAAAATACTAATTTATATAAATAACAATTAATGTTAAAAACTGGAAATTATTTCAAAAATAATTAATTATGACAAAGAATGAAGAAAACGACAAGTTTATTAACATAATTTATCTTTTGTTTTGGCATAATTCGATATTTTCAACACGGATTGACTGAGTGTGTGACAAGCTACGTTAGAATTGTCAATTTATGTGAAAAATGACCAATTATGGTAAAAACAGGAAATTATGCTGATGAAAATATAATCCAAAACTTAGTTTCTCAGCTTTTGACATATTGAAAAAAAAAAACATTTAATATTTTGTAAAAAAAAGAGATATCTTATTTAGTAAACTAACCTAGTCGGTTTTTTGAGATTAAACAATTCAGTTGAGTTTTACCTCACAATTGACACGTTTGAAGTTTTATATAACAAATACTCTTTTGCTGGTATGTAAAACCATTTCGTTTATTGTTATTTTTGGCATATCCATTACCAATATTAATGTTCAAAACCAAAAATTACTTTAAAAACAAAAACCGTCGCGGAGTTATCGCCCGTATTTAGATTATTTTGAGTCAGATCGAAAATTCAAAAACGAAAAGTGATCACTCTAGTTTTAATTTCTCTAAACAGAATTTAAACAACTGTCATAGTTACCGAGCTACAGACCCTAGTTGCCTATTGATTTTTTTATATATATATTATGTTAGGGTGATCAAGTGGAACATTATCTTTGAATACTGAAAGAAGATCCTTAAAAATGTTGAGAGCTTCATTGTATTCGCCTAGATTGATAAGTACTGATGCTAAAACATTCTGAATACTTAAAGTACGGTGGTGTTTATACCCTAATGTTTGTTTACTCTTCTCATACACTTCCCTACAAATTTCCAAAGCCTCCACGTATTTACCGTGCTCATTTAGTGCGTCAGCCGTATAGCACCTAGCAGTTAAGGTATCTTCATGTCCTGGCCCCATTACACGTAATAATACTTGTGATACTCTTTTTCTACACAAATGCGCCTCTTGATACCTTACACTTTTATCCAAATTTTCTATAACAAGTCCTGGTAGTTTACTAAATTCTTGTACTAGCTCATCATGTTTACTTGCATAATCCCACGCAGATACAGCATGAGATATATATATATATATATATATATATATATATATATATATATATATATATATATATATATATATACTGCCTATAAAACTTTCTTTCTTTTCCACTGGCTCTTTTAGGAATGTAAGAGTTTTTCTTAAAACTGCTCCTTCTTCATTTTGCCCTGCTATCTTTATACGTGTGACTTGCTGTACCAACCTATGGATATTTAATGATCCTTGTTCTAGTTTAGCTAAAGAATACTGGTCAAGCAGTTCTTCATCACTGTCTATTAACTTTGAAAAAATCCCTTCTATTGGAATTTGATCAGGAGCGAGATAAGCTATAATATCGAATATTTGTAAAGCTTGCCTGCCTCTACGTCCATTTCTTTGTTTTATTTTATCAATTGTAATCTCCCAAGTTATAAGTACGGTTTTAGTGTAGTGATCAGAAGTTCCACCTGAAGTTGTATTTAATAACACTTCTACCTTTTCTTCATATAAATCTAAGTAATTACTTACTGTAAACTTATGGTTTCCCCATTTATGGAGTCCCTGATTTTCCTTATTACCTACTGCTTGATGTAATGCTGAGGGGAGATACTGCAATTCTTTTGCTAGACTTCTAATGTCCCTTTCTTGTAACCCATCTTCTATCTCAAATGATTTTTTAATAAATTCTACAGCTTCTTTTTCAGTAAATACACCTAATTGTAATGGCGCTATACTTGATCCCCATTCTTGATTACGTGAAGTTATAAGAACAGTAGATTTGTTAGAACCAGATGGTAAAAACTTGTCTATACCTTCTTCTGCTTCTTTAACAATTTTATATTTTCCAGCATTTTCAAAGACAAAAAGGCATTTTCTGTGCCTTTTAGCAAAAAAAACTATATACATCTTCAACAATTAAAGTAATATCTTTTTATTTATTAATGAAACACTTCTATCTTTTCTTCACTTATTTATTTGGAGTACCAAATGCACATTTCGATCACGATGTGATCATTATCAATGGTTGACAAATACGTCGTATTTGTCAACCATTGATAATGATCACATCGTGATCGAAATGTGCATTTGGTACTCCAAATAAATAAGTGAAGAAAAGATACAAGTGTTTCATTAATTTAAAACCATCTTCACGCAACTCAACAACAATTAAGTATTTTTATTTATTATTTATGTTTGTAGTACTGATTTTTAGCTTATCTTTAGCTAATCTACGAAAAGACTCTGCAGTAGTTAAATAATAATCGGCATTTATCCATATAACGTTGTCATCGTAGTCTTTGCTGTGCCTCTTAACATATTCCCTAGCCAACTCACTTTTACCTATACCACCAAGCCCAATTACAGAAGCTATCTGTGATATTACGTGCTCACCTTCATTTTTGAGTAGTTTATGTAAATATTCTAATTCTTTAGTTCTTCCAGTGAACAAAATTACAGAGTCTTTTACATCAAACTTAATGGAAAACCTAGCTGCCTCCTGAAAAAAAGTATTACTTTCTCTAAGGTAGTCATTCCCCTCTTTCCACCACTTTCGTACTCTATACTTCAGAGAAAACTGAATCTATGTCTTGCTCTTCTACCTTATATTTTTTTCTTATTTCACCTTTTATCATCTCGCCTAACTTACTTTCATTAGGCTGATTGACAAATAGTTTTAACTCATTTAAAAATTCCTTAATCTCTTCATCACTAAACAACTTACTAGGCAATGGAAGCTTTAAAGCGTTTTCACCACATTGAACTGACTAGGCAATTGTATATTTTTTCCTCTTAACTCTTCTTTTATTTCATTTGCTGATTTTTTGGCAAATTGTTTGTTCTTTGTTAACTCTTTAAATAATGCAATTCTAAACTCTTCATTTTTTTCACTATCAAGAAAATCATCTCTAACTCGACCCTCTCCTTGAATGTTTTTCTCTATCACTCTTTCTGCTATAGAAACTTGATAATCCTTGAATATTAACTTATTACCATCTATACTACCAGATGAGAAAGACAAAGCTAATTCTTTTACAAGTATTTCAAAATCTAAAGAATGTCTTAATGCATCCATGACTTTTTCTGCAGCATTCAACTTATAATAGGAATCGCTCTCGTTCAAGGTTACTATTGAATATAAAATATCTCCCGGCTTCATATGTTTTCTCTCTACATATTCTTCTTCAGCACTGTCTCTGGTTTTATCAAAATTAGGTAAAGCATTAGTATAAATCACGAAATCACAGCTTTCTATGCCATCTTTAAATATTAGATGATCTTTGAGCAGTTTAATCTTCTTATAAGAACTCAAGTACTTTCTTAATATAAAATCCCCTTTTTCTGACTGTGAAAGAAGAGTATCAATAGTAATCTTTTTTCTTTCTTAGTGTCTTTTTCATTTTATCAGTCTCTTTGGGCTTACCTTGCAAAAAAATAATTTTTGATTTTTCCACTTCATTTTCTTTGTATTTATATACCACATCATCAAAATCTGTTGCTTCTTTCATGTTTGTTGCTAGATAAAAACTAACTATAGTTTTATCTACTTTTCTAGTTACTCCTCGTAGTAAGAATAACATTGATAATTCTATTTCATAAAGCTCTCCGCCTATACCGGCTGCTCCTGGTCTTCTATTATATTTGGATTGTGCATTTTCGCTAATAAGCACTTCTTTCTTATCTAGATTAGGAATAATGTAATTCTGAACTTTGAAATGATTTTTTTCATGGGCTAAGTCTGACGCTACTTCAGCTTTATTATTTTTAACAGTAATATTTGCTTTCCATGCAATTAAAGCCTTAACTACCTCTAAGTTACCCTGTTTTGCAGCTATGAGTAATGGCGTGATACCTTCAGTTGTTTGAGTATTGATATCTATTTCGCTTTCCTTCAGTAAATTATTAACAACTTCTGTATGACCATTTATAGCTGCCAAGTGTAACGGTGTAAAACCACATGTGTCTTTGATATTAACATCAGGATATTTTTCTAACAAGACATTAACAGTGTTTATAATGCCTTCTCTGGCAGCAAAGTGCAATGGTGTAAGCTTGAACTCAGTCTCAGCATTAACATTTATTTCATTATCTTCAAGTAAAGCGCGAACAACTTCAAAGTGATTATTCATCACTGCAAAATGCAAAGGTGTATACTTATTTTGATCTTGAGCATTTATATCAGCATCTTTGCTTAATAAAAACTTAACAACTTCTAGACAACCATTTCGTGCAGCTAAATGCAAAGATGTAAATTTATATCCACTTTTATCACTAACTTTAGCCTTGTTATCTAACAAAACTTTTAGAACTTCTAAGTAACCATTAGTTGCAGCTAAATGTAAAGGAGTCCAGCCATGTTTTTTTAGCGTTAACATTCGCACCTTTTTCTATGAGAAGCTTTACTATTCGTTCATCACCACTCCTAGCTGCATTATGTAGTGTCATTCCCCTGTCTTTGTCCTGTGCAATAATAACTGCACTAAGCTTATGCGAGTAATTTTGTTCTACTTTATTTATTATAGCTTCAACAACTTCATAGCTACTACATTTAGCAATTAGGTGAAAATACGGTATATATGCTGCTTCATCATTAATATCATTGACAATAAAACTCTCTATTAACTTATCATAGTTGATTGCATAATTCCAAGCTGATGTTAAGTGAGATGTATAATACTCTACACTATTACGATATTTCATGTGTTTTTTTAGTAGTCTCAGTGCTTTTGTTAGAGTTTTTTCTTCTAATTTTCTTCCCCTTTCCGTTAGCACTAACTCTAATCTTCTCACTTGTTGTGCTAACCCATGCACACTCAGCATACCATTTTCCAAACGTACAATTGAATATTTTTCTAGCAAATTGGTAATGGCGAATAATTTGTCCTGATCGCCACTTGCTAACTCACTTAAAAACATGTTTCCAGGAATATTATTTTATGCAAAATAACATATGATATTTAACATATTTATAGATTGCTGGCCGTACTCTTCGTTTTTTATTTTATCAAGCGTGACTTTCAAAGTTTTAAGCAGCTTTTTTGATGTTTTTTCATACTTATTTAAGTAATCGCTAATTTTAAACTCCAAATTTATTTTCTTATATGCATTGTTTGTATCCTTAATATAAGCTACTGCCTGTTGCAAAGCCAACGGAAATGTATGCAACTTTTTCATAAACTCTATTATGTCTTCATTTGATTTTCATCTTTAATTTCCAACACCTTCTTAACAAACTCTATAGCCTCTACGTCAGTAAAGTCACCCAAAGATAATTACGCTGTTATATTTTCTCCAGCACTTTCTTGCCATTCTAGGTTATTAGGAGAAGTAATTAATACATTAGGTTTATTGGCATCAGGAGATAAACTTAACGGTAAAAAACATTTAACTAAAGAATACTCCTTAGCGTTATCAAAAATAAAAAGGCTATTTCCATAAGCACAATATTCATATACATTTTTGTTTATTGATTTTATACTTATGTTATCTATGCTAATGTTTAATTTTTCGTTAGCCACCCTAGAGAACGATTTTTCAAGGTTTGTTGTGTTTCAGCATTAATCCATATAACGTTACCCTCATAATATTTGCTATGATCATGAGCATATTTTATTGCTAATTTACTTTTACCTACTCCATCTAAACCACTAGTCACAACTATTCCCTGTTGTATACCATCAGCTACTTGATCCAACGTGTCTTACCTTCCCTTTCCTCCAAGAGATAATGCAGTGAATGATGTCAATGGATTTCTTACATCAAACCAAATAGGCTTCTTATTTTGATATGTTTTACCTAATGGTCTTCCCACATTTGTGACAACCTCTTGTCCATTTTGTAAGTTATTTAATCCTTGATTTACATGTTCTACTCCTGTTGCAAGTTTTTTTATTATGTCTTGATATTTCTTTACGATTATTTTGTTGCTCAATTCTTTTAACAAAATCCTTAATGTAATTTTGATAATTTTGTATATAATTCGATAGCTTATCAAAATTGTTACGTATTAGCTGTTAAATTTGTTAACATATTCCTCAGTGTCTTGTTTTATTTCTTGTTTACATATTTTTATCAATCTTTCCTGAATTAACTTTGGATCCTGATTATTAATATTTTTTAATAATTCTTAATTTAACTTTTCATCTGGCTTTAAGATATACGTATACCCTTCTCTGGGATGTTCTTCTTTTTGATATTCCGCATTTAATTTCTTCGTTAACCCAAGTCGATCTTCTGATTCCCATTTTAAAGGAAGGCGATAACCATATTTGGTAGTATCACTTTTTTTACCTTTTCTGTTATAATATTGAGCTGAACCACCACTTTTTATTACTACTAATCCTGCTTTATCAAATAATTCAGAAGTATTCCCTAATTTTGAATTTTCATTCTCTAAAGTATGTCCTTGCCTATTATGAGAAATGCCAGTAGAGGTATCTTTATATCGTTTCGACTCTCCTAAAAGGATACCCTTAGTGATTGATTGAGCAGAAAAATCGTCTTTAGTATTTTCCTTGTAGTGCATAATCGCTCTGCCCACCGCATCTTCTGCTAATTTTGCCATTGCTTTTTGCCAACTTCCGTCTGCTGTCACTTGAACAAATTGACTTTCAAAACTTCGAAAAACGTCACCACTAGATTTTACTAATTCTGGTCTAACTTTGCCTGGGTCTACTTTAAATACATCTAATTGATTTATTAGTCTACTAAGTTCCTTCCTATTGTAACATGTTCCCGCACTAGATATTATATTTAAAAGAACGTCAAATCCCACAATACTTTTTTTAGTTTTATTACTTTTTGCTATCTTATTAACTTTATTTAAAAAATCAGCTACCTTACCTGACTTTGCTATTTGGTTTTCTAGCCTTTTATAATATTCTGATAAATATGTTTCATAAATAAAAGCAAAATATTTAACAAAAGTTCTTAATTTATCTTTATGAAGTGATTGACGAATTATAAAACGTTGTTGTTTTGACAGCGCGTCCACTTGACTAGGATTCTTGTGATTTGCCTCTAATACTTGTACAAAACCTTGCCCTTTGAAACGGTTAACAATATTTAATGGAGTAAGATTTAATTTGTTGTTTATATTATCATCATTAAACGTTGCTACTTGTTCTATAAGTAACTCAGTAACTTTACACTTCCCTTTATGAAAGTGAATATGTCTGCTAAACAAAGGATCGTTAGTATCTTCTAATTTGATATTTGGTGTCGGTTTCTTTTTGAAACGCTTCTTGATCTTTATTAACATTTCTTCTTCTGAATCACTACTATTATAAAGAGTATAAAATGTATCAGGTGTTATCTCATCATCATCATCATAATCAGAAAAATTATAAGAGCTTTGTTCATGTTGTTCAGTCTCTTCAATACGCAGAACTGGTTCGAAATGTGCATGTCCTCCATTTACTATGTGTATAGTGTTTTCTTCATTATAGTTTATATTATTTACTGACTTGGAACCTGTACTATCTACAATTTGATCTGTACGTACCTCTTCTCCATCTACTACTATGCTTCTCAATAACATGTAGCTTTACTCTATATTTTTCACAAAGTATTCTGCCTTCCACTTCAAAGTCACCCCATCTATTGCTATTTAGAAGATTTTTGTACAAGAATCTGGAGTTTCTATACGCACCACACCATTATTATCATAACTGTTAGCGATACAATTTATAAACCATTTTGGTGGATTATTTTGTGCGAACTCTCTACAATATTGTCGCAGTTGTTCAACGGTAACTATTATTCCTAATTGTTGTTTTAGACCTTGTCCAAATAAATCAAAAAAACAGTTTCCATCTGCAATTGCTTGTCTTACTTTAAAAATCTTTGGTAACTTTAGGTTATCATCTAAATGTTTTTCGCTCTTTAAGACAGGCCTACTATCAAGTTCCTGCTGCTGCTGCTGTAAATCTTCCTTCTGGCTATATTGCGAAGATCCATTGATTTGTCCCATACTCTGTTCTTCCCGCAGCAATTTAACGACCTGTGAATTAATACAATTTTATTTTTACATAATCTTGGATATTCTACCTTCAGTATACACCCGTATTTTACATACAAATCGAAGTATATCAATGTCATATATACTAATAGATACAATAAGCATTGCAAGACGTAAGAACATTGTCTCACTTGAAGCGAGTGTAGCGTTTTCTCGCTTCATAAGATCAGCATATGGACACCATTATTAATTTATTTAAGTTATATAGAGGTAAAATAATAAACTAGGTTTTTAATTGTGATAGAAAAATCCTGAAACCATACGTCTAAACAAATATTAACAATAGCACCATATGATGTAGGCACAATTAAAATGTTTACTTTCTAAATGTAGTTAGATTTTTTTAGCAAATAACAAGCACAAGATTTTTTTAGTTGAACAAATATTTCGTACGACACACAGTGGGCTGAATGTCGATTCTAGCTGGACAAAAGTATTTAAATGTGGCACCGTTACGTCGATGATATATTGGCTTGTTTCCAGGGAACTGATAGACAACTCACTCAATTTTTAGATTTCATAAATAAACTTCACCCTAAAATTAAATTCACAGCTGAAACCGAAATCAATAACAACATTAAATATTTAGATCTGTCTATTACCAGAGTAAATAACAAACTCTCTTTTGACATTTTTAGAAAACCTTCCTTTACCGACTCAATTATCCCTAACCATTCCAGACATCCCTATAAACATAAAATTGCTGCATTCAATTCAATGATTCATAGAGCCTTAAAAATCCCTTTGTCAGCTAATTTTTTCGAGAAGGAAATTAACTTGATTAGAGCTATGGCTATTAACAATGGTTATGGTTGTGATTTGGTTGATAGACTTCTTAAAAAACAGAAATTTAATAACATCAAACATCTATTATACGCTGGAATATCATTTGAAAAAGAAACAATTAAATATAAATCGTTAACTTATTTTGGCAATGTCAGTTTTCAAGTTAAAAATATCCTAAAAAAGCATAATATTCAAGTTGCATTTAAACCGTACTGTAAAATCAATAACCATATCTTTAAAAGTAAAACAAAATTAGATAAATTTAATCAATCCGGAATATATAAATTAACTTGCGCAGATTGTCAAGGGATATACATTGGCCAATCTGGTCGTAATTTCAACATAAGATTGAGGGAACATTTGCGCTCTTTTCGGCTTAAACAGAGTGATAAGTCGTCTTTTGCAAAACACCTTTTAGACAAAAATCACACTTTTGAAAAAGATGTACTTACCATAATCCATCATGCCGAAAAGGGTCGTAAAATGAATTTGCTAGAAGCACTAGAGATACACAAAGCCCGCGCTAATCCGGGAATTCCCTTAATTAACGACCAGGTTGACCTAATGTACACCCCCATTTTTACCGCTGTCTTGTAATTGTGTATATATACCTGTAAAACCTCTAGTTTAAGTTACTCCATGTTTGATAATGACAAGCTAAATTTGTCGAAACTGCAGTCACATTAAATAAAACGTGTTATACAAACAAAGTTACAAGTGTTTCATTGTGTAATTAACATGTATAACGAAGTAGAAGCCTCCACAATACAGAATTTAAAAGTATTTAACTATTCAAATAAGCTGGAAATGATTATAAATATATAATTATAGTCCCTAATTAATATTTCGAGATGAAATTGCATTATTTTTAAGTTGTTGCGAAAATATTGGACATTCAGTTGAAATATCTTAAAAATCTTGGATAACTATCTTAAACTAAAGGATAACTAAATAAAAATATATTAAATATCAATATTCCATTTTATTTATCAATAACAATGACATAAATTAATCATTGGAGTCGGAATTGTCATCGCTGTCAGAGTCTTCATTCCCGGACGCTTTCATTAATTCTTTTGCTTCGCTATGCAAGTCGGTTGCAGGTTTTTCTCTCAATGGTCTGAAGGAATTGATAACCGGGTCTGAAGATATCAGGAGCATGTGAATCAAATCGACACATGTGTTATAATGTGACGATTTTCGCGTGTTATGAGTCCGGAACCGTTTCATGTCTTTGTTTCTGGCTTCTTGTGCCTCTTTAGAAAGCTGCCCTATCGGCACAATTGCGTGCTTGATGATAAGGGAACCGTGCATTAATATTTTATGCACAGTCGGAGGCATTCTGTACCAACCGTACAGTTGTACATACAGTTCAGCTGTTTGAAGGGCATATTTGTCAAACTTTTCCTCGTCAACTTGATTCCCACTTGAAATCACCTATAACAAAATTAAACATTACTAACAAGTCAATGAATCAAAAAATGTGCACTCAAGTCGGAAGTTAGTGTAACACTTACTTGAAGAATAACTCCAAATCTAACTATTAAACTTTTGTCAATCCCTGTGGCTTCAGCAGCTGCATCCGGGTGCTGGAAAAAACGACGAGCAACATTTCCCGTATTCGATGTTCCCTTTCCCTGAACCACTTGATCGACGCGTATTCCTATGGAATTATATAAAGCTTGTTGCACGGATTTCTTCCTGTCTTCCATGAGTCGCTTGTCTTCACCAGATGCACCTCTGATTGTGGGTCGTTTCCAAACCATCTTGTATGCAATATGTAGAAGGCATTCGAGGAATTTAATCCACGCGTGCAAGGAACTGAAACCATATTTGAGATTTTCCTGTATAATGGGTCTTCTTTGTACGCTTTTTAAGTTGTTAACTCCAGTGGGCTTACATCCACAGAGAAAGCACGACTGACTGGATGTTTGTGTTAAAGCGTTTACCACTTTACCGTCAATCATTGTTAGCAGCATTTTGAACTCGATTTTGACAACTTTACCTGTAAATAGAGAAAAATAATGTTATTCATAATGGTAAATACCTTATGAATGCAATACAAACAGCCAATAAGCTTAAACATTGCCATTTACCATCTACGTCGATCTTAAGAGGCTCCAACGATTTAATCTGTTCCGCAATATCAATGAATTCCTCATTTGTCGTATCAGTCGATTCCTTTACGAATAACAATTTTAACGGCCGGCAATATTTCGTCGATGAAGGAACTGGATTTTCCCACAGTAATGTTTTGTTATCATCTGAGTTCATTGCAATTACATGAAGCTGAAGGGGGACTACTGAAAACATAAATATACTACTCCCGGTGTATTTATCAGCATTCTCCTCTGCCTCTTTTGACGACTCTGTCTCTTTTGGCGGTGTTTCCGGTCGGTTCAACTGGTGATATTCATTGATACCGGACGTACCATCGCCACCATACTTAAGTATAAGTTCGAGACGTCTGAATTTCTGCAGTAACGAAGCATCGGGCAATGTTATAGTTTGCAGTAACCTTTGGGCGGTGAGGTTTAATAAGGCCTGCAGTTGTAATTAATTTTTCATAGAAATCCCCATAGAACCAAACAGATAATATACGTATAATATATGTATATTATCTGTATAAAGGATAAATGTCCGGGTAGAATATGTATAATATACATATATTATATGTCCTGTTCTATTAGGGAATTGAACCTATACAATATTTAACCTATATAAGAAATATAAGTTCATGCTCTAACCTTAAGCGAATGTAAACAAACTGATACCTGAATGTGATATTTTGACAGCAGCAGATTCTGGATAACATCTTTCTTTGGCTGATCGAATCTTCTTGTACGAAGGAAAGACATTCGCATTTTTTTTCTTCAACGCGATTCTATTTAGTTGGTATGTTTCCTTAGTCATGCGGCAGTTAACCATATGAGCTAATGCCTCGTCTTCTGTAAATGCAATAACTGCCCCCTTTTGCTCGACGCTTTCCTTCATAACTCCTCTGATTTTTTGAGCGCGCTCTCCTGGAGCATTAGTAACTTCTGCTACAATGGTTGCAGCTGCTCGCTTACCCTCCTTTCGAAGCTTTGAAACTGATGCAAAATACAATTTATCCGGTAGAGTATCATCTACCAACTCTTGAATTTTGCGTTTTTTCGACCGGTCAGAACATTCTGAGAAACTGGTAAAAAATAAAACATTGCAAATGAAACATGCAATTAACAGGATGCAAAATATATAATAAATGAACAGGAATGTTTATGAAACCTTTTAGGTGGTCTTCCGAGTGTTGTAGACTTTTTGATTTCAACCGGAATATCAGTATTAAATGCTGCATCTAGCCATGATATTTGAATTTTTTCGAAATACTCTGGACGACGATGACAAGCATCGAATTTGTGTCTAAAAATTCGCAAAAACGTTCGAAGTCGTTCTCGCATTGTCTTCTGGCAGTGTGGCGTCTCGTTCCAGCGATTACCAACTCAAGGTTTTAGCTTGTTAAACAATGTCAGAGTGTTATCGCTTATGTCCTTAGCGCGAAAATCTTTCATTTCCGTGATGACGATTTTGTACACATCTCTATTTAACAGCGACACTGTTGAAAGAAATCGAATAGAGAAAATCAAATCGACAAAAAAAACGCATTACAAATTTTCACTTTACTAAAATGATCATTACTCGAAAAGTGCACAAAAGTGCACTTTCATTTATAGCTTGTAATAATCCTAGAACGTCAGAGAATTGTTCTACGAATGTCCAATGTTGACCAAAGTTGCCCATTTTATGTACGCATACAATACGTGCAAAAAAATCATGTTTTTTTGCGACGATACGTGGTGCCATTGAGTGTACACACTCTGTGAGTAATATTTACTCATCAACCACGTATACATGTCAAAACAAATGGCATTTGATATACTTACTATCGGAAATATGTATTTACTTGTGTAGAAATGCTTTGGCACTTCGAGATGCAAATCCACTAAGTGACACTTTGACACTAAGTTACACTTTGATCCCGGACCGTACTCGAGATTTTAAGTGTTTTGAATCGTATATTTACCTTCATAACGACTCGAGCATCGAACTTTTGTTTTGACTTTTGGTTAGCTAAAATTCCCATTTAACCCAGCTAAAATTACATCCGTGAAAAATTACCCAACCCCAAAAAATCATAAAGACATTAATTCATTTTTAGGATTCGCGGGGTATTATAGACGATTTATATCAAATTTTAGTAAACTATCACAACCCTTATAAAAATTATTAAAAAAGGGAATTCGATTTAACTGGACCAGTCACCAGCAGCACTGTTTTGAAAAATTAAAATATTTATTATGTAATGAGCCGATATTACAATACCCAGATTATAATAAAGAATTTACGTTAACAACTGAAGCTTCATCTTATGCAATAGGACCAGTATTGTCGCAGGGACCTCCTAAACAAAATTTACCAATAGCGTATTTCAGCAGAACGTTAAACAAGGCAGAACAAAATTATGATGTTTCCACAAAGGAATTATCAGCCATTGTGACAGCTATTAAACACTCAAGGCATTATTTATTTGGTCGCAGATTTAAAATTATCACTGATCATCGTGCTTTACAATATTTAGATAACGTAAAAGATTTATGTTCACGTTTACTGCAACGGCGACTTACATTACAGGAATATGACTATTATATTCAATTTAAACCGGGTACATGTAATGCCAATGCAGACGCTCTTAGCAGAATTCAATTAGAGAATAGTTATTCAGTATTTCAAAAATATAGACAAAAAAATGAACTAATTAATCAGAATATTATTGAGATAGAGGGAAATTTATTAGACGCTGCTAGTGATTTTTCTCTTTGCCATTGTGTTAGTAAGGATTTAAAAATACATTTCGAAGAATAAATGAATTAAAATCACAAAATGTACTACTAGATATTTGTTCTACTTAGTAACAAAAGTAAATTAATTCGATAAACGAAATCATGAAGATCTTTTGAAAACATTAATTAATCTTAAGGAGTTTTGTATAAATAAAAATATTTACAAACTAGCTATCGCGAAATTGGGTTGCGGTCTAGACAAGTTGCATTATGATATTGTTTTAGATATGATTAAATACATATATACTCATTTTGAAATAAATATATATATTAACAAGTCCGTACAGTTATTCTCTATGAATAACCCAAATAGTTTCACATCAAATTCAAATCTGACAAAACATGTACAAATTAGTTCGAAATCATCCATTCCAATTAATTATGAGTATTCTCAAACTTGTCTTGATACAAATAAAGCCAAATTAACAAAATCCGTACCTAGGGATGTAAATTGTTTCTATCATACTGTAACATGGATATAGTGGGCTACTGAGAGTGTGGTGAAAATTGCTGACGGAAATAAAGCAGTTGTAATTGTGCTGTATTTAATAAAGTTCGGGAACTACTACAGTGTCTATATACAAACACCCACCTTACATTGGTGGCAGCGGTGGGATTGCAAACATTTAAAGAACAACGTTCGCAGGAGGTAACATACACTGAAAAAAACAAAAAATGGCAGATACAAGAATGACAAGTTTTGCTGGTGGTGACTGGTTAAAATGGATACGGCTGTACGATGGATTTTGTTTATTAAAGGATTGGGAGGACAACAAAAAACTAATTGCTTTGTTATTTTATTTGACGGAACAAACGATCGAAATCTTCAATAGTTTGTTGGACGATGTTCGATCTAATTGGAGATCAACTCGAGATGCATTAGCAGCTGTGTTTGCGCCGGATGATGACACGGTCGTGAACACTTTTTGGAACCGCATGAAGCATGACCACGAAACATTTGCAGTGTATGCAGCATCTTTAAAAAGCCTGGGCGAATCGGCATTTACGCTACACAATAACATCACACGCGAACAATTGTTACTAAAACAATTTTATAGAGGTATTCCCCAAGATGTTGGCGAAGAAACTGCACGTCAAAATCCAGCGACGTTAGCCGACGCTGTAAAAGCGGCCCGAAATGGAATAAAAGTCAGAAAAACTATTGAGAACATAACGAATGCGCGTGCATGTACTTCTGCAAATGTCTGGCAATCCGGCAAAACAAGCACAGTTAAAAACAAAATTAAGGAATTATCAAGTAAAGTAGACGAACTGATGCATATTGTTCATAGAATGACTACGACGTCACAAAAAGTGTCTTTTAAAAATAAAGACACACTAAATCAACGAGAAAGTTGTAGATTTAAAAGCCCCGAACGATGACAACAAAGTAGATGCTATGAATGTGGTAAGCCAGGTCACGTGATTGTTACAGTAAAAATACATCAAACAATTTAAACATGAAAGAACCGGTGCTGTTCCCGAAGAGCCGGTTCAATTAAATAAGGGAAACGTTGTGGATGCACATGAAGATGATGCACCAGTAGTACATGTTAAACTTAAAATTAATTACTACAAGATGCCTAATTGATACAGGTGCGTTACGGTGTTTGATCCGAAAGGATCTTTGGGAACGCTTTGGCTTGAAGCTTCTTCGACCGACTAAAGCGAAAATCATACAAGCTGGTGCAGAACCGCTTAAGACAATTGAGGAAGGAATTGCTAACATTACAATTGGAAGTCAAGTATTTTCTACTAATTTTACTATATGTGATAAATTGTCTGATGGATGTATACTTGGATGTAACTTTTTAAGAAAATATAAAGTTAAACCCAGTTGGAATGGATTTGTTGAAATAAATTGAGAATCCATACGTGAAGAATGTCAATATCAGCATGTAGCTATAAATAACACGGTGGTCGTTGCCGCTCGTACTGAGAGTATAGTTCCTGTGCATTTTGATCGGGAAATCTCAGGAGATTATTTGTTGGAGCCCAGTTCTCAGTGGATGGAATAATCCGGATAAATAGCTGGTAAAACCACAGGTACGGGTTCCAAATGCTACGCTTTCGTGAGGAACGATACTGATAATCCGGTTACTATATTTAAAGGAACGAATATTGGAATGGCGACTTCGTGCATTATAATTGATCAAGATACTGAAAAATTTAAGTCTATATCATCGGACAAAGCTAAAATTAGTGAATTGTTTGACTGGATCGAGGCTGAGACACATTTGACACCTAGTCTGATAAAACGGGCGAAAGAATGTTTGAATAAATATCCAAATGTAGTAGCAAGGACAGTGACAGATAATGGCTGTACATCTGTTTTATAACACGAAATTGACACCCAAGGTCATAGACCAATTCGACAATCTCCTAGAAGACTTCCGTTCGTAAAAAGGTATGATGCTCAAGCAAAGATATAAAAAATGGAAAAAATGGGGGTGATAAGTAAATCATCTTCCCCTTGGTGTTAGCCGGTTATACTGGTTAAAAAGAAGGACGGATCAATGAGATTTTGCGTTGATTTTAGAAAATTGAACGAGATAACAATAAAAGACAGATATCCTTTGCCAAAAATTGATGAAATTCTGGATTGTTTAGCGGATGCAAAAGTATTTTCAGCTTTGGATCTCCAATCGGGATATTGGCTCCTCCTAATCGACCGAAAACGGCGTTTTCTGTCGGTAGAGTTTAATGTTCTACCTTTTGGAGTATGCAATGGGCCTGCAACATTCCAAAGATTAATGGATATTGTGCTAGACGGAATTCAGTGGCAACGGGCTTTGGTCTATTTAGATGATGTTATAGTTTTCGGCAAAACATTTGAGGAACACTTAGATAGGTTAGAAACCGTTCTGAACAGACTAAAAAGTGCAGGACAGAAAATAAATCCAAGGAAGTGTCGTTTATTTTGCAAAAAATGGGATATTTAGGCCAAATTGTAAGTAAAGAAGGTATTGAAACTGATCCAGTAAAAGCAGACAAAGTGCGGATGTGGGAGATACCAGCGAATATCAGTGAGTAACGAACATTTTTAGGATTTGCATCATATTATAGACGATTTATTAAAGACTTTGCTACAATTGCGGACCCGCTTCATAGACTTTTAAATAAAGGAGAAAAATATTGTTGGCCTGACACTACTGACAGAGCTTTTAATTATTTGAAGAAATGTTTGATTTCAGCCCCAATCTTAGCATTTCCTCAAGAACACGGCTAGTACATTCTAGACACGGATGCGAGTAACACTAGAATCGGAGGAGTTTTGAGTCAGATTCAAGAGGGCGAAGAGCGAGTCATCGCTTATTTCAGTCGTGCACTTACAAAAACTGAGAGACAGTATTGTGTCACCCGCAGAGAACTTTTGGCACTAGTGATGGTTTGTAGACATTTCAGGTCCTATCTGTATGGATCTTGTTTTTCGGTGCGAACAGATCATAACAGTTTACAATGGTTATGTAATTTCAAGGAACCGGAAGGACAGGTGGCCCGTTGGTTAGAACTTTTATCAGAATTTGATATGAACGTTATTCACCGCCCAGGAAAACAACATACTAATGCAGATGGATTGTCTAGGATACCATGTAGACAATGCGGAATAGAACCACAAGCGGGTGAGATCTCAAGTCAGTGCAGTATAATTCAGCCTAATCATGTGAATAAGTTGAAGGAATACGCGGAATTAGAAGATTTACCATTAGCGGCACATCAAAGCATAGAAACAGATTGTGGTCCAATAAAGAAATTATTATTAGACAAATCAAAAGATAATTCAAATTTAACAAGAGAACAAAAAATAATATGGTCCTTGAATCATATTTTAGTGAATAACACACTATGTCTTTATAATAATGACCAAGAGAGACCGGCATATCGAATTGTGACTTCAAGAGTAATAAGAGATGATTTATCAAAAATATTCCACAATAGTCCAGTCGCTAGAGCACATTTAGGAGTAACTAAAACATTAGTAAAGCTAATGGATCGTTATTTTTGGCCAAATATGGATAACGATGTAAGAGATTGTTGTAGAAAATGTGAAGAGTGTTGCAGAAGTAAGACGCCTATACCAAAACCTCGTGCATCGACGCAGACCTACATAAGTTCAAGAAGATTTGAGAGAGTTACGATTGACATACTCGAACTAACCATTACTAATAGAGGAAATAAATACATAATGGTTGTTTCAGACTTGCTCACGAAATGGACAGAGGCTTTTGCTATGCCCAACCAATTAGCAGAAATGTGTGCTGCAATTTTGATAGACGAGTTTATTTGTCGATATGGAACTCCTGATATAATCCACACAGATCAAGGGCGACAATTTGAGTCCAAATTGTTTAAGGCAATGCGTGAGTTTTTAGGAATTAATAAGACAAAAACTTCTCCCTTTAGACCACAATCGGATGGAATGGTTGAAAGATTCAATAGAACCCTTCTAAGTATGCTGAGTTATTGGGCAGAATCTAAACAAAAATTCTGGGATGTAGAATTGCCCAAGGTTATGATGGCATATAGAGCTAGTAAACACGAAAGTTCCAAATGTGCCCCGAATTTTATGATGTTCGGGTGCGAATTACATCTTCCAAATGATTTATCAAACGATTTACCGCCATCGCGAATGTTTAGTTCAGAATCAGATTATGTCAACCAACTTCAGAAAAGTTTAATGGAAGCACAGGAAATTGTAAAAATAAATTTAAATAAGGCAAATGAAAATCAGAAGAACAGCTACGATAAAAGAAATGAAATAAAGTTATACAAGAACGGTGATTTGGTTTGGCTGTACCAATCAACTACAAGTGTTGAAGAGAAATCTAAATTGTCGAAGGCTTGGCAAGGTCCGTATAAAATAATTAAAGTGTTGGATTATTATACATATTGCCTTAAACTTTGTTTAGGTTCTTCAGACCCTGGTCGAGCAAAAGAGTTAGAGCGAGCTAGAAGAGCTCCAGGCAGGCCACCATTGCAATCAAGGAAATTTACTGAACATTTAAAAGAAGCTGATATCGAGAAAGTTACTGGAGATGTGTTTACGGCACCAATGGACTACGCATTAGGCCACTGTAAAGCTGAGGATTTTTGGACGAGTGCAGGAATCGCACTAAAATTTAAACTTAAATTTGGAGGCAGAAATGAGCTCATTGGCCAGTAGATAAAAGTTGGTAGTGTAGGTTTCCTGAGAAGAAGTAACCAAAACCTTTTCTATTTGGTTGCCAAGAAAAATAGTGGCGGGAAACCCACATACAAAGCGTTAAAAGATAGCTTAGAACAATTGGTTAAGATGATGAAGGTGAAAGGTTTATATAAGATAGCAATGCCAATCATTCGTTGTGGCTTAGATAGACTAGAATGGGATAGAGTGCGGTTTATTTTAGAAGAAACGTTTAGGAACACGGGATTAAAGTTAAAGATTTACCACTCAAATGCAAATGAGTTCCCTAAATCTAACATAGATAACGTTAATAAGGAAAATGAAAATAATCGTTCCTTTATAGTAAAGGAAACCCGAAGGCTAGAAACGCCAACAAGTACGATTTCTCTTAGTATACTAAATGTTGAAAAACAAGTGGTATTTTTAATCCCTTCAGATGATGAGTATTGGTCTGCTGACGATAATATTCCACTTGCAGAAGTTCAAAGAAAAATGGCTAAGGATAAAGCAGCAGAATTAGTGAATAGAAATATAGAAATGCAAGGAGTACGTAAACTCCCACCAAGACAAGCTCGGGAAGTAGCTCGAGAGAAGATTGCTTCTTGGACAGCTTCCAGGAGAAAGCTTTAGAAAGAGGGGAGTAGTGTAACATGGATATAGTGGGCTACTGACAGTGTGGTGACAAGGGCTGACGGAAATAGAGCAATTGTAATTGTGCTGTATTTAATAAAGTTCGTAAACTACTACAGTGTCTATGTACAAACACCCACGTTACATTTATTATATATTTCTTTCCGAAGTTTAAAACAGTTGATCATTTGAAAAGTCTTCTTTCAAAATCAAAATTTGTAGATGATTGTATGAATCCTGAGGAAGCAAAAAGAGACCTCGAAAAGCCTAACTGTTGGGCCACCGTCGATATAATAAGAATCACAGCATTATTTCTTAATGTACGTTTCTGTGTTCATAAAAACGACAATGAATTTTGAATTTTTGGCAACCCTAATAACATTGCATATCATATACAGTTTAAAAACTACCATTTTGAACCAATAATTATTGGCGAAAATAGTCAACTAACTTCAAACCAATTAGCCGATATTTAAGTACCAACATCTAGTAAATGAATTAGTCCCCAAACCAAGCAATTAAATAACGGCACCTATCAAGATTTTTTACATCGACTAAAGAGTACTATTATAAATTATAATAATATCTTAGAACACATTGGCGATGTTTTGGATATTAAAGGTAATTTAGTGTTTTTCATTTCTATGTGTTTGGACGAAAGTAATAAAATTATTAAATCAATATTTTTAAAATTTGATCATAAATTAATAATTCAACAAAAGGACTTACAGTTATTTGATTTATTGGACATAAATGTGAATAATAGTTGTTACAATTATTATTTAATGTATAAACAACATTATTGGGATAAACCTTCTTCTAAAGATATTTTTCATATGTCTATGAAGTTACGAGACGATCTTCTGACAAAACACATAGACAAAATTAATATGCCAATATTAGGAGATAGTGTAACGGGGCGCTCGAACCGGGGATGGCAATGCGTTGGATTTAAATGTGTTTTAACATGGTCTAAGTAATATCTTTTGACACATGCCACTTCCGTTCCGAACCCTATCACTTTCGGTTAGCTCAGAACAATAAAAAAAAATCAACGATACTTACTCTGTTTCCTCCTTGCTCCATCTTGTCATCACTTTCACAATTTAATAAGGGTTTACGAGATTTAGATTTGTTTATGAAATAAAATTCTTCGTTTTCAATAATAACAACGATATATATATTCAAAATTAAATCAGTAAACAAACAAGTAACAAATCAAACCCACAAAAAAAAAAATAGAGAGATTACCTATGACGATTAAAGTTACGACTAAATTATAAGGCAATTCGACAAACACTTTTAAAAAAAAATAGATCTCGTAAAATCTTGAATTATTAAATACAAACTATTTATCACCAACTTTCATTTAAAACTACTGACTGGCACTTTTACAACTGTCTCCCGTTAACACACTCGACTATTTAAACTTTGCAATACACTTTAATAACTCTGACGATTGTTGAACACCAACTGACTGACGAATTCGGGCTGTCCGTTCATTATAAAGACAGCGTTTTTGCGAAAGGTTAAGTTGGGGGTAGCAGAGCCCTGTAAGGGTATTTTCACCCGCACCTCATTGGCTGAGGCTGTGGTAGGGGTTGCTAACTCTTCCGCTTATTGGTTACCGATACGCTTGGATGATCACTCTCAACCGTTATTGGTCAGCTCCTTACTCAACGCCAATTGGCCGAGCGTTATTTGGACAATATGCATTTTGAGAGTGACATCTTCGGAATTTGTGCAACAATTAAATTAAAAAGAAAATAATAATGTAAAGTAAAATGCCAGTATTAAATAATAAGTAATTGGTAATTAGATTTTAGGTTGGTGAGAAATAGAATGACTTCTGCTCATTTTGCAGGAGAGAAAAAAAAATAAGTATTTAAAGAATTAAAGTAATGTTTTAAAAATGTTTGTCTAAACTGTTTGTTTGGGTTAATATATACATACAATATAATATAAATGAAATAAAGACTATGTCCTAAGAAAAACAAAAGAATTGAAGTTCTGAATTACTAAAAGAATAATAATTGAATTAAAAATGAATCTTGCAATTCTAGAATTTAACTTAAGACTTATTATAAATATAAACTCATATATAATACACATTGCGATATTCGGATGTGAATTCATATCGCGCTTAAATTAAATTAATTCGCAAGTATCTAGAATTAATTTAATTTACTTTGAATTGTGATTTTTGAAAAAACTGTACAAACCTAAGAAATAAACATTATGGTGCTTTTATTACGGTCAGCGTATTTTCGGGACTCGAACACCGGGCGGTAATGAAAACTAATCCACTCATTGTTCGACACTGAGCCGGCGTCCTTTTGTTCTCGTCACGTTCGGGATTTATATAATCCCGTTCGGACGGATTTGTGAATTTCGAAGATTTCGGAAATTTTGTGTTTATTACTTATCCAGAAAATACGCTGCCGGTTTATTGCTTTATTGCCCTAGGATTAAACAGAACAAAAGGGCAAACATTTCTATACGGACTTAACGGATTTTCAAACTAATACAAGGTTTAATTTTTATGCAAAATGTAAAAGGAATGAAATGCAATGAGGTCCGATGTTACATTAAATCGCGACTGAAAATTTAACGTGTTACGACGTGTCGAAGTGACACGCCGGTAACAATAGTTTCGATAAATTACTTAAAGGCAATAATTAGATGTTTGTTGTTTTTAAAGGTACATCTATTGAAATTAATGTTTATAATAACAAAATTATTAATCCTGATCAAGATAAAATCAAGCAAATTCTAATTGAAAACCATGACTCCCATTTGTCGGGACACACTGGGTTCCATAAAAAATATAAACAAATACAAGAGAAATATAAATGGAAGGGAATGAAAACTAATGTGTATGAATATGTCAAAAACTGTGCATCATGCCAGAAAAATAAAACATGTAGAAGAACAAATCGTATGCTAATGGAAATGACTACAGCCGCAAAAAAATCCCTAGAAAAAATATTTTTAGATATTGTTGGTTCATCACCCCTTACAATAAACGGAAATAAGTATATATATTTTTTTTTTCTCTACAAGACGATTTGACAAAATATTCCCAAGCCTATGCAATCCCTAACTATGAAGCTGCTACTATCGCAGATACATTTGTTTGATTTTTTATTTGTAAATTCGGCATACCAGATATAATTTTAACAGACCAAGGAAAAGATTTTAACTCTAACCTCATTAAAAAGGTATCTAAACTTTTGAAAGTTTAGCATGTATTTTCTAGTGCTTATAGACCTCAAACTGACGGAAGTCTTGAAAGAAGCCATTGCGCCTTAGCCGATTATTTAAAGCATTACATTAAAAATCAAATAGAATGGGACGAATTTCTAGACTTTGCTATGTTTAGTTATAGCACAACTGTGCATACGTCTACAAAATTTACCCCTCATGAATTAATGTTCGGTTATAAACCTGAAATACCTGCTAATATTCCAAAAAACCCGACGATTACGTAGACGAACTAAAAACTAAGGTTTTAAAAGACGCATTTAATAACACGGGAACATATATTGCAATCTAAACAAAATAATAAACTATACTACGATAAAGAAGCACACCCTTTAAGATTGCACGTAGGTGATTTGGTATATGTCCAAAATGAGCAAACCAAAGTAGATACAAATCTTTGATTTGGTTGGCGTTCACTTTGTGGTACATCTTTATAAAATAATATTAAAACACTTAACTTTGTTTTACCACTGTAAATAACTGTTTACAGTGACTATAGTTTCGACTACAAGCTAGTCATTATCAAACTGAGTACCTAAAATACATTGTACATTGTTTTTATAATACAGCATCAAAGAGAGGAGTATACATTATGTCGGTCTGGTAGTTGATGAGGGCAATTTCCAGATCTGTATCGATGATCAAAAAATCAACTTGAAAAACAAAAAAACAAATGAATAAAAATTAATAATGTGTTGGGCCTCCACGATTTCCCAAACACTCATTAACACGTCGAGGCATAGTAGAAATCAGGCTGTCAATATCGACTTGAGGTATTTCATTCCAAACTTCGATAATTTGACCTCTAAGTTCCATTACAGTGTTAGTGGGGCGCTGTAAGTTACTTATTCTAACACCTATCATATCCCAAACATGTTCTTTTGGCGATAGATCTGGAGAACGAGATGGCCAAGGTAACAAATTGATTTCGGCACTATCAAAAAACTGTCTTGTAATGGCCGCTGTGTGAGGTCGAGCATTATTTTGCGGAAAAATGGGGTTCGGCAAGCCATTTACATAGAGCACTAACACTGGCCGTAAAATGTTGTCAATATACTGAATCGCGTTAAGACTTGCTTCTAAATAAACTAGAGGAGACCGACTACCATATGCTATCGCCCCCCAAACCATAGCTCCCTGTGTAAGAGCCGTATGTCTTTCAACAGCAAATTGTAAAATTCTGCGTTCACCGCGTCGACGTCTCACTCTTCTGCGACCATCATGAGCTCATAAACAGAACCGAGACTCATCGCTTAAGATAATGTTATTCCATTCATGGGTCCAATTTTGTCTTTCCCTGCACCAATCAAGTCTTGCTCTGCGATGCTGCGGAGTAAGAGGTAGACACAATTGTGGACGGTAGGATCTTATACCAAAACTGCGGATTCTTCTGTAAACAGTAGCCATGGATACTCTTTGGCCATTTAGAGCCAACCAGTCATTTCCCAATGCCCGCGACGTTGTAAATCTGTCCCTTAAAGTTGTAAGACGAAGAGCTCGATCTTTACGCTCAGTGGTGCTTCTTGGACGTCCTGATCCAAGTCTACGTCGATTCTCCCCAGCTTCGGACCATCTAGACCAGCAGCGTACGATCACCGATACACTACGGCCTACCCTTTCAGCAATAGCACGAACCGAAAAACCCGCTTCTCGCATTCCAATAATGCGACCCCTTTCAAATTCACTTAGATGATGATATTGTGCACGCCGACAAACACGGGGCATCTTTTTATGTTTTATAAACTGAAACGTCAAACTACTCAGAGGCTACTTGGATATTAGAAGCAATTACATTTAAAAATCAGCAGCTCTTCATAATGGTGAAATCAAGGAAAATACCATTAAATAGTAACCAAAACAATTGATTTTTTGATCATCGATGCAGTTCATTAAATGATCAAATTCTGTAAATTTTATTAAAATCGTCCAAGAAATACTTTGTGTTCTGATTTATTTTAAAGGCAGTATATTTCTCTGAGATCTATTGATAATTGTTATAAATTAAAATTAAAAATTGTTTATAAATCAATGCAAATTTTACAACCAGGTAACATAAATCCAATTAACATTTTAATTAATTTTAGCAATACCAAACATTGTGACACACGTCTTGTACGATTAGAAAATGACATGTGGACAAGATTAGAAAAACAAAATAAATGGTTGTATATTTTGCCTAGGCCCAAAGAAATTTCAAAGTCTTGCAAGGATTTAAACCCTGAAGATGTTTTGATTAATGGAACTGGAATCTTATCAGTTGTCCAAAATCGCAAGATTTATACCGGTTTAACTGCATTTTTTTTCCAGCAGGTCCTCTTTACGTAGTGAAATTATTAATAAATAACCTAAATTTATTATTTTAGAAGATGATTGTTGCAAAGTTGATTTTATCAAACAATTACAAACCTTAGATATTGAAAAGATTCCAGTTAATAAACTAGACCTAAATGATTTCAGTACTGCAAGTCACAAATTGGATATAATTAAAGAAAATTTTAATCGCATTTTTCAGAATTCCGGAATCTCATTTCACAAATCAGTGCCATTCCTTGGATACATATTAGCTTGTATAATTTTCTTATATTTTTTTTTCTATATAAAATACGCTTTTGTCGCCGATTAATTAGAAATTTGAAAAATAACACGATTCAACCTGAACATGAGTTTGAATTAAATGAACATGATATTGCTCATATAAGAAATGCTTTACCACTCCAAGTCAATTAACCTGCAGAGGTTGAACAGATTCATAGAAGTGCCAGAATTGCCGCCAGGTTAATTAAGAGTGGATTGAATTTAAACTGTCCAGTAATTTATTTTATTGATTGTCGCACTGTTAAACTCTATCTATTCGTATAGTTTTATTGTATTGTTATATGTATTGCCATATCTGTCTATACCTTGTTAATGGTAATTGAAATTACAGTTGTGTTGATTTAACCGTTGTTTTGTGTTGTGTCAATTGTAAAAATAATGATTTCTAAATGGTATCGTAATTTGGTATTTGTGTAAATTTTCATATTTCATTTTAAAACATATGTGTTATATTTATGTCAATTTAATTTTTGCTTCTGTATAAAAAAAGGATATGTATTTTTATCGTAAAAATAATAATAATAATATCTTAATCTCCTTCCTTAAGACCGGCATGCGTGGTGACGAGCCACACCCGCACCCTAAAGGTGCAAACATGTCGGATCTAGAGGAGTAAATCACGATAAAAAAATCCGCAATCCCCGGTGTTATTCGTACCGTGCCGATGGGACCAAAATGAATACATCCCTATTAAAAAACAATCAAAACTCGCAATTGACGGGGGAGCCGATCCCCCGGTTTTTGCTTGTTTCAAGAACCGAAGGAAACTTCGACAAAGTTAGTCCTTTTCTTATAGATAAGGCCATATATAGTTTTATTGGTGCAAGTAAGTCAATAAAAAAAGTTAAAGATGGGTTACTTATAGAAACCGTTAGCAACGGTCAATCAAAAAAACTATTGCAAATGGAGCAGATAGGTGAGTTATAGGTGACTGTGAGTCCACACGCTACCTTAAACTATAGTCGAGATATAGTTTATTGCAAGGACTTCCTCAACTGTACAGTTAAGGAAATACAAGAAAACCTACGCTGTCAAGGAGTTATTGAAGTGCTCCGCATGAGTACAAAGCGAGATGGTTTGGTGCAGGAAACACCAAACCATATCTTAAAATTCAACAGCTCAACACTTCCTGCCAGTATTAAAGGAGGGTTTCACAGTTTACCGGTTCGTGCATTTAGTCCCGCACCCCTGAGGTGCTTTAAATGCCAAGCCTTCGGCCACACCGCAACACGCTGTTCTAAGGAACAAGTGTGCGTATGTGGCAGAAGTATCCACGAAGGTAAAAGCTGCATTGAGTTGGTAACATGCGTAAACTGCGGAGGTCCGCATTTAGCGAGATCGAGAAATTGCCCTCAATATGAAATCGAAATGGCAATACAGGAGCTCAAAGTAAAGGAAAAGCTTAGCTACTTTAAAGCTAAGAAGAGGGTGGTTCCACGGACTCCGGTTGCTGGCGTGTTGTATTCGCAAGCGACTGCGGCTAAGCCAGCATACATGGAGCTGATGGAACAATTATTGCCACACCTGAAAGAAACTATTGTAAAGACGGTTAAACAAGAATTGAATAGCTTGAAACCGCAGAAGGAGGCAAGTAAACTGCCTCCGAGAAAGGAGGCAAGTAGACTGCCTCCACCAGAGGAGGCAAGTTAAATGCCTCCACCATCGACGATCGCATTGACGCGATCGTAAAAACAGGGGAGCACGCCATCCCCACCCTCTGAACCGCAGGGGACTGCTACGCTATCCTCTGCTGTTCAGAAAATCTTGGCAGCTGCAGCGACCGGAGCATCGCCGGCAACAACACGGTTGCCGGAGGGCTCCAAGAGCAAGCAGCCTAATATTATTGACGGCTATATGTCGTCTACTGACCTGGCCGGTAAGAGGGGAGCCTCTGAGGCCTCCCTCTCATCGACGGACGATAGTACCGTCGATGAAACGGGTAAAACCACACGAGGGAAGGGTAAAAGAAAACCCGGATGGCAGAAGGGTGTTCCTAGAAAGTAAAGCCTCCAGGAATAATCCTCCCCATGTCTTTGTTGTTTGTTTTATTTATTTATTTTACAATTAAAGTCTTTTACAACTTTAGTATGGTCTGTGATATTAGATGTAAGGGTTTTGTTCTGTCTTCGTCAACACCCGAGTCCTTTACAACTCCGATGACATCTGTGATACTATGTGTTATTGTGTTCCTTCTAGCATCGGAGCCTTTCACAACTCCGGTGCCTTTCGTGATATTAGTTTTAAGGATTTTTCTAGGTTATACTCTGGTGTCGGAGTCATTTACAACTCCGATATCATCTGTGATATTAGTATTAAGATTATTTGTTGTATTAGTCCTGGCACCGGAGTCCTTTACAACTCCGGTGCCATCTGTGATATTAGTTTTAAGATTTTGTTGAGTATATTCTGGCATCGGAGCATTTTACAACTCCGATGACACTCGTCTTTGTAGTCTTAGTGTTATTTATTATTCATATTTATAACTTGTGCTCGTCTTAATTTTAAATAAAAATGGTTAAACAGTTAATTCAGTGGAATTGTAACGGATGCAGAAAACACTATTGCGAGTTGAAACTACTCTTGGCAAGACAAACTCCCTTTTGTGTGTGTCTACAAGAGACACATTTCAAACCTGAAGACATGTTTCAACTTCGTGGTTTTTCGGTTATGAGAAGGGATGTTGTGCCTGACGTACGAGCCAGGGGCGGAGTCGCCATCCATCTGAGAGAAGACCTCCTTTATGAGGAGGTTCATCTCAGAACGAGGCTCCAGGCACTGGCAGTCCGTATAGCTCATCCCTTAGAAACCACTATCTGTACCGTCTACCTTCCAGAGTTCGATTGGACAATTAATGATATCACTAAACTTGTAGACCAACTGCCCTCGCTTTTCATCCTAGTGGGCGATTTTAATGCCCACAGCCCACTGTGGGGTCCGAGAGTAGAGATCCTTGTGTTCGCCTGATTGAGGATTTTCTTGATCAGAGTTACACGGTCCTCCTCAACACCAGAGCCCCCACGCACTTCAGCGCTAGAGGGTCAGATTTTTTAGCGATAGATTTGTCTCTATGTTCCCCCCGTTTGGCCACACGTCTTTCGTGGAAAGTCTTTGAGGACCTGCACGGCAGCAATCACTTCCCGATCGCTGCAAAAACCATCGTTCGACGAGTAAGACAGTCAGTCCATCGGAGATGGTGTCTCGGCAAGGCAGACTGGCTTGGTTTTCAAGCCAGTTTTATCTCGCCTTCGTCACTTAGTGACGACGTCGAGACCGCCGTGCAGGATTTTACGGAACGGGTAACCGAAGCAGCTTGTCATTTTATCCCAAAGTAAAGTGGGAAAATGGTCGGTCCACCTGTTCCCTGGTGGAACCATAGCGTAAGGGTGGCAATTGAGGAGAAAAAGAGGGCATTAGAAATTTAGACGAACACCTACCCAGGAAAATTTAATTGCTTTCAAGAATCGGCGAGCTATTGCACTCCGCGTAATTCTTGAAAGCAAAAAGTCATCATGGAAGAGCTATGTGTCGGGTATCACTCCGACCACGCCAGTCGGTGAGGTGTGGAGAAAGGTGGGTGCAATAGCAGGTAAGAAATTCCCAGCAGTAGCACCCATCTTGCGAGTCCGAGGAGGTGATATTACCGACACACACGAGATAGCGGACGCAATCGAATCTCAGTTTTGCACCGCTAGTAGCTCTCTAAACTATCAAGACACTTTCCTGGGAGCCAAGGGTGAATTAGAAGTCCCTCTGGATATCTCCTCACCGGATCCCTTATGCTATAATTCGCCATTCTCAATAGGGGAACTTGAAGAGGCAGTCCGTTCAATGGGCGATTCCAGGGCCCCGGGTCCGGACGGCATCCCGTATCAGTTGTTCCGACAACCCTCTTGTATGAGGGAGCATTTGTTGGACATTTATAATCGAATATGGGACAGAGGCGTCTACCCCAGCCTCTGGAAAACGGCCATTATCCTGCCTCTTCTTAAACCGGGTAAGGATTCAACAAAGGTCGAAAGTTACCGACCCATTTTATTGACAAGCTGCTTGAGAAAAGTCCTAGAGAGAATGGTCAACAATCGCCTGGTATGGTTGCTGGAGACCAATGGTCTATTAGCAAAGTACCAGGCCGGTTTCCGTAAATTTCACTCCACAGTTGATCGGTTAGTCCACCTGGAGAACTCCATCCAGGATGCCTTCCTAGATAGAAAGCACCTTGTTGCGGTGTTTTTTGACCTAGAGAAGGCATAGGACATGACCTGGAGATACGGAGTTCTTTAAAAGTTGCACGAATAGGGACTAAGGGGCCGTCTGCCCCTCTTTGTACAATCTTTTATGGAAAATCGGTCGTTCAAAGTCAGAGTTAGGGATACCGAATCCGAACAGTTTGTGCTGGAAAACGGGATTCCCCAGGGCTCAACCATAAGTTGCACTCTTTTTGCTATCGCTGTTAACGACATCGCTTTGTCTGTAGAATCCCCTGTAGAGAAATGTCTCTACGTCGATGACCTTGTAATATATATGTCGGAATATACCATCCCCGCCATAAATCGTCAACTTCAATCGATCATCGGCAAGGTGAACAGAGATGCTGAGTCTAAAGGTTTTCGTTTCTCCGAAACAAAAACCTCATGTGTCCATTTCTGTAGACTCAGACATCCACATCGCGACCCCGGTCTGTCACTCCGGGGTACCAGGATACAGGTTTTGGATAGTATCCGATTTCTAGGGCTGAGGTTCGATAGGACTCTCCTATCGGGCCCATATTGATGAGCTGGTCCAGCGGTCTCGAAAAGCACTAAACGTTATTAGGTGCTTGGCCAGCATCAACTGGGGCGCTAGAAGAGAAGTGCTGCTGCAGCTGTACACGGCTCTGGTTTTATCCAGAGTTGACCACGGTTGCGCAGTGTACTCTTTGGCAAGGAAGTCCTGGTTGAAAGCCCTAGACTCTGTTCACTATTCCGGTCGTAGATACGCCTTGCATTTCGGACGAGTCCCACACCGAGTCTCTGCTGCGAGTCGGGTGTCCCTCCACTATCCGCACGTCGCAACCGCTTCGTGTTGCAATTCGCGGCGGTAATGCGTGCGAGGAGGGGACACGTAAACCGACGACACTTTATTAGTGTCACAGAGCCGCAGAGGAAATACACTAGAAGACCTACCGTCAGTAGGCCGGTGTGCGTCTGCGCGAAGGAGCTTATGGAGAGTCTCAATATCAGTCTCCCAAGGGTATTCGAGGTCGAATTCCTGGAGGTACCCCCTTGGCTTATGCCAAGGGTTAGGTTTCGGCTGGATCTGACCTCAGTTAAGAAGAGCGATACGAGCCCCTATATTCTTAGGGGCCGCTTCCTCCAAATTATCGCTGAATACCCGGACTCTCCGCAGTTGTACACGGACGGCTCCAAATCCGATCACGGTGTGGGCTTTGCCGTCGTTATCGATGGCATCCCACATTCGTGGTCACTCCACGAGTCCGCCAGTGTGTACACCGCCGAACTATACGCTTTATATCAAGCCCTTCGCTATTGTATGTTGAAATCCCACCAAAGCTCATTCGTTATGTTCCGACTCATTAAGTGCCATCCAGAGTATATCGTCGTTATACTCAGTCGATCCGCTGGTCCAGCTCATACAAGCCTCGATAGGTATCGAGGGCAATGAGCTGGCCGATGAAGCTGCTCGTCAAGCAGCCGAAGTGGACGACATAGATGATGTACCCGTTAGGCCAGACGACGTGAAAGGGTACATCAAGAAGAAAATTACAGAGGATTGGCAGCAGAGTTGGAACGGTTCCAAAAGCAAGTTAAGGTCTGTAAAGCTCTCCGTGACTCCCTGGCGATCGCCGGTGACACTTACGAGGAGGGAGGAGGTTGCCCTTTGTCGTCTTCGCATGGGGCATACCAACTTAACCTCCTCATATCTCCTTGCCGGCGATGAAGCGCCAGAGTGTCCATCCTGTCACGACCGGTTAACGGTGGAGCATATTTTAGTCGAATGCCCAGCCTACGCATTACAGCGAAATAGGCTGAGGCTTGTTGGTGATGTGGCGTCCATATTGGCAAATAGTAAGGGGTCCGTAGAATCATGTATAACGTTTCTACGAGATACAAGTCTTTTAAAGCGACTATAGCGATTCGTGAATGTCTTTTAAGTGTTAATTTATTATTAATTTATTTCATGTTTTGTCTCGTTCTTGTACAGTGGCATCGAAGCTCCTGTACAACTTCGGTGTCACTTTTTAGTTTGTGTCTGTCCGCTCCAGTGTCATTTTACAACTCTGGAGCACATATTGTATATAGTTTTTAGGGTCCGGTATCGGGGTCCATTTACAACTCCGATGTCGTCCGCTTTGTGATATTAGGTTTAAGATGTGTATGTAAATTTTGTGCTTGATCGGTGACAGGGTCTTTTACAACCTTGCCACCACAATTTCTGTGATATTAGGTTTAGGTTTATTTATACTATTTTATCATTTGTTTATTTAAGCAAACTTATTGTTTTGTTTTATAAAACTCTTAAAATACATGAGTTAACCGGCTAATAACCTTGCAGTCAAAGCCGGTAAGTGGAAGGGGTTTTTAGTCGGTAGTCTTCCAGTTTAGAGGGAGTCCGACACTCCGTCCGTAAATGGATTTTCCCCTCCCACACCAAAAGAAAAATATTATATCTTATTGCATATGCTATTTTTTTTTTGTTCTTTAAGGGGGAATAATAATGAACATTATTATTATTGTATTATGTATCTATTTTTATTCTATATTCAATTACTTTTTCTTAGTTTGTTTGTTATTTTGATATATTGTATTTTCTTTAATTGATTATTGATTATCTCTTCGCACAGATAACACTGGGAACAGCAAATACCTCATTAGCTCTAACTTAAATATTCTGTACATTTCAATTATATCTCTGGTAAATACCATTAAGGTCCAGTTCAAATTTCATTAATATAAAGTAAATATTTTTCATTTAACTTCCAAAATTTGCTTCCCATGTTATGCGTGCTCTTAATTAGATTTTAATGCTTGTATCACTGAAAGAAGTGGGGGTTGCTTCGGTGTTGAGGAGAGCAACTTCACTTCTACAGAATATAATTAGTTTAACACTTAAAATAAAAAGAAGAAGCTTAACGTTTTAAATATCATTCTAGATTAAATTAATTTCTTAAGTGTTAAAATTTATTAAAGAACATACAATAGAGATCAGTAAATTTGGAATATTAGTTGAAGTTAAGTGTTTTTCATTTAATAACATCCTTGAGATTAAAGCACGCAAAGAAAATTAGAACCACGTTAAATGTCCTTAGAACAAGAAGGAGTTCTCGTAACGCGACGTTACAGTTTATAAAAACATGGAATTTACCTGTTTACATTTCCTTGCGGAACCATCCGCACCCGAGCTCGGGGCTGATTCCGTCAGAACCGACATCCCATTCGAAATCGCCCGCAAAAAAAATCAAGTAAGCATGTGTGAAGTTACATTTTATCAACATAATATAGTGCATCACCACCCCTGCGGCTACCCTTTCACAAAGACGACTATTAATGATATGAATTAATATTACTTACTATAATATTTGATATAAATTACCTAACAATAACCTGTTGATACATTTGTGAGTTATGAGGTATAAAAATAGTTCCCTTTTTATTTATATGTTATTTATCTTACTCCTTCAATTCTCAAGGGGGTTTCACTGATGCAAGTGTAACATATGACTTTTTTCCTTACTATTATTCAAATGCAATGGACAAATCAGTATTATTTACATATGGTCTGTATAAAGGTGAAAGTAATGTGAGCCTTGATATAAATGTAGCCCTTAGGAAAACGACTAAATAGCAGGGCTCATTGCAAAATGTATCTACTAATTAAATGAAGTGCTCAAGTATCGCTTACACAAATATTAAAGGAATGGATGGCTCAAATACGGCCTCTGTAATTATTTTCACTTTAAACCTGGCTGAAAACTTGTACGAGGCTAATTTTAATAAAATTAAATATATAAATTATGGCTGTGAGTTTTAAATAATTACACAAGCGAGAGTCCTTGCAAGGAGGATTGAATTCTGACTAGTTCCTGATTTAACTTTATTTAATTATGTACTTCATCGCAAAACCCCATATGAGACCAAAAATTGTTCTGAAACCTGTTGAAGTACATAATGTAGGAAAATGCAGGGTTATGTCATATACTAAAGACAAATCCAAAATTTCTAATGAACGCAGTATCAATGGTACAGTATTATCCCGTGTAATAGAATATAAAGATTTAGCTGTGATATTTGATGATCACTTATCCTTCAATAATCATATTGAGAAAATTGTTTCAACCGCCAACCGTTCCTTGGGTTTTGTTATACGAAATTGTAAATCATTTAGGAATATTAGTGCGATTAAAACCCTTTTTTGTCACATGAGGGGGTGTCGCTTATCGTCCCTGCCCTGCACTGCGGTCTCCGTGGTTTACTTCCTGTGTACTCCTGTGTCTTCTATGTGTCAGGAGTTTCAGCCAGGAAATTTTCTTGAGCTCTATTTTAGGAAGCACAGGCTTTCCGAATTGCTCCATGCGTTGCTATTATAGGCTTCGCATGTACACAGTAGATGTTGGAGAGTTTCCTCCTCTTCCAAACACCCGTTTCCTCAACTCCCATCCTATGTTTGTGCTTATTCAGGTCACAGTGTTCAGTAACCAGTCCTATGATTCTTCGTAGTTTCATTCTGCTTAATCTTGACAGCGTCAATGTGCTGCAGAGGCAGAGATTTGCAAAGGGGGGCTAAGGGGGCGGACGTCCCGGGCGCTGAGCATCGGGGGGCGCTCGTCACCTCGCTCCTTAAGGGGTATTACCAATCTTTCGGCCTTTTTCAGACCGTTTTTCAACAATTTTTTTTCGAGGTAAAATGAATACTATTCGCCTTTTTGACTTTTGATTATTGTTTATTGTACGAAAAAGAGTATCCAGAAGTTTTTTTTTTTTTTGTTTTTGACCCGTGGTTTTTTATAAAAATGGCGGCCAATGGGTGCATGTTCGCCGTGTTTTCCTGGACGGGCGAAGAGTTTTCTCGGAGATAACTCATCTGAAACAGAAATTGGTATGCAATTAATAATCTGTATAAGATTCTCTGGAGCTTCTCCCTCTGTCATGCAAAAATCTCAAAAATTAACAAAATGGCGGCTATGTAAAGAAAAACAGTCGATTTTGACCCCATTTTTTCCTGTTTCAACGCGCTTAAAAAATATTAAATGTTAATATTTTCAATTGGCCGTGGGAGAAGCTCCAGAGAATTTAATAAGAAACAGAAATCGCAAAAGCTCAAGTCAATATGAGTTCTAGTTTTTGAGAAAAGTCTTCGCCCGTCAACAAAAATGTCGTTTCGAGAAAAACGCGATTAAAGATTTGGCATGATTTAAAACCATTTTGGGGGTTCTTACCACTAGTCAGCTATCCCAGCACCATACCAGATTTCCTCCTCTTTCTCGTAAAACTGGTTTCGGGATGCTTGCTCCTGTCGGCAGCGGTTGAGGGCCTCCCGAGCCGCTGGAGTCAGCCGCTGCTCCGCTCGCTGCTTGCGTTCCTCATCTATCTTCGCCTGAAAAGCCTTGGCTTGCAGGCCGATGCGGATTTCCAGGGTGCTTATTACTTTTAACACCGACGAAAACCCATCATTGAATATTCCGGTTGCCAGATAAGTCGCAATTGCAACTGTTTTCGCCCCACAGTTTAAATGCTTTGGCGTCAGTTTCCACACGCAGGCGTTAAAGCTTTCATTAAAATTCTGCGTGTGCCCACCGAGGCACCTCCTGAGCAGATCGTCCTCAGAAAGAGCCTCGTAGATGGGCCGAATGACGTTCTGAACTTTGGCTGTTAGCGGCGCATCGTGGTGAAACTGGTCCAGGGTACCTGTAGCCTTCGCCACCTGCCACTTGCACCAACTGTCGCTTCCTTTCGGGCATTTGTCGTGTTTCGGGTCCTTGTCGGTTGAATATTTATGTAAAAACGTAGCCCACACTTCTTTCTTCATGTCCTCAACCGAATTAGCATGTCGTCGGATCGCCAAACCGTAGTATATCGTCAACTGCTTTATCATATTGTATGTCAACTTGCCTGATCCTTTACCGCCAATGCCTTTGTTTTGCTTCTTCGCTGCACGAAGTCTGCTACCCATCCGCTTTTGAACGTGCCCGACACATTCTTTCTTCTGCACGGTCAAATCGGAATAGGGATCCATGGAGAGAAGAGCCTTGAAGGTTTTCGTGTCGCCGTCCCTGATGTAGTATTTGTACTGACCTCCATGCAGCTCTTCTGACCTGGCGAACATCTCTTGAACCGCGTCGACTTCCATCTTCCCCGAACTTCCGTCATGATTAACAAGACATTCCTCTGCATGTTGAGCCAGCCATTCTTCGTACTCAGGAGTGCCCGTATAACCTTTCTTCAAACTGCACCCGTGACAATACGATGATTTTATGACGCAATCAAGGACTTTTTTCGAATAAGTCGCAATCAGCGAAGTTATACCGTAGAGAGATGAAAACCACGCCGTTTCCAGGAGCCGTCACCCGACACTGACAGTTGGGTTGGTGTGTTTCCATGTTGTTCATTTTTTGCGATTTCTTCTTGAACTGCTTTGCTGCAAACACACTGGAAAACAGCTTTCGCCGCAACGTACAGATTCTCCAGGAAGGCGACGTACGCTGAATTTCCGAATCCATCTGACAGGTCCATCAGCCCGCAGAACAAGTTTACGCCTTGCTGTCCGACTCCGAAAAGACACATTACGAACATCAGACGACGATTGACTTTGTATGATTGTCCAATTCGAGCACAAGACGACACTGAACGCGGATCGCACTCACATTCGATCAGTAGTTTAAATCCAAGGCCTCGAATTGCAGACCGCGAGAAAGTGACGTCCCTATCACAAGTTTTGCACTTCAGAGTTGTTGACAGGAAGTTGAACACCGCCAGGAAGGTCAGCAACACGTAGCAGCTGTTGGGGTCGTCCGAAATATCTTCGAACCCACTGCGCAGCTTTTCGGCCGACGTGCTCACTCGCGAAGTATCATTTTCCATGGTGTGTTGATTTTCCGCAAAATGCTTCGTTTTCTTCCTGGTGACAAAACTAGCACCACCTTTTTTGCCTTTGCGCTTTAAATTCGGCATGTTTACAACTGCACGCGGGACGCAAGTCACATGTACACTGATTCCAACCGAAATAATAAACATCTGAGATCGACAACATCATAGCAAAGCATTATCAGTCCCGACCACACAGCTGCGCGCGGTGAGTCGTTTTCGAGCCTCTTCACTTCCTCATTCAATGCGCGAAAAACTGGAGAACGCATTCGCGGATCGGAAAACGGCTTGGAGGGATGAAAGTAAACATTCCAAAGTACCGAAAAAATGGAAAAAAAATCGATTTTTTGAAAAAAAAGATTGGTAATACCCCCTTAATGCGGCTGCGAGCGAACGGTCGCTTTAATTAATGCGGCTGCGGGCGAGCGGTCCGCTGCGGCCTGCAAAGTGGCTGTTGCACGAGTGCTAACAAGTCCCGATCCCGACACGATGCTGGCCAGGGAAGCGTCAGCCAGTGTTCCGTTTGTTATCGCCACCATGAACATTTAATGAAACATCATAAAGCCTACGGCATGTGGAAAGATCTGGAAAAATGCCTAAGTGAGAAAGCAGGAATAATAGATCAACAGCTGGAAAACGAAATTTAATCCGAAAAAAATAAATAGAGGGACGTTTTAAAAGCTGTAATAAATACTGTTTTGTACTGTGTAGATTTAAATTCTGCTTTAAGAGGATCATCAAATAACGTTTTTGAAAAAAAAAGTGGAATATTCCTGAAGACGATCGAGATAATCTCAAAACATGATCCGGTGATACGTGGCACACGTGTGACTGAAATTGACATAATTTTTAGGCACAATACAAATTCTCTTTGTATTTTTCTCCTCTTCTAACAATAAATGGAATTTACTGCAGTCAAAAATATCAGTGTCAATAAGAGGTCAAATTGACACGGTGGTCGCCAAAAAATGTAGCAGTCTCAGCAATCCGTAAGAATCTTCCTATAATCCTCGATGTGCTTGATAATCTAGTAGATAAAAGGAATAACGAAGAAACATACCAAGCAGCGAAATCACATTAAAAAGCTTCAAGAAACTTCAGCTTTATTTGCACATTGGTTTTTTTGGAGTGCTGTATTAACAGAAATAAACAATGTCAACATTTTTTTACAGAAACAAACAATAATTATTTTATTCGCCAATAACCTGACAGAGACTTTTCGAAGTTTAATAAAAACTATCCGCGACATCGAGCCTGTATTTGAAGAAAAACGAAAAAGGAGAGTGAAAAGGCATTTCGACTATGGAGCTGGTGACACCCCTCTTGATGAACAAGAGAATTTAAGAATAAATTATATAAAACCTTTAGACATGATCATTCAAAAACTTGAATGGAAGTTTAAAAAAACTACAGGAGATCACGCATGACTTAGATTTGTTAAGTGGAAAGAGCCTAGTGACTATGGAAGAAGATAATTTGATAAAAACATCGATTAAAATATACAGATGATTTGAATGGTCCAGAATTGTGTAACAAAGTATTGAATGCACAAAAACTCTTTCCACCTCTAGTTCCATTTTTTTAAATTTCACACATTTAGAAGTGCTGCAATTAGTACATCATATGTAAATCGCTTTACATATGATGTACTAATGATGAGAATTTTTCTATGCATGCTTGTGACAGCTGCAACGGCTGAAAGGTCATTCAGCAAATTAAAGCTGGTGAAGAACTTCTGGTTCTGATTCTTTAGGTAGTGTGCATTTCTACACTGCACTTAAGCCATATTATTCCCATTGTGCTTCCTTCTAGCCTACCTGGTTTAGGTAGTCTAGCAAAGCCGAGGTGGGTAGGTCCCTTATGTAGGCCATTGTCGGCCATCTTTATCCCAGTAAGGAGCCTCTAGTTGAGGAGAGTGCCGGGCAATCGCTGAGAATGTGTCCGGCAGTCTCGTCTTCCATGTTACACCCTCTGCAGGATGGAGAGTCAACTATACCCATTCTGTATAGGTGTGCGTTTAGCCCGCAGTAACCAGTCAGGGCGGCAGTTATGCGCCTAAGGTTTCCCCTGGTCAGCTGCAGGTACTGTTTCGCTGATCTCTCGTTGGGATACAATAGTGTTTCCTTAGAAAGCTTGCAGCCCTTAATGTCATTCCATGTCTTCTGTCATCCCAACTTCTGAACTTCTCCAGTGCGTTAGTTTGTACCATATTGCACAGTGACAGAGGTGCAAGGCGCACTAGCGGCTCCGGTGAGAGAATGTCCATCCCAGCCGCTGTTCTTGCCAGTGAGTCAGCTCTCGAGTTACCTGTGTGGTGAAGAACTTTTTAAGGTCTTCGATGGGGCAAGAGAGAATCAGCAGCCTTTGTTTGATCTCCATGTTTTCAAAGCACTGAACATCGACGAGATCATAGACAAATTCGCTTCATTGAAAGCCAGAAAAGTTATATTATAAGACAAATTAAGTGAAAAAACAAAACAAAACAATTTTATATACTGTATAGAATATATTTTATAATGTACAATGAATTAATTGTAATGAGTTTTGTATTTTTTCATTTACCCCAAAGTCTGACATAAATGAAAAAAAAACGGGGGGCGGGGGGCGTCAATGCACTTCTTTCCCCCCGGCCGCCATTTAGTCTTCGCACGGCACTGCTGCTACGTACCGGACCATCTAGGAAGAGTTTTGTGTGTCTAATTTCCTTTTGGTTGGGCCATGCTATTTTGTGCTCCTCTGCTAACTTGCGTCGGATTATTTTCTTTCCGATTTCATGAGGTATTCCGAAAGTGGGTTAAGGTCCTACAAATTCCCCTGACGCTCCTTGTTTCCTATCAAGTTGGCCCCCAAATGCCCAATAATTCTTTGGTCCTAGGGTATCCATACTATGCAGGCCATAACCAGCCTGGACTGCACCATCGGCGAGGCTAGCGATTTTAGGGCTGCTTGGCTGTCCGACATAATGGTAATTGGTCCTTTGTTGTGTCCCGATTCTATTATGTGATAAGCATACCAGTCAGTGGCGGCTATTTCAGCCTGGAAGATGGAGGCATGTTTTACCAAAGCAACCGCAATTTGTTTGTTCCGGTTGCAGCCTCTATAGATTCCGGCCCGGGTTCTTTTTTGTATTTTTGGCCCTGTCTTTATACCAGATGATTCCTTCAGAAGTTCCTAAGTATGTTCCACTTTCCCATTCACTCCCCTGTTGTAGGGTTACTTTGAACCAGCGAGATGGGTGTACGATTTTAGTGAAATCGGACCTAATTTTTAAGGTTTCTTCTTCATGTAGCACTTTAAATGTTGATTATCTTGATGCTCCTACATTTAAAGTGTGTTCATTTATGTGCAGTCTGTAGGCTGCCCCTTGACATTTTACTTCATTGTTCATGGAGACTTCCATTCCATACATGCGTAGCGATTTTAGATCGTCGGTTTTTCGCCTCTTAGTGAAGGGGACGGTCGCTATTTTGGCAGGGTTTACAGCTAACTTTTGTCTTTGCATCATCTTCCTACTGTACTTAGTGCCCTCTGCATTAAGTTAGATACAGTGCTCCCAAACTTTCCGCTTACCAGAATGGTCAGGTCATCTGCATATCCCAGGGCATAAATGCCTTGGATTTCGAGTAGCAGCACAAAATCGTCCATGACGAGGCACTACAGCAGCGGCGAGAGAACGCCTCCCTGCAGGCACCCGCCGGCGACTATTGTTTCTGCTGTTTTTACTACATAGAGTAATTGTTACAGTCCGACTTCTGAGCATATTGTTCATCCAATGTCACACTTGCGGGTTTATCCCTCTTGTCTCCATTGCTGTTGCTATGGAGTTGAAGGTTGTGTTGTCGAACGCACCTTTAATGTCCAGTAAGGCCCCCAAAGCAATGTCTTTGCATTGTATGGTACGCATCTGCTCACTAGCTGGTGGATTGCTAATTTACATGACTTTCCCGCCTGGTATATTGTTAACGGTGTGGTTGATTAAAACCATTTATTTTGCATTTGTGTGCGGTAAGCTAGAGTACGCATCATGTGCTTGGAATCCGTACTACTCTAACACTCTTCGATGATTGAGCTATTAAAAAGGGGTTTGTTAAGTATATCCATTTTAAAGAGTATGGGACTTATCCTGCCTTGTTGGATGAATTTGAAATGCTCTCCCTAGGATGTCGCCGAAAGTCGAGTTTGGTGACAACGCTGTACAAAATACTCAATGGTCAGTTGCCCCGAATTGCTGGAGCAACTTATTATATTATACAGAGAGTTTTATGTAACACTGAACATTTTCATAACGAAAATTTTTCTTTTAAGTATACATAAGCATACGTTGTACATTTACTGACGCTTCGCGCTACGCGACCAAACCAAATTTTCAGGCTTTTCTAAACTCGAAATTTTACTTCATGCTTAGTCTGGGAGTGGAACACACTCATTTCAAGTTTCAAATTGATTTTTTTTAACAACGAGTATCTAAAGATTCACAGCATATACGGTGTAATTGAGACATGTATGCTTGAAAGAAAATCTCCCTGTGTGTACAAGTTCAGGCATTAATTGCAATTGATTGGCTACAATTTTTAATGGTCATATAGGCAACCCAATTTACACATAACTTAAAAAATAAAGGTGTCAAATTGTATTGGATGAACATGTTCGGTGTTACATAAAACTCTTTGTATATGGGGCATTCCACGCCAAATAGGATACCATCTGGATTTTGCATCTCTAATTCTTTTCATAATTTTTTTTTTTAATGTTATAGTACCAAATAAGAATTGATTCCGTGATTTCCGTGTTTTTTTCAATTTTATTTGTGCAGCCACTTTCGAGATATCGATTTTTGAAAAAAAAAAAAAAAACGTTCCTTTTCTTTAAATGCTAATAACTTTGCGAAAAATATGCCGATTTTAACCTCTTTTTTTAATTTTATGTTTTATAAAATAGTTTTTGAATATACAATTTAAAACATTTTAAAAACCATATTCCTACAAAATTTTCAATATTCTTATATAAAATGTTGATTTCCAAAAACACGTACTGATCGATTTTCTTGAATTTTTTTTCTAAAAGACTGTTAGTCATTCCGCAACTTTTAAGCCTAGTCCGATAATGGGATAACAATAGGATCTATTTTTTTTTTCGAATTTTTAAAATTAAATGTTTCAATTATCACTACTAAATATTAATAATAACCTTTCTCTCAGGTCCACCAGCAATATTTTTTGCCTTTTATGAAGTGTAATAGATATGTCTTAATAATTTAATGGATTATAACCAAGGTCACTTATACAAAAATATTCGGAAATCCGTCAGCAACTCGTATTTATGGAAACGATTAACATAAACACAATTCTTCTCAATCCGACTCCCATTCGAAATTTATTAGTCATAAATAAACATCCCTGGCCTAACTTAAAATTTCACCTAAATTCTACTAATTCGTCTACTAATTTAATACCCAAACTGATATCGTTTAAAACCTACTAGTCTATGTGGAATCTCGGTTAAAACACTTAATGTGTGCGTATGCCAGAGACCACAAACATGTGGCCTATTATTATTAATTATATTTAAAAATTATTTGTGAGCTATCTACTAAAGGTATGGTAATTTCAATTGCAGGTATTGTTTATTTTAACACTGCCCTTTATGCAATACAGAGCTTGTACATTAGTTCTCTTACACCCTGTATAACTAGAACATGGAATTTAAAAAATCCGAAAAAAAACATTAATCCTATCGTTATCCCAATATCAGACTAGGCTTGAAAGTTGCGTAATGAGTGACAGTTTTTAGAAAAAAAATCAAGAAAATCGATCAGTACGTGTTTAGTGGAAATCAACATTTTATATTAAAAATTTGAAAATTTTATAGAAATATTTTCCGAATATTTTTGTACAAGTGACCTTTGTTATAATCCATTAAATTATTAAGACATATCTATTACATTTCATAAATGGCAAAAACTATTGCTGGTAGACCTAAGAGAAAGGTTATTATTAACTTTTAGTACTGATCTGAAACATGTAATTTTAAAAATTCGAAAAAAAAAAATAGATCCCATTGTTATTCCATTATCGGACTAGGCTTAAAAGTTGCGGAATGAGTAACAGTCTTTAAGAATAAAAAATCAAGAAAATCGATCAGTGCGTGTTTTTTTTTTGGAAATCAACATTTTATATAAAAAATTTGAACATTTTATAGAAATATGGTTTTTAAAATGTTTTTGGTTTTATATTCAAAAAGTATTTTGAAAAACAAAAAAAATAAAAAAAAAAGGTTAAAATCGGCCCCCTTTTCGCAAAGTTATTAGCATTTAAAAAAAAGGAACGTTTTTTTTTTTTCAAAAATCGATATCTCGAAAGCAGCTGCACAAATAAAATTGAAAAAAATCACGGAGGCCTCTCTCATTTTGTACTATAACATAAAAAATTATGAAAAAAATCGGAGATGCAAAAGCCAGATGGTATCCGATTTGGCGTGGAATGCCCCATATATACAGAGAGTTTTATGTTACACCGAATATGCCAGAAAATATTCAATGTCAATTTTCCCATGTTCGATGTGTTCTGGGACGCATCAAAGCATTGAGTGCGATTTCATTGGCTCTGATTTTAGTAGTTCTAACGCAAGTTACATTTAACGTCAAAATGAAATGTGTCATTCATTAATCGCCTACATCACTAATAGAATTTGAATATTAAACAGAAAAGAAAAATGAGAAAGACTAGAACAGATTTAATTTAAATGCAAAAATAATAGAAAAAACAGATTCCTGTTACTTCCGTTTGCTAATATTTCAAGATAAGTTTATCCATTGCTTCAATTTCATTGAAGATTATTAAGAACTTCGATTCAGCGTATTGTGTAAACCATTTGATCAGGACCACCCCAAGTACGTTGCTTTGGGTGTAGTACCAGCAAAAATGCCGTCACAAAACTGCCTTTCGGCAGTTTTAAATATAAATATTCCAAATTTAAAGAGCGTGGCGAGGCAGGTTTGCAAGTACCGCACCTAGGTACGCTGCCAGCACAACATCACTGGGGTGTTAGGTGTGCTGCTTCATTTAGCAATTTGAAACTTTAAACGAGTGTTTTCCACTCCCAGACTAAGCATGAAGTAAATTTTCTGGGCATTAAAGTGTTGAAAGTGGTACAAAACGGCGATTGTGTCAAAAATTAGGTTAGGTAGACTATGTAACATGAAACCTAACCTAACTTTTAACACATTCGACGTGGTCACCGTGTCAAGTTTGGTTGTATCTCACATCGTCAAGGTTTTTGAGGTTACGTGTCTGAAAAAGTATAGTGTCATTCCGCCAACTAAATATAATAATGTCATTCTTTCGATTTACATCAACTGCAATTAGAGTTCAGATATCGATATACGTTAAATGTAAAAATGTAAAACGTAAATAAAACAATAATTAAGATACAAATTCAACATATACATAATAGGTGCCCTAAAAATGTCACAACTGATAAAGTGACAAACAAAACATGTTTACGACTGTCTAAAAATATTACAACTCTCAAAGTTTTAAAAATTTATAACTATTAATCTTTATCATTGATCACTTAGAAAAAAAAATATTTTTTTTAATATTAAATTCAAATATAAAATAACTTGATTTATATAAAAAAATTGTTAACCAAATGAATTGATTTTATTTAAATTTAGACACTTTTTTAATTTAAAATTAAAATAAAAAACTTCATTTAAAAAGTAAATAATTTTAGGCAGAAGTTTTTGATAATAATAATAATCTTTATTTAGCATCTTTTGCTATACAATAACATAGAAATATATATAACTAATCACTCCCAATTATAAAAGTATATTTTTTATGCAAGGTAGAATTTTGAAATATACTCAATGACATTAGAAGCGTAACACCAAGAAGGAATGATTTTTTTGAATTCATATTTTAGCAACAGAGTGACTATATTTAAAGCATAAATTGATAACAATTTCAACCTTGTGCCTTTTATATTTATTGTGAAAAAAAAATTCACGTTTTCTTTTTTGATAAAACTATTTATATGAGCTGTTTAGTACAGATGTTTTTAGTTTTCGTGTTTCCGTTGAGTGTGTTAAGCTTAAATAAAATGCCTCGAGTCCGAAGACGTCCACAATATCACCATTTGAGCGATTTTGACCGGGGTCGAGTTGTTGCTTATCGAGATGTCGGTATGTCCTATCGCGAAATTGCCCGCCGTATTGATTCCACTGCAGCAACTGTAATACGTGTGTATCAGGTATGGACAGAAGAAGGTAGAGGAGCAAGAAGAAGACCAATTGGTCAACCAAGGCGTACCACAGAACGTCAAGATCGGCGCTCAAGACAAATAGCCCTGCGAGACCGTTTCGCTACTACGCGTCAAATCGGTGATCAATGGATTGGAGAAGAAGGTAGGCCCGTTAGTATGCGAACCTTATATCGCCGCATTCAATCCTTTGGGCTTCTTTCGTACCGTCCAAGATTAGTGCTTCCTTTAACAGCGAGACACTGTCGCCAAAGGTTGGACTGGTGCAGAGAACGGCAGCATTGGCGATGTCGTATTCAGCGATGAATCACGATTTTGTCTAGGCACACATGATGGCCGTAGAAGGGTACGACGCTACCGTGGAGAACGACCTGATCTTAGGTTTGCTATTGAGAGGCATGTACACAGGACTGCTGGAGTAATGGTTTGGGGGGCTATTGCTTATGGTAGTCGATCACCTCTTGTATTCATTCGAGGCAGTATGACAGCTGCGCGTTATGTTGAAGACGTCATACGACCGACTTTGTTGCCTTATTTAGATGGCCGCCCAGACGTACTTTTTCAACAAGATAACGCACGTCCCCATATTGCTCGTCGAACTATGAACTTTCTTAATGAAGCTGGTGTTAATGTTTTTTTCCGTTCGCCGGATTTAAATCCCATTGAACATGTGTGGGATATCATGGGAAGAAGAATATTCTCTTTGCACCATCCCCCACAGACTCTAGCACAGTTGATCGATGAAATTCAAGTTGCTTGGAACGAGATGCCTTAAGAAGACATCGACCATCTCATTTTGTCGATGCCCAGACGTCTACAGGAGTGTATACAGCAAAGGGATCGCCAAACACATTATTAATTTTTTTTAGATTGTTTTTTAATAAAATTTCTTGACAATGTAATCACTTTATTCTTGATGTAAGACTACCATACTGGCAAAAAATCAAGTTAAAATAATAACTCCTTCTGAGTGTTACGCTTCTAATGTCATTGAGTATATTAATGAGTGTTTCCACTCCCAAATTAAGCATGAAGTAAAAATTCGAGTTTAGAAAAGCATGAAAATTTGGATTTGCCAGTGCGTGCGAGCTTAGCGAGTCGCTCCCCGGCAAATCTAAATTTTTAGGCTTTTCTAAACTCGAAATTTTACTTCATTACCACGCGTATAAAACACTGATTTGAACTAAAGTTCAAAATATATTCCTTATAAATAACACTAGGCAACAAATTAAGGAAATTTTTTTGTTTATTTAGATTTTATGACTTATTTTGAATCAACTCGATTAATAAAGCAGGATTTCAGAAATTATGGATTTTTTAGAAACACATTTGTTTCATTACAATTATTTTATTTTAAATATAACAATTTAAAAAAGGAACTAATAACTATCCAAATTACAATCTTAAGCTGTAACAAGCCTAAAAAGATAATTTTGTTACAATTTAAGAGTAAATAAGTTATGTTTTTTACATATAATGAACATTATTACTTTCCCTAACCAAATGCTAAATTTATATAAAGAGAGTTGTATGTAACACCGAACATGTTCATAACGAGAATTTTTCTTTTAAGCATACATTTGTACATTTGCCGACGCTCGGTTTATTAAATGAATTTAATTTGAAGTTTAAAACGAGTGTTTTCCACTCCCAGGCTAAGCATGAAGTAAAATTTCGAGTTTAGAAAAGCTTGAAAATTTGGTTTGGTCGCGTAGCGCGAAACGCGGAGCGGCCAAACCAATTTTTCAGGCTTTTCTAAACTCGAAATTTTACTTCATGCGCCACCGCTACAAAACACTGAGGCAATGTAAAGTTTAGCAGTGTGTTTTAAACTTCGTAATATGTTAGTGTATTGTACCGGTGGCGCATGAAGTAAAATTTCGAGTTTAGAAAAGCCTGAATATTTGGTTTGGCCGCTCCGCGCTTCGCGCTACGCGAGTAAACCAAATTTTTAGGCTTTTCTAAACTCGAAATTTTACTTCATGCTTAGTCTGGGAGTGGAATACACTCATTTCAAGTTTCAAATTGAACTCACTTAAAAAAACAACGGTTATCTAAAGATTTACGGCATATACGCTGTAATTGGGACATGTATACTTGAAAGAAAAACTCCCTGTATGTACAAATTGAAGCATTAATTCCGATTGATTAGCTACAATGTATAATGGTCATATAGGCAACCCAACTTACACAAAACTTAAAAATTAAAGGTGTCTTATTGTATTGGATGAAAATGTTCGGTGTTACATAAAACTCTCTGTATGTATAATTCTCCCAACATCCTTTCATCCCGCCTGCATTAATAGCATCTCTCCATATTTTAAATATCTAAATGGGACTTTTGCCCATCTTCTTTAATCGTATATTCTAAATTTAATCTAAAAATTTCCAAATGAGAGTGCAAAAACTGCACCTTAAATCACATTTTGCAGCCTAAAGTTTTATAATTTTTGTTACTATTTTAAAAAGTTATAAATTGTCACTCAGTAAGTACAAAGAAAACAATTGATATTTCTAAAAGCATACCAGGTATTTCTTTCACTTGTTTGCATTTTTCCGCCATTTATTCACATTTCAATTTAGTTTTAATTTGCGGAGCATTGAAAATACGACTTTTATTTTAGCAATTAGCACACTAGAGATTATATTTCTAATAATCTGGAAGACTTTTGAAGTTATTTGTTAAGCCTTAACGATTTGTTTGATAAGTCTAAGTTTAATGCAAAAAATAATTTTGATTGTTGAAATTAATAACTTATGAATAAGGTCATTTTGACTAGGAATTTATTGTTTCTGAGATGACACTCCCGTGTAAGATATTGTATCTTGTTTGCTCTACTATCCCTAAGGTATAACACCATCAATATTACAATATACAACCCCTGTTCGTAATAATAACTTTCATTGGATTGTTTACAAACTCCCCATGTCGACATTCTCACTAATTTATTGAAAAAATATGTACTGAACAAAATGTTGAAAGTTGAACAAAACAAATATATTGGAAATAATCAATGTCATAGTCTGCTTTATTTTAGAAGAAAAAATTGTCATAAACAAATTTATTGTTGCCTATAGTCTGTGTAATAACTAGGAGGAGCGTTTTAAATTTCACTCGCCAAAACCTGCAACTCTGATTGGCCGAGAGCGCGCCCATTTTACACTATGCTAATTACGTCATTATTAGACGCAACAGCTGACATAACCTTAATTCGAAGCGTTACCGAGTTGCAACTTTGTCTGTTTCGTAATAACCTTTTGTGCGGTGTTTCTTTAGCATAGGTAAATGTTAGTTTTGTTTATATTGTTATGATGGATTATGGACCCAGTACAAGCTCGGTGATAATATCACCTTGACCTCCAAATAAGCGTAAGAAGTTGGATTTGGGTCGTTTATATCTGTCTGAAAAACAGTGCATAAAAAATATGTATAAGCAGATGATAACAGATGATCCACATATGAAAATGACTGCTGTTGTATCAGACATTGTTGGTGCAGTAGGTGAGATATCAAATAGCATAAGAATATGCATCAAATACTAAAATGTTTAATTTTTAGGAGTTGTAAATTCCACTGTCTATCGTACCATTAGCAAATATAAGAAATCCGGAGAGATTTGTAGCCCTAAACAGCCTGGAGGACACAATTACAAGTTCTTCTATAAAAATGAATTGCCATTCCACGCTGTGGTCCGTGTGTCGAAAGGCATACAATAGCTTGAGACTTTGTCTAAGCGCGGGGCGTTCGCACCGTTGCGTCGCTGTGGCCCATCAATCGCCTCACCGGGACAACCGGGGCGGGCGGACAGATCGCCTTGAACGCGCTCGCCCCGTCCCTAGGGGTCGAACAACGGTGTCATTTGATTGGAAGTCGCAACTTAGAATTGACATAAGCCCGCGAACTACCCCCCTGGGTGCACAATTTATAATTGTGAAATTTCGATTCCGTTAAGTTGTAGCTTAGTATTTTAAAAATCTGACGTTATCCTCTGTGATGTACCTTTGTGTTTATGTGTATGTTAATTAGAAAGAAAGAATATATACATATATTGTTATTATTGTACCATACGCCATATGCTGTGGTGCATAGATCTGAATAACAAGATGTTATTGCTTTTTCTTATTGTGAGAAGAAAGAGAACTTCCAAATTTAAAAATATATAAACTTTTCTAAATGTTTTATTGTATACCTACTTCAAATTCTGGAAATGTTGAACACAAGCCATATTAAAATCGACCGTTAACTAGCCGGACCCTTTGCATGTACATGTATTAAAAATGTCAATTAACATATTTTACATCAATGGTGATATTACATGTTTTATTAATTATTTTCTTCGCTTGTGCAGCATTAGCACTTCTCTGTGCCTTGGGTTAGACGCCCCTGTTCTACATCAATATTTATCCAAGGAATATGTCATAAATGACAGCACCGTTTCCATAAACTAAACGTATTAAATATATTTCTACCGGTTGCCCTGGCGTCAGTTTCGGACTGAGGAAACTGCAATTTGATTTAGTAGGCGCAGTGAACGTGCAATTCGACTGCGAAATCGTCGCGACCTTTAAATTATTTATATGCGTTTCCTGCTGAGCTCCTGTTACAGTATTTTCATCGCTGAACGTGTACGTCGTCACTTTAATACTACAGTGCACTATGTTCTTCGACTTCTGCAGCGGCTGTTCCGCTGTTACCAGCGGACGTGCTTCCTAAAAAAATAAAAACTGAAAATTGTGTGAATCACAAATTAAATATTGGAACGAATGACCATTACAAAAAAAAGTAATTTAATTGTTGAAGTGCGTGCTAAGAATTATTTACACTGGAATTTAAGAAATTTCAATTCAAAATAATAACGGGTTTATCAAGAGAGGATGAGTTATCAAATTCTGATTAAATTATTAGTTTCCCCATACATTAAGAAAGGGAAAGTATTTAAAAAAAAACATTTAAACATTTTCAAATCAAATAATTTTAAAGTCCTCAGAGTTGATTAAGACAATTTCTGAAAAACGCCTGTCCCTTACAGTATATCCTAAACCGATAGAGATGTTAAAGATGGCACTATAAACATCTATTATATAGAAGGTATAAAAGAAAACATTAAATATTGTAACATCCAAGTAGAGATGTGATTTATATCGATATCTTAAAATATCGATAGTGTAATGTATGCAAATTCTTAGTCTTGTTTTCTGCGCCCTCTGTAACTTACGAAGATGCACGAAGACAAGACACACCGTTGATTTTCCGGGTCTGCGCATAAAAATGGTTTACATAAATCAGGACGAATTATTGAATCAATTGTAAAAATGCCTGTTCCTAAAAATATTACCGAATTAAGATCATTTTTGGGGATGATAAATGTTTATCATCGTTTCGTACCGAATTTACCCGATATTGTGCATCCTTTATATAAATTAATCAAGAAGGATCAGGTTTGGTTATGGTTAAACGAGTGTATAATTGCTTTTGAGGAAATAAAAAAAATATTGGCTTCAAATACATTTCTAGTTCATTATAATCCAAACTTGAAAATTCGATTAACAGTAGATGCATCACAATACGGATTGGCCGCAATTTTATCTCACATATATGATAACGGTGTTGAAAGGCCTATTGCACATGCATCCCGAACTTTATCGTTGCCGGAATCAAGGTATTCCCAAATAGACAAGGAGGCGTTAGAGATAATGTCGGGGTAAAGAAATTTTATCATTAGGTATATGGACGCCATTTTGAACTTTTGACAGATCACAAGCCGTTAGTATCTATATTCGGTCCGAAACATGGTATACCTATAATGGCAGCGAACAGATTGCAAAGATATTCATTATTTTTATCAGCATTCGACTTTGATATAAAATATATTAAATCGAAAGATAATAGTGCAAATTTTTTATCTAGAATGCCCTTAGAAAATAATGAGATTGAAGAAGAAGAATTTAATCAAATAAATTTCATAAACGAATGTAAAGATATTCCTTTAAGGGGAATATAACAGTAGTCTGAAATTTAATGTTGGGTTTATTTAAAAACTAAAGGTCCTAGACAGTTGAAATTTTAACAGCGTATATTAAGCCCAATTATCTAGTAAAATATCAAAGTACTTTTTTTTAACAATTTGCTTTCAGAGGTATGAAAAAAATAATGTTATATTTTTCAAAATTAAAAAAAATATTCCCATATCTTACTAGTTTATACTATAAGGAATATATTGTGAACATTTCATGAAGATGCGATAACTCATGCCCGAGTCAGGTTAAAATAAAAATCTTGAAAAATAAGACCGTAAAATACCGCCGCCTTGCGGATCTTCTCTTAGTTGAACGCGTTGTACACTCATCTGCACAATTATTGGAGGGGCGAGCAGCATGCGGCCAGCGTTTGTTTTTCTTTTCTTTTCTCAATCATAGTTAACAAAAACGGCTCGCGTCGTTAGCATTTGTTCTCGTAAAATTATTATTTCCCAATTATAATCGATATTTTATTGTACTAGTGTTTTATTTTTATGCTTTCTGACTACTAATGGAATAAGTATTTTTTTATACTGCATGTTCACTAATATAGAAAACACGAAATGTTTCACTAATTTAAATAAAGATGTGTAATATAGCTTTAATATTGGCTTCCCTAATTATTTGACAGTGTCGGTATTATTAAATTATTTTTAAAGTTTTTTAAGCTGATTAATAAGCCAGAAGCAATCAAATAACAATCAGTCTTGTTCAAATCATTATTTCGTCTTAAATCTTTCGTTGTTAAAGCAGTTGTTAAATGCCCTTAAATTTCTCGCAATAAAACTATTAAAGTAAATTGTAAAGTTTCTAGCAACCAGACCTATTTGAATTAATTGCGACTTCATGAACGAATCAATGATATCAAAACTGTAAGAATAGTAAGAATAACGTCACTAATATGACGTTGTTGTTACAAATCAACTAATTTTTACTGAGCACAGGTAATATATGTTTGACGAATGTTTAAAAAAAAATGGAGGGTTTAACAGCGTGCATATTCATTGTTAATTATTTTAGAAAAAATAGAACTACAATAATAATAAGGTAGTTATTATAACGCATTTCAAATAACAAGCTTCTTGCTCAACATTGCACCGAGCCCAATATATTTTTAAGGACCGGCTTGGCCCGACCCGGTCATAAAATAAGAGAGATTGAGTTTTGCCTGACCCGGCCCGGTCAACATTTCAGGTCAAAATAAATAAAAAAAAATATACTTATCTGATTATAGACGTAGTTTTTAGAAAAAGTAAAAAATATATATAAAATTAATATAATTTAAATATTGAATATGATACGGGAAAATCGCCTAAGAAAAATTCAGGCCCGTGCAGTGCTCCAATTGACATATCTTGCCTAAATATTTTAGATGACAAATCTCAAATATATTTTTTGTTGAATATAAAATGTCTGCTTGAAGTCATTTTATTATTTATTTGTTGCATTCATAAAAACTAGAATATTTGATAAAATAAAAATTGGAATTCTCTCGAAAATTTGGGGTATTTACCCAATTTGGCAGAGGCCAACTAAATACACATTATTTTCATGGCCATAGCAGTTAGGAAAGATAATATTCCTATATAAAAAATATCATTGAAAATCCTATGTTCCGCGTTTTTCATACAGGGTGTCTACGGTAAACCGTTCGTTAAAAGTTTATGGGGTTGCCGTTGCACTAAGAATTTGAAAAAAATCCTTGTCATACGGTTAAATCAGTTCTCCTCATGTGAAATATTTTCAACTTTATATCACTTCCGGTTCCACCGGAAGTAGCACCAAATTTGTTATTTCAAATAGAACACCCTATATATTAGTCATTTTTTAGATTCCTTGATTAAATTGCAACATATTTTATTCAAATATATGTACACTTATCTCTTATAGTTTTGAAGCAAAAAAAATATTTCTAAAATTTTGACCTCTAAAAGGCATCTTGAAATCTGTCTGTAACTTCTCTTAGGAATAAGATAAAAATATGATTTAAATCTCAACTTGTACCTGGGGGATGCCTCTATAGGTATATTAATTCGCAACTGAATTTTGGTAGGCAAGTAGTAATTTTTTGTTTTGTCGCGTATGTAATGCAAAATGTCAACTAATAACAGTATATTACGTAACAAGAGTAGTATCCAGTATATTACATATGAGCGGACATGTTGCGCACGAGTCGCGCAGCGGCGAGTGCAGTATTCCGCGAGTATGTAATTGCCATACCACTCGAGAAACGTACGATACATTACCTACGCCCTAACAAAATAAACAATGAGCATTAAAGAACAACTTATTTATTGTAATAATTTTTAATAGTACCATGACAATGATGGAAACTAAATGACTACTTGAATAATATACAGGGAATAAACCTGTACATTTTCCGACATTCCTTGTTTTTTGAAAGAGTTCAATTTGAAGCTTTAAACGAGTGTTTTCCACTCCCAGGCTAAGCATGAAGTAAAATTTCGAGTTTAGAAAAGCCCCGTGAAAATTTGTCGAGGGTCGCGCAGCGACCCGAGACAAATTTTCTGGGCTTTTCTAAACTCGAAATTTTACTTCATGCGCCACGCGTATAAGACACTATAATATTGTGAAATTTATTTATATTCGAACTTCAGTTGAAATCTGTGTTTTATACGCGTGGCGCATGAAGTAAAATTTCGAGTTTAGAAAAGCCCAGAAAATTTGTCTCGGGTCGCTGCGCGACTCTCGACAAATTTTCAAGGGGCTTTTCTAAACTCGAAGTTTTACTTCATGCTTAGTCTGGGAGTGGAAAACACTCGTTTAGAGCTTCAAATTGAACCATTAAAAAAAATAACGAATAACTAAAGATTTAAAGAAAACAAGCTGAATTTGGTATACGTATATTTTAAAGAAAAACTCCCTGTACATCAAAGAAATGACATTACCCTGCATAAATACGACGAAAAACGAATTTTCGAAATAATTCGAAAACTACTCGCTTTAGAAGTATAGTTGTATAATACTTTTTTGTAGGAAATTTTCCCCCTAATAGTACTACGTGATAAAAATTGGATCATTCCATTCAAAAAATAAAAATGAATTACTTGATATTGAAGAGAGCACTTAGATATTGACATTTTAAGAACACTTATTGTCAAAATTGACAGTTTCCAATTAATTTACTCATAGAGGCATTCTCTAGGTACAAGTAGAGATATAAATTATATGTTTATCTTATTCTTAAGAGAAGTTACAGACAGATTTCGAGATGCCTTTTAATGGTCAAAATTTTAAAAAGTGCTAGAAAGTTGAAATATTGCACACGAGGAGAACTGATTCAACCATATGCCAAGGATTGTTTTCCAATTTTTAGTGCAACAGCAACCCCATAAACTTTTAACGAATGGTTTAGCGTAGACACCCTGTAAATATCCGGCATATAAATATTTACAAGGAGCTTATGAACATGAATTATTTTATTATTATATTTTTAAGAAATAATCTCTAATTTAATAAAATAAAACACATAGTTTGTTCGGCTGTCGAAACTTTAGTCTTAAAACAAAAAATAATGTGTTATAATGACAAGAATAAGAATGAATCATCGGTTTTGTAAATACCGAAAAATAACACAGGATCCGATAACGCTTTCTAACGACTTAAAAACAATACATAGCTTGTATGTATTATCAGCGTGTTTAAATAATACGAATCGACACATTCCTTAGATCCGTCTTTTTTATACGCTTTTTTTTCGTCTATTCCACGCGACGCGAGACCCCATCCGGGTCAACTTGTCGAATATGGTTTTCACCTCCGATTTCAATGAAACTTGGTGAAAAAATTCCTCTCAGCAAGCACATAATGGGAAAAATAACAACTAGTGGCGGTCGGAATCGAATTAGGTTAGGTTAGGTTAGGTAAGGTTAGGATAGGTTAGGTTAGGTTAGGTTAGGTTAGGTTCTTTTTCTTCTTCGAATCGCCGGAATCGGATATCGTTGCGTGGCACCGATACCTCAAGTTTTCGCGATCTAGCGAAAGATTGTTTCCGCATCGCGGACAAAGAATAAACGACGCAAAGACGTGTTTATCAATTAAAAATTGCAAGCACTTTTCGTCATCCGAAATTTCACGGACAAAAAATGTTTTAATAATAATAATAATAATCTTTATTACCCAACAGGCAAAAACCTAATTACAGAGTAACAAATATAAACTAAAATAATCATTACAATCTAAATAAATTAAATTAAATTAAGTGTAAAAAAAAAAACCTTAACCTTAAATGTTAAATTCCACACTAGAAATTAATGCCTTGAATTCTCTCCGACTACAGTTAAATATGTCACAATCGAGATTATTGTGACATGCGCAGATACGACGCAATGGGGAGAATTCAAGGACGTTAGACCGCGCAGTGTTGATATGGAAGCACATACAATGTCGACTAGATAACCTAGGGATATTAAAGTTAATTTTAAATAAAAGGTCTGGACAATCAATCATGTTGTGAAGGATTTTAAATAAAAATAATTGACCCAGAATATTTCTCCGTGATTGTAGCGAGACCGCATCAAACTCATCTAAATGCATGTCGTGGCTGAAACCCTGCGGAGGATACTTTCCATGCCTTTTATACCACAGGTACTTGAAGAATTGACGTTGGATATTTTCAAGAGATTGATTATGTGTGTGATATATCGGATTCCAGATGATCGAACCGTATTCAAGTACAGAACGTACATACGAATAGTATAGAACTTTTAGTGCTTCTACATTTTTGAAATACCTAGTATTACGAATAATAAACCCAAGAGTTCTGTTGGCTTTACATATGATTGTATTGTAGTGAGTTTTGAAATTGAAGTGAGCATCGAAGGTAACACCAAGGTCTTTAAAAGTTGAGAGTCTTTCCAAAGGTTGATTTCCAATGGAATATCTGAATAACATTGGATTACCTTTACGCGAATAAGTAACTACTTTACATTTAGCAATGTTTAGAGTTAAATGATTATCACAGCACCATGATGCAATTGTATCAAGCATATTTTGTAAGTTTAGACAGGAAGATTGTGTTTCAATATTAGAAAATATTTTAAGATCATCTGCAAATAATAAATGGTTACAATCTAGTAAAACACTAAGGTCATTAACAAAGAGAAGGAATAATAATGGCCCTAAATTGGATCCCTGGGGTACACCCGAACGAGCAACAAACGCTTTAGATGAGAAACCATTGATTGAGACATATAGATGGCGGTCAGATAGATAAGATTTGAATAAGTTAATCAGGTTGACATGAAATCCGTAATTTCCAAGTTTATTTAGGAGTATAGTATGATCGACACGGTCGAATGCCTTAGCAAGATCCGTATATATACAGTCAACCTGACTCTTACGATCGAGCTCACTGCAGACATATTCACTAAAGCAACACAAATCGGTCGTCGTAGATCTACCTTCCATAAAGCCATGCTGATTTGTAGAAATATAATTTTTAACCTTTGGATAAATGTAATTGTAAATGACTATTTCAAATACTTTTGCGAAATTTGACAGCAAGGAAATGGGTCGATAGTTAGCGATTTCCTTGGAATCACCAGACTTAAGTACTGGACATATTTTTGATTCTTTCCAAACTGACGGAAATATCGATGATTTAAGAATAAGGTTAAACATTGTTTCAAGTGGTTTTATTAAGAGAAAAGCAGCATCTTTTATCAAAAAACTTGGAATTCCATCTGCGCCGCAGGACATTGTATTATTCAAGCGACATATGGCATGTAAATAACATCGGAATTAATTGACGATATGTTAATAACAGGGAAATTATTGTGCGTATCAGGAAGCGTATTGATTTGTGAAGCACTAGTATATACGTTATTAAATAAATCAGCAAAAGCGTTTACAATAGGAACAGGCGAATCTAGTGTAAAACCATTGTGTTGCATGACACCAGGAATACCAGTAGTGCGTTTTTTTGAATTAATAAATGACCAGAATTGCTTCGGATTAGTTGAAATGTTGGAGGATATGTTATTAATATAATCCTTATAAGCTGTAGTTATATAGCGTTTGCTTTGAGACCTAGCTGCTCGAAACTGCTCTAATGAGTTTGGACTTTTAGTGCGTAAGTATAGTTTACGTTTAATGTTTTTTACTTTGATATTATGAATAACGTCAGCGGTAAACCAGCAAGGAAATTGACTTTTGTATTGTTTGTGTAAAGGGACATATTTATCTAAACAAGAATACAAAGTGGTATAAAAAGCATCAACAGCGTCCTCCAAACTCACCTCCGAGTTAACTTGTGACCAATCGCAACGACTTAGTTCCGAATAGAGTTTGACTAGGTTGCATTTTTTAAAATTATAATTTCTATTATTAGATGAGTTTGATAAAAAAACTAGTAGGTTGGGAATACACTAATTCAAAACTGAAGAGTAAAACTGGGTGGTAATAATCTTGCTTGATGAATGAATTATAGCCTTCTATAAAGGAACAATTTAAATTTGTAAATATGAGATCTAACATTTTGTTGAGGGCAGCTTGGTGGTGTAGTGGTTAGAGTGTTGTACTGCCACGCCACGGACTGGGGTTCAAATACCGGCCTAACAAGTTGTCTGCATTTATATAGGTTAGGATAAAAATGCCAAACACTCCGTCTTCTCGGATATGACGTTAAATGCATGTAGGACCCGTGTACTGCCTGGATGTTGCGTGCACGTTAAAGATCCCTACCGGTGGGTTGGAACTCCCACCGGGTTCGGCAAAAATTCCCGGATAGCTGTAGACCTAATCTCCGGCGTCATGATTGGCCTTAGCAGCGGAAATAGATGACGTAAAACCCAAAATAAAAAAAAAACATTTTGTTGTAACTATTTAATGTGGAATTAACTTGTTTAAGGTTTAGATATGACGTGAAGTTACGAGTTGCATTGCATAAGAGGTTATTCGCATTGTTACAGTCGTTTACATAACTAGGAATATTAAAGTCTCCCATAATTAATATATTATCTGCGTGATTGCATATGTTACAAATATGTTAAAAAAACAATTCAAGATTATGAATAGTAGGCGTTCGGGGTATATAAATAACAAGTATATAAAGTATAAAATTACCAAGTACTATTTTGCAGGCAGTAACGTCAAATAATGGAAACGCGTCCAATAGAGTATCAGTGGTAACTTTATAAGACTCGATGTTTTTTTGTATTGCTAACAAAACACCACCACCATGAGAGAATACATCTGTTTTACGATCCTGCCTGTAAACAGTACATGTAGAATTAGGGAACAATTCAATATTTTGAACAGATTCGGTGTGCCAAGTTTCAGTTCCACGCTACAAGACAGTTAAAATCGTCTATTTTATTATTAAGGCTTCTAGCATTTTGGTAGTAGCAATGTATACTGGTGAGTTTGCTGTCGGGGCTTACAAGTTTAAAGAAATAATTTTAGGTTGACCATTAAAGTATTTAATTTTTAAGTTTACTTCTCCAGCAGTTACTCGTGCGTCTAATTCAGATTTAAGTTTTTTTTAGTATGCCATCTGGCGGGGCGTTCTGTCAAATGCCATAGATATATTTTTATAGAGCGGTGATTCTTTTAAGCGCGACGCATTTTTAATCATCATGAGGACAGCAGTCTCAGATCGTAGGTCAACTCGAATAGGTCGGTGTTTTTCGGCAGAAAATTTTCCGAGACGAAACGTATTTGCGTTAGTCGGCGGTTGAGAACCACCGTTGGAGAGAGCCTGCAAAACGGAAGTGATTATTTGGCGATCCTTTTCGATGCGTGTGGCCGTTGAAAGTTTCGCTTCTCACGGTCCATAATTTCACTGGTTACGTCTTCGAACAAATCATTAATGTTGGGAATTGATTCAATTCCATGCCTGTTGCCGTTTGACTGCAGTGTTTTAACTTCATCCTGTAGTGCCACGATTGCAGTTTTAAGTGAATTAAGATCAGAGCCGATCGTTGAACACTTATTGCAGCTCCAAGATATACCCTTTTTGGAATTAATAGTTCGCACTTCGGATATAGTAAGACCAGCACAGCTATTACGAAATGTCTTTTTGCAGACACAACAAATAGTGCCTAGATGTTCTTCATATTGCACAGCACAACAGGAACAAATTGCGTGAGGAACCATTTTTAGTTTATTGCCAATTAGTTGTTATTTAGACTCCTTAATATTTGTATTGAGTTCAATTACACTTTATTTTTAACACAAAAACAAACAAAAACAAAACGCACAAAAACTGAACGTGACAAGGTCAGATGTTCACGGGAAAATTCCACACTCCACGCACCAAATACGATTACCAAAATACTAGTGAATCAGTAGTAAATCAGTTTTTTGAAATGCACTGCGGGATGCAAGAGCCTTTAAATTATTGATTATGTAGGATTTATAATTTTCAGTGAAAAAACCCGCGAGTTAAACCAATAAGATGCGGAGCACTTTAGACCCGTGTGATGTATTTAAGATAATTGCAGAACAAGGTCATACGATTCCGACCGCCACTAGTTATTATTTTTCTCATAATGTGCTTGCTGAGAGGATTTTTTTCGCAAAGTTTTGTCGAAATCGGAGGTAAAGACCATATTCGACAAGTTGACCCCCATCCATTCATGCCAAGGAGCAATGCACAAATGCACAGCGAACTGCCGCTTTTCTCTCTGACTGTATTCGCCCCACTTGTGCTGTAAATTTGGCATCGGATGAGCTACTCTAAACTATGTGGGTCTTTCCAACACGATCGGCATGTTACACTGCAATAATCCCCTTAAATGTAGATAATATTAAAGTAGAAACACAAAATGACCCAATTTTAAAACAGATTTTAAATTTTGTTATTAATGGTTTTCCAGATAAATATGATAGAGATTTAAAGCCATTTTTTATGAGAAATAATGAAATTTCTGTGGTAAACGATATTTTAATGTGGGGTTACAAGGTAATAATTCCTGAAAACTTACAAAAAATATATTAACTGAATTACACAGCACCCATATGGAAATTGTAAAAACAAAATATTTAGCTCGATCATATGGTATGGTATGGGGTCGGTGGGTCGTGTGGCCTCTGTTTAAAGTGGCCGATGACAGGTAGTTCCCTCTTTGAAGGGACAAGGCAGGGCATTCACAAAGTAGGTGCTCTGCTGTTTCTTGTGCCTCGTTGCAGAACCTGCAGTTGGCATCAGTTGTCTGACCCATCTTGGTGAGGTGGTACTTCAGAGGACAGTGTCCAGTTAGAAGGCCGGTTATGAGCCTTAGGTTGCCCTTGCTTAACCTGAGAAACTGTCCGGCTCTTACGGCAGAGAAGGCGATGAACCTTTTCGCCTGCCGCAGACCAGGTGTGTCTCTCAGGTGAGCACTTTTGGCAGCATCTTCCCATTCCCGGATCATCCCCTTGATGCGGACTTTAGTTATTCCACTGTAAGGAATAACTAAAGTCCGCATCAAGGGGATGATCCGGGAATGGGAAGATGCTGCCAGATCGATCATATGTATGGTGGCCATCTCTTAATAAAGACATTAAGAACATTTGCAGAACATGTGAAATTTGTCAACAGTTTAGATGCAATCCAGAGAAAGTTCCATTACAAAACTGGCCAATTCCAAAGGGTGTATGGGAGCGGTTGCATATAGATTTTTTAGGACCTTTGCTTAATTTAAATTATTTAGTTGTAACAGATGCTTTTTCCAAATGATTAGAGGTTTTCCCGCTTAAAAATATCACGTCACAACAAACAATATTTCAATTAAGACAATTGTTTGCAAGGTTTGGAATTCCAAGAGTGATTGTATCTGATAATGGACGTCAACTAGTTTCCGAAGAAGAAGAATACTTTTTGAAATGAATAATATCGAATTTATTAATTCACCACCATACAATCCATCTTCGAATGGTGCAGCTGAAAATAGCGTAAAATCATTAAAACATTATTTATTAAAAGAATTTAAATTAAATGGGAAAGTAGACGTATATGTAATTTTAAGTAGATATCTAATCCATTATCGAAATACGGAACACTGTTCCACCGGTGAGTCAGCTGGTGACTCACCGGTGGAACAGTGTTCCGTATTTCGATAATGGATTAGATATCTACTTAAAATTACATATACGTCTACTTTCCCAGGTTGATGATAGGGTGTCCCTCAAGGACACGATTGGATTTGATTAAACCAACTGAAGATTCAAGACCGACAAACTGTTTTGACTTAGTAAAAAAGAACATAACATCAAGTCAAATCAAAAATATTTTAAAGGGAAACGTAAAGTAAATTTTATACAGGGTGAACACGTTTTGGCAAGAGATTACCGGGGCATAAAACCAACTTGGTCAACGGAAATAGTGAATAAAAGACTGGGCGCTCACACATACGAAGTTAAAATAGGAGATGTTTTTTGGAAACGCCACGCTAACCAGTTGTTACCTATGCATTCCGAGTTTTCAAAATCAAGTGAAATTAGTGAAGTCCGGGTCAGTGAACGTAAATCATGCCTAGATTCGGAAATTGAAATCGAGTTAGAATCAACACCGGTTAGGTCAAGTTTTTCTGAACCCGAATGTATACATTCTAAGCCGGTATGTGAATCGGTACCTGTGAGACCTCAAAGAAAACGCGTCCCGCCAAATCGACTTCAATATTAAAATTATTGTGTTAATTTTAAGAATTGTACTTTTAATTTAAGTTGGAGGAGATGTAATGTATGCAAATTCTTAGTCTTGTTATCTGCGCCCTCTGTAACTTACGAAGGTGCACGAAGACAAGACACGCCGTTGATTTTCCGGGTCTGCGCATTCATTGTTGAATCAGCGCCCGTTTGTGTGTAAGCGATTGAATAATAAAGTTAGTATGTTAAAAGTGTGGATTTTATTTCCCCTATACACGAAAAATATTACAGATAGTTTTATGCAAAATAATCGATATTAAAATAGCGTCAAGTAAAGCGGCTGTATCTGTGAAACCTCCGAGTAAAAAATGTAAATGGCGTCATACAGGGTGCCCGTATTTCAACAGAATGTATGGGGATCTCGGTTATTTGAAGAGATAGAGAATCGGAGGAGAGAGATAGAGAGTCGGAGGCAAAGTTGCGTATTTTAGGGCCCAATAATAATCTAAAAACAAATTTGAAATATCTTCTTTCATTTTTGAGATATTTTCAAACGGATTTTTCGTTTTAATTTTTATATTCAAAAACTATTGAATCCAGACATTTACAACTTTGACATTATCCAGGCATTTTTTAACGAGAAATCTAGTAACATATTTTATTTTAAGATAAATATAAAATTTACCAATCACCAATAACCAACTTTTTTTTTCTTATGAGCTCAATTTCTGATTTTTATATTTTTTGAAAAAATATTTTATTGTACATTTAATATGTAAAATTTTAATATTTTGTTTTTTGTAAAGAATGCCTTGGAAACAGTTGAGTAACTCACTTATTTGACAACTCCTAGGACCCATAATTTGCTTACATATTACCATACTGGTATGGCATTATGAATCATAATAAATTACTTGACTGTCTTTGGACTATCATAGAATTTTGTCATATTGTATCTTTATTGACCGTGTTTTGACTATTGTGACTGTAAGTGGCTTGATTGACTGTCTTTTGACAATGCTAGGATTTTGTCTGATTATATCTTTCTATGCACTGTATGTCGGCTATTGCGATGTTATGATTGTAAATTACTTAAATCACTATTTCAAATATAGTCAATATAGTGATTTATTGACAAAATACTAATACGATACATTTTTTAACAGTTGTGATGTATTTTAAACTAACGAGTGTCTTCCACTCCCAGACTAAGCATGAAGTAAAATTTCGAGTTTAGAAAAGCCCTGCGTAGAAAATTTGACACACTGCTCAAATTTTCACGGAGCTTTTCTAAACTCGAAATTTTACTTCATGCGACACAGTAAAGTTAAAAATATATAACGCTTGGATGTGATGGCGATCAAAATATATTGAGATGTAGCGAAAAATGCAAAAATTACTTATTTTGTGAATAGTTTTGGAATAATTATAATAAAAGTAGAATAAATTAAGTTTGTGCAACTTTTCCATACTGTTGGTATTTAAGTCATCATATCTTAAACGGGGAAATGCTATGATGGACACATCACCATGTTTTTACTTTAACTCTATTTTTATGTGTGATAATCGATACTTATTATTATTATTACAAAAGATTTACTGTTAATAATTAATTTTAACTGCTAACAATGATTGACTGCTGTCAATATTTTATTGATTGATAGATATGACGTCATTGTTTCCAAGGCACTCTTTGCAAAAAAGAAAATATTCAGAAGTTCAGAAAAAATATGATAATCCAAAATGACGCCCATAATAAAAACAAAAGTTGGCTATGGTCCCCGGGTAAATGTTATAGTTATCTTTAAAAAAAAATGCTACTTGATTCCTCATTAAAAAGTGCCTGTATATTGTTAAAGTCCTAATGTCTAGATTCAGTACATTTTGAATTAAAACATAAAAACGATTTTTCAAATAAACAAAAATATATTTCAAAATTGTGTTCAGTTTATTGTTAGGCCCTAAAATACGCAACTTTGCCCCATTTTAACTCTCTATCTCTTCAAATAATTAAGATCCCCATACATTCTGTCGAAATACGGACACAGTAGTGCCACAAAATGGACCAATATGTATAAATTGCGGAACTAAAATGCACCCGAGATGCACTAAATATATTAAAAGTGTTATTCAAATTGATAAAGACACAATAAAGTACTGTCCAGATTTACAACCAAACGATAACAGAAGTGACAGTGAAGGTAATTTGATTCATCAATAAACAGTTGTTAAAAAATCTTAGTGACAATGTAAACTGTTTACAAAACCAAATCATCACTCTAAACAAAATGGTAAAGCAGACTGCTACCACAAAATTCAGTAAAACAGAAAACCATAAAGAAAATATCACTACTAGTCCAAATAATAGCATTATCTCTACAAAAACGTCCTCTACACAATCAGTAAAACTCGAACAGTTAACCATCGGCAATGAACGACGACAGAAAAAGCAGTTCATTGAACGAAAATGAAAACATAACCAATATTCGACCAATTAAATGAGTCACCCATTTCATTGATTGATACTCAAGATCAACTGAAGAAAAAACAGAAGACAAAAACAATGCATCCGAGGCAAGTTCACTAAATACAAAAAGACCAGCTGTTATCAGATCAATGACCGCAAATATAAATAAATAACCGGATATTTTATATGATAACGTAAATACACCAACGAAACATCAAAAAATTATGAAACCTAACCAAATATGAATTTTGGCGAAGTTGTTTATGCTAAATTGTTTTCTAAAAATAGTGATCTTGCCGTTGAAACCTTAGAACAAGGTGACCGTTGGTCATTACTGAAATATAAATGTTTTAAACTTGGCGTACCGGAGGAAGATGCAGAGTTAATTATTAATTCTGATATATTGCCCATTGGCATTATAATAAGTTTTTCCGAGAATATAGACCATCTCAGAATCGAGAGAAGCATTGCTGGGACAAAATAACTTAAAATACTGCATCAAAACATAAGAAGTTTTCTGTGCATAACTGACCATATGGAATATGTCATACAAAATGATAAACCACATATTGTTTACTTGAAAGACCCATAGAGTACAGTCGATAATATCAATTACATAAATATAAAAGGGTACAATAGAGTAAGTCAATTCTCTAGAAAATTACGAACACGGATCAAGCAATAAAATGCAAAGAATGGTGTCTTCTTACTTATGTACAGAGCAGAGCTGGGCAGGATTCGAATCATTCAGGATTCGAATCCTGGATTCGAATCCTTTTAGAGGATTTAAAAGAGGTATTCGAATACTTTAGTTAAACTGGATTCGTGATCCGGATTCGTTACGTATTTTTAAGAAGATTCGTATTCGAATCCAAATGTGGATGATTCGAATCCTTATAAAAGAATTCGAATCCTTATAAAAAGATTCGAGTATTTATACAAGGATTCGAATATTTATAAAATAATTCGAATATTTATAAAAGGATTCGAACATTTATAGAAGGATTCGAATACTTACAAAAGTATTTGAATCGTCAAAAGTAGTTCGAATTAATTGTGAGGAATAACATGCAAAATGCCTTTTGTGTGTTTTTAAATTTCTCGTTAAATCAGTGTTTTGTACGCGTGGTGCATGAAGTTAAATTTCGAGTTTAGAAAAGCCCAGAAAATTTGTCTTGGGTCGCTGCGCGACCCTCGACAAATTTTCACGGGGCTTTTCTAAACTCGAAATTTTACTTCATGCTTAGTCTGGAAGTGGAAAATACTCGTTTACAGCTTAGAATTGAGCTTATAAAAAACAAGGAATATCTTAAGATTTACAGAAAATAGGCTGTTTTGCTGAAAACACTATTTCTACTAGCAGAAACAACTAGCACTATTACCAGCCAGGACTTCTAGCTCAGATGGTTGTGGCTTCAGATATCTTGCTACCAGCAGACGAGGCCTGTACTAGTACTACTAAGTACTATTAGCCGAAAGAACCACTACTACAAACTGTAACGTTTATTTTTTTTCAGTTGAAAACGATTTGTCCACTACCAGAAAGAACTTCCGCTATTAGCAGACAGAGCTTCTAGTTCCGTAAACGGAGCCTGTACTACTACTACTACTAGTTGCAGAATAAACTAGTGGTAGTAGAATAGAATAGAATAGGGTTATAAAAATTTCGTGGGGAAAAAATATTGTTTTTGCTCTTTCAGTCCCGCTTTTACATACAAAAATTTATCATTTTGAAAATTTCAGGGGAGGTTTGAACCCCCCCCCCCCGGTTACGGTTTTGAGAAGTGCTACTAGCTAAAAGAATTACTACAGCTATTAACGGCTTCTAGTTCTAGTTCATACGGTTCTAGCTTCAGATGTCTTGCCATCAGCAGACGGAACCTGTAGTACAGGTTCCGTCCGTAGAACACGATATTTCTACTAGCAGAAAAAACTATCGCTATTGGCAGACAGGGCTTCTGGTTCAGATGGTTCTTGCTTCAAATCTTGCCACCGGCAGATGGAGCCTTTACTACTACCAGTAGCAGAACGATCTAGCAGTCGTTTTTTATAGCAGAAAACACTATTTCTACCAGCAGAATGAACTACTGCTGTTAACAGAGCATCTAGTTCAGATGGTTCTGGCTTATCGTGTCTTGCCACCAGCAGACGGAGCCTGTATTACAACTAGTTGCAGAAAGTCCTAGTAATAGTAGAAGGAACAAAATAGTAGTTGTTTCATCTACTACTAAAAGGACGATTGCTGCTAGCAGAAAGAACGGATAGTTTACTTCTTTTAACATAAAACGCATTTCTACTAAAAGATTAAAAATACATGTTTTTCTTTGTCGCCGCCATTGTTTAACAAACGTCAATTGTATACAATATTAATTAACGAGTGTTTTTTGAGAATGAAATGTTATCTTCATTATGGTTTATAATTATTCATATTTCTTTGGAGCAAACATATATAGGAAGTTTTTCTTTTAAGTATACGTATTTTAAATTTAGCCTATTTTCTGTAAATCTTTGGATATTTCTTGTTTTTTGTAAAAAGTTCAATTTGAAGCTTTAATGCTAAGCATGAAGTAAAATTTCGAGTTTAGAAAAGCCCCGTGAAGGGGCTGCGCGACCCTCGACAAATTTTCGGGCTTTTCTAAACTCGAAATTTTACTTCATACGCCACGCGTACAAAACACTGATTTAAAGTGAAGTTCAGAAACACACAAACTCATATTTAATCAGAGTAACAGAAAATCAGATATTTAGTCTGTTATCAACGATGTTCGGTGTTAATAATAATCAATTAGGTTTTGAATATTTTTGTTAAAACCACTGGTAACAATATTTATATATTAATGGTTGCGAAAAAATAATACAATCAAATTTATTCTTGAAGGATTTGTATTCGTGATTTGAAAAAACAGGATTCGAATCTTTGATTCGAATCATATTTATCTCTTTATTCGAGTATTCGTGATTCGAATCATATTAGGTGATTCGGATTCGTGATTCGAATCCTTTTTACGAGGATTCGTCCCAGCTCTGGTACAGAGTCTCATTTTAAATTTGTTATGTGCTCAGTAATTATAAATTTACAAAGAACAGGAATCACTGCCATGTATCGACCTCCTTCGGAAAATTATAAATGATTTCTTTGAAAATATGAGTGCTTACAAAATATATGATAATATTATACTTTGTGAAGATCTGAATATAAATCAGTGACGGCTCATCAGGGACGGCAGGGTCGGCCGGGACGTACCGTTAAATTTGATTGAACATATATTATACATTTTTATTTCTCAGAGAAAAATATTGCGCATTTTCTATAATTAATATATAACAGGCTAATAGATAACAATGTTAATAAGCGCTCAGAATAAGACCGATAAATGCGGAAATTTATTTTCATTTAATACCGAAAATTTTCAGAATATGAAGATTAATGCAAGCACTATGTCTTCACGAGTGTCGCTGCAGTTTCTGTCGTTACCTGTGCTGGCAATTTTGAGGTATTCAAAGATGTGTAGGTTTTTTAGGGGGGGGGTTGTATATTTAGGGGTGAAATGGGAAATTTTACCTTCAAAATTCATCAGTTTATTATTTTATCGCTATTGTTTTAAATGTCTTTGTTAAAGAGTACCTCCGGTTAAGTATGGTAAAATGCCCCTATCGTTTGATTTTTATTTTACCTTTTAAGAGGGTGTCTTAGGGTGTAAAAATAAGATCCCAATGGTTCTTGGTTTATGATCTCTCCTCCGCCCCTCGCAAGGACAAGAAAGTGTTTTTTTCGGAATACATTTTTTTTCTTGATTTCTATTAATAATTAAGATATCGAAAAATGTATGAATATAGGTGACCTAAATTCCCTTCTGTGTCATTTTTTTAAGATCATGCAAGGTCATTTAGGTAATAAAAAAAATCCTAAAAGTTTAAAATAGACTTTTCATTGCCTATTACCCCATGTAACCCGGTTGATTACCTCAGCATCATATTTTCTTAGGAAAAATCTACAAAAATATGCCTTAAGATATATTAATATTTTCCCGCTCCATCTTCAAAAATCAAATTTTTAAGATTTTTCAGGGTTTTGACCATTTTTCATGGAATTTCCCATATATATCTTAAAAATATATAGCAATTTAAGAAAGCATTTTTAAATACAAACATTTTGTTTTTTTTTATCTCTGTAGTTTAAATATTGGCCGAGATATCACATTTTTAAGTTTTTCGAACGTTTCGTTTTAATCATCAAAGTGATGATAAACGTTCTATTTTACATAAAAATTTAATTTTTGCTGTTTTATAAGGCATTTTATTAAAACTAAGGAAGTTAAATAATTAAAATAACAAAAATATTAAAAGATAAAGGAATGTAGAATGCACTTTAACATTTATATTTCAATATATGTATACTATAATCTCATAAAACCATAATAAAGGGTCCTTATAATACGACATTGGGATAACACAATCTCGATATGCAACAGAATGCGTCGGGACGTTGTAACATAGAATGACAAGTGCACACGTATTTTTAGTTTTTGATGTGTATATCTTTATTTTATTAATATAAAAAAGATCTTTATCGACATAATAATACATTACATCTACACTAATCGCTACCCCTTCTCTTCCCCCAACTTCTCCACCGTCTTTACCCCGGCCCCATCCCCTTTCATCCATTCCCTTACTGTTCTATTCTCTCTTACTCCCACCTATTCCTCCTTCACCCCCTGGCACTCCTCCGCCAAATTACTCCACGTATCCCTCCCCCGCTCACACATTACACACTTACTATAATCTTCCCACATCCACACCTTCCTTCCTCTCTCCCCTGATCCACACCTCAACCTCGCCAGCACCACCCTTTCCTCCCTACTCCATCCCCCCTCCACCAAATACCTCGGCATTATCCCATGCACCTGCCAACTCCTGTACCTATCGTTGTATTCACTCCTCTTTATACAACCCTTTCTTTTCTGTGCTACCACCTTCTTCTCCTTTACCCCCGCATCCACCTTTATCCCATTTCCCAGCCATTCCATCACCCACCCTCTCATACATTCTCCTTCTCTCGCTCCTCCATCTACCCGCTCTCCCATTCACGTCACCCACACCGCCTTCACCAATCTCTCTTCCTCCAGATCCCAGTTTCCTAGTTTCTCTGTATCTAAGTATCTTAGTACTTATTGTGATCATTATCAAATAGTTTATTTAAATAAAATAGTGAGTTATTTTTAAAACACATATTTTTTTAAAGGTAACCACAATTTTTTTATATTATATATATCGGGTGTGTATAAATTGGCGGATAATCTACAATAACAGAAAACCCTGTAATTTCAGTAGAATGACTAGTTTGAAGATTATTTGCCAGTGTGTGCAATCTTTCTATCTCAAACGTCCGTTTCTAACACTTCTTCATTAGCTTATTTTTACATAAAGTACAGCCGGCAACGTCGACTTCCGCTTACTTCAGTGACAAATTTTGACACTTACTGTTACGAATTCATTTAAACTTGCTAGTTCAATTTTGTGCTAATTCTGTTTTTCTCGTTATTATCGGTATTAGTATTAGTTCCCGCCTTTCAATGTTTTTGTGTTTCTGTGTTATTTTCGTGTTATTGTTTTGTCCATTTTTACGATTATTGAGTACGTTGACATGTAGATATATGGTGTACGGTTTCTGTAACAGAAATGCCCAAATGGCAAAACTAGAATATCGAGCGTTTTCAAAATCGGAGGCATTCTTCTACAAATGTATTTCAAAGGCTTGGATCAACGGCTAGGTGAAACGAGTATGCTTGTCCACAAAAATGCGAACAGTGGTCAGCCACGGCAGAGGCGCACACTACAACTTGAAAAGCAAGTTCTAGGTGCAACAGGAGAATATCCCACCGTAAGTGCCCGAAAATTTGCTGCAACATTAGATATACTAAGACCATCCATGGTCCTACAAGAAAACCTTCTATGTTCTGAGAAGGTTAAAAACAAGGTTAAAAACAGAATTGAAGCGGCGGTACTGGAAATTACACCACTAGAAATACTGGAGCGAATAATGAATACGATACAGAAGAGATTGCAACTGTGCTTAGAAGCAGATGGATTTCTTTCGAACAAAATAAATGAATTATGCTTTATCATTAAAAGAATAAAAAACGCCGAAGTACTGCAGTCAACATAAATCACTCAACTACGACAATCCAGACGCTTCGCTAATACCTTCTAGACTACTTCCAAAAGAGACTCTTTGCGACACATTTACTGAGCCCCACTCTACCATTATTACTCTTCTGATGCAACCCATGTCTCTAATCATAAGATAAATGAAAAAACATGGCAGCCCGTAAATGCGACGTTGCCAAATGTCAATTTCTTTTAAATGCCTTCTGATGGTATATGAAGCATGATACGACATTTTTGCGTCGACATTTTCGATTCAAAATTTTATGTAGAATATCGTCATGTGTAAAAATGTTAAGATATATGGGCAATTCCATGAAAAATGGTAACAAAACCCTAAGAAATCTTAAAAAATTGATTTTTGAAGATGGCGCGGGAAAATATTAATATATCTTAAGGCATCATTTTGTAGATGTTTGCTAAGAAAATATGATGCTGTGGTAAACAACCGGGTTACATGGAGTAATAGGTAATGAAAAATCGATTTTAAACTTTTAGGAATTTTTTTATTACCTAAATGACCTTGAATGATCTTAAAAAAAATTACACAGAAAGGTATTTACGTCACCTATCATGAATTTTTCGATATTCTAATTATTAATAGAAATCAAGAAAAATAATGTATTCCGAAAAAAATACTTTCCTGACCTTACGAAGGGGGGAGGGGAGATCATGGACCAAGAACTATTGGGATCTTATTTTTACACCCTAAGACACCCTCTTAAAAGGTAAATTTAAAAATCAAACGATAGGAGCATTTTACCATACTTAACCGGAGGTACCCTTTACAGATAAGTTATCTATGTTGTAATTTTATTATTATGAAATGAGACAAAAATTATAGTAAAACCTCAATTGCTTCTAAAAATCAAAATCAAATATTGTGAAAAGTGAAAATTAAGTTTGTTAAAATTTGCTTTCCTAGACTTATTTGTACATGCATATTGATGATTCTAATCAATATTCTTCAATGCTGATTACTTTCGTCAGTTTTAGTTAACTTTCCAAATTTGAATTTTTCTTTATTCTTTATTTAATCTGAATTACAGAAAAACATAGAAAAAATATATCATTATGTTATTTTGTAATGTATTATTATTATAGATAAAGTATGTTTTAAAACTTTATTTTAAATCAGTGTTTTGCATGCGTGGCGCATGAAGTAAAATTTCGTGTTTAGAAAAGCCTGAAAATTTTTTTAGGCTTTTCTAAACTCAAAATTTAATACACACAATGAATTTGTTGTTTCAATTTAGAATAAACATACATTTGTGTGCATTAAAAAATCATGTTTTATACAATCAACATACAATTCACAGAATTTACTTAGAATTGATTACACCTGCATTTGCTTTACTGAAAATAAATTTATGTCAACGCATGTTTTCAAAATATTAAGCCAAAGTTGAAATTATGCAATAAATTGAACGACTTTAGAAGAATGTTTATTTTTTGAGAATTGTAATAAAATAGACGGATTATCAAATCAACCTAAAATCTAAAGATCTATGCAGAAATGAATAAAGTTTGATTGGTTATAATAGAAATTTAAATATCTGTACTGGATTTAGTAAAATATGAAATCAAAGTTGAAATTTCGCGAAAAACAAAACGTGAATAATGAAAAATTAAAGTTTTATGCAATCAACATGAAATTTGCAGAATTTACTTTCAATATATTTCGCTCACATCTTATATAATGAAAATTAAATCATCTTGATGCCTAAAATATTTAGCCTAAGTTTTTTTTGAAGAAAATTGTTAAACATTTAAAAATGTTTACCATAAACATGAAATTCACAGAGTTTACTTAGAATTGATTGCACTTACATCTTATAGAAAGAAAATTTAATTATATCACCAAATTTTCTTAAAACATTTAGCCAAAGTTGAAATTACGCAATAAAATTAACGATTTTTGAGTGTTTTCTTTAAAACAATTGTAAAAAATGAACAGATTATCAAATCAATTGAAAATTCTTCTGTGCACAAAAATAAATACACTTTGGTTAAAATTGAAACATATCTTTACTAGATATTCCAAAATATCAATTCAAATATAAAATTTGATTCGATTTATATTTATTTTATACAATTAAATTCCATTCATTTTAAATAATTCCTGATCATTTTGAACTTCTGCAATTTTTTTCTGATTGATCGTCTAACGAGGGTTTCCACTCCCAGGTTAAGCATGAAGTAAAATTTCAAGTTTAGAAAATCCTGTAAATTTGGTTTTGACGCGTAGCGCGGAGCGGCCAAACTAAATTTTCAAGCTTTTCTAAACTGGAAATTTTATTTCATGCGCCACGCGTACTAAGGACTGACCTAAAGTGGAATCTTCAACCAATTGGTAAGAGTGAAATAAATAAAGTATATTAATTACCCTATTACAATTTTGTTTCGCGCCCTAAATCAATCATTTTTTTTACTACTTGTGTAACAGTAAAACCAACAATGTTGAATATATAGGTTTGTGTTTTATTTGTATAAAAATTCAATATCTAAATTTAGACCAGAATTTTCTTTTCACACAATAAAGTAAAAACGACGTTTATCTTTATATTAAAAATTACTTGGGAAGAATTAATTTCTTTCTAAGTAATTTTTAATATAAAGATAAACGTCGTTTTTACTTTAGGGTGTGCAAAAAAATTCTGGTCTTTGCGTTTTGTTCTTTCATTCAAAATTACTTAAAAAGAAATTGAATACGATGAATGCGATTTTCCTTTCATTAAAAATAAAATAAAAGGAAACTTTTTGTTTTTTATTTAAAAGATTTTTTCATATAATCATTTTAAAGAGAAATTCAAATAAATGCTAAGAGTAAACTACCAGTTCCGGTTTTCGCATTTTCACCAAAAACTTTTCCTATTCTAGGATTTTAAAAAAAAGCTTAAGTTTATAGTGTCATTTTAACATCTTGGTAGGTTTAGGCTGTACAATGTTGACGGACAGACTTTTTTCAAAAAATGTTCTTAATTAACTCGGGGGTACTCAAAATCCACTAACATTTTTGATTTAAAATTTTTCGAGAAAACAATACTTTCCCTTTGTTTTACATATGGAGGAAAGTAAAAAAAAACTGTTTTGAAATATATTTTTTTTAAATTCAATTACATTTTATTTATATAAAGCAAATTGTACATTTTTCTGGGTAAAGTATTGCTGATGGGCAGTATTTTAGGATTGGCAGCACTGGTCGTTACATTTCCCCTGCAGCGTGGAGGTACGTTCAAATGGTTTACTTGAATACGACAAAGTTGCCAGGACCGTACTTCCGCGCAGTGCATCGACAGTATATAAATAATATTTTATAACTACCAAAAACTTAAGTTGACTACTTGCAGCTTGCCTACATTCGGCCGACCCACTTCCTTAGATCACGAGCCGTCACTAATATAAATCTTATTCAAAACTAAATCAACAATTCTTGGATTATCAATATCACAATTTTATAACATTGTTTCAAGTGTTTTTAAATTTTCATGCAAAACAATAAATCTAAACTAATCATATCATCTCGCACAAATGATATACAGGGTGTTGATTTGTTTAGGTATATATATATATATATATATATATTGTAATACCAAGCTTTCGGGACTCATTTTGTCCCTTCCCCAATGAGCAAAAACAAACAATTACTGATCTGAATTAAACTATTAGTTAATGACGAATTCTTAAAAAAATAATTAGCGAATAAATTTTGAGCTTACATTTGTGATTATTTGAACAAACTATTGTTAAACTGACGCTGCATTTGTTTGATTATCCTATCCATACTCATGGTGGTTGTTGAATTTAAAATGTAAGGTTATGGTGTAAAAAAAATAACTGCGTGGTTACAGCAAAAGTGAAATTTAAAACAAACGGCACATTCACATGTTGAAACTATGGAAATCACTATGTTACACTGTTTCTTGGATAACCCGGGGTGGTATCACCGCGATTGTTTAAATTTAATTAACTTGTATTCACGTGGCCGCATCGTAGTGCGAAACGACGCACGTGTTTTCACACAAACAACAACAATGGCTGGTGCCTGTCCACAGGTGCCGTTCGGCTCTCTCCGTCTCTGTCACCGACAAAGGGAGGCGCACGTCACTCGTTTCTAGGAGCGTCACGCCAGCCAGCGCGCGGAATTTGAAATCTCGTGCTTGAGCTCGAAAAAAAATTCAAAAATCGACGCTGGAGGCCCATTTACCTGCCCTGTTGTGGCCGTTTAGGAGTTTATTGCCGAGAAATGACTATTATGCATATAGGTAATGTTATTGATGCCAGGTTTAGGTTAGGTGCACGAAATAGATTTAACTTGGTGCGCTCACATGTTTCAATAGAAAGGTTTGGAAGAGTAAAAGATGTAAATGAAAAAATCCAACTAAAAATGTAATGAAATTATAGTTTTGAGCGCAATCAAATTAACTCCGTAGAGTGTCACCACCAATCTGCGACTCACTCGACGACTCTGCCGTCAGTTTACCCATTTCTAACAGACCAAGAAATTACTGGGCCTTATCTAGCTAAATGTGAATTGATGAATAAATTACCTTAATGTGTTTAATTGACGATTCATGAGTCAAATTTCAGACAAACTACCACTATCTAAATTATTGCTGAATGTTAATAACCTGTTAAGCTGAAGGAGACCGGTGCCAACGGCTCTGATCTGTCCATGTCTATTAAATAGGAATAAATGCAACTATGGCCCTCCGTGTCTGCTTTGAAATTCATCGTTGCAACGCCTGCCTTTTTTATGTGGAACGTCTCAAGGAATAAACGACTTTTATAAAACATTGACTTATCTATAATTTCGACAGTGAGGACCATGCACCTGACTTCACAAACGCATTCATCTGCATATTTTTCTATTGTAAATTGGTTTGTGAAACATCTAATTACAGCAGTAAGCAACGCTCTCGATGAGTCACAAACCAATTCTCTAGGATGTGGTGCTCCGCTGCGGGTCCATTCCATTAATCAATATTGGATGGCATTTGTGTTGTGCGTTTCACTGATCATCTGGGAAATTGAAAATTGACCCTCATCGATATTGATCACTATAACGTACAGATATAGCACTGCAGACTGAGTGTTTGTATATCTTGATAACTTCTTTGGAATCCCCCCAGTTGCATCTATATAAACTGTGTGTTTATTGTTGGATACACAACGCTTATAAATATCTAGTTGTGGTTTAGTCCAATAGTGCACAAAAAATGGATCCGCTCCTATATTGTGGACGGTAAAAGCACCAGAGGTTCTTTTTAGCACTTGTAATGCCTGAATAGGATCCGAATGCAAATAGGACGATTTTGTATGCTCATGTTTGGCAACTCTCAGCACTGGCGATGAATATAATGTTGGAGGTTCATCGTCACCCTGGTTCATTATCTCCAATGCCCTCTCTGATCTATATAAGTGCACAGATTTGGTACCGATCTCTTTCACCACTTGCATTCGCATTGGTCCGTTTAACCATCTTTTGCCACATATCCCAGTTCCTTTGGCGGTATTACACAGAATGGTTACATATGAAGTAAGTTTATCTGTTTTAAAGGTACCCTTTAGTTTTCCACCGCATTTACATAAAGCTACAATTTATGAAAAGTTTACGTAACAACAATATATGATAGTGACAACGATGTATTGTCAAACTTCACATTTAGACATTGTTACATTCATTAGCGCAAAGAAGATTACATTTCTAAATTCGTTGATGATATAATACGTTTTGCATCTTGAAGGAATGTCTCATCTTTCACGTGGTGAAACATAGTTGACTAATACTAATGATTTAAAAAACATTTGGTTTATTGGTTACTGATTATATAATCTTTTGATTTAACTAGTTTTGACACTACTGTGAAATTGTACCTATTTCTTACGTAATTATACTTTTTATGTTCACAGAAACCCGAATCAAGTCAATATGATTTCAACAAAGTCGGATCATGAGATTTAATTCAAATTTTGTACTTATACATATGTATTATTTTGAAAACCAGAAGGTAGTATTTACTTTTTACGTTTTCTTGGTAGCTCTAAAACTATTATCATGATTGAAACAAGTTTAAAATAAAATATAATAAAATAACGTTGCATTCAAATATGTATACAGACTCACTATTTCGAGGAAGTTCGGTTATTAGAAAAGATAAAATATTGATAAAATTATTATTTGAAATATATTATTTTAAAAATAATAAATTGCCATTTATTATCTCTTCTTTTTGGCACAATATAAAAATCCTTTTTTAAATTTATTTTTTATTGTTTGTTTTCGAATTATTAAATCTATATAAAACAACTATTAAGTACGACTATACACAAAGACATATCATTAAGTGCCAAATTTTGTTTTTCTTATGCACCATTTTGGATTTCCATATTTTACTCTTTATTTTAAAATTGCATTTGTTATAGTTATAAGTAACACTAACGCACAACCATGATAAAATATTATTTCCAAATATATGAGAATCCCAAATGAAGAAAAAAGAAATAGAAAGTTTTAATGTAATCTTAAAATCAAATATGGTGCTAAATTCCTGCCCATATTATAGCAGGTTGGGTCAAAAAACATAAATATATATATTTTTTTTCGGTATGCTTTTGTGCGGAAAATTTGCCTATTCTAATAGTCAACTTTTCCGCACTAAATAAATAAAACATATTTATGTTTTTCGACCCACCCTACTGTGTATAGTTAGTTGTAATTGTCTAGATTCAATGGCCAATGAATAAAAAAATTAAAAAATAAATTAGTTTTTGGGCCCTAAAATAGGAAACTCGGCAATTTAACCACCCTAATTAAATATCCGAGGTCCCCATGCATTTCGACGAAATATGGACACCCTCTATATTTTTTTATAATGGCTTCTTTAGTTGTGAATTAATGAAATACATATTTAATTCTATTGTTGTAGTAGTAGGTGTAGTATTTTATAGTAGAAAGTTTGATATCATGTTTCTCATAGTAGATTATTTTATAGTGTACTAGTACATTTTCTTGCAATGTTACTTAAAAAAAAATATTTAGAGCTCCATCACTTCAGATACTAAATGTGTGTTTAAGTGCTTCCAAAGCGTGGACATGTCAATACAACCAATTAACACTTAATTTAAATATGCTTCTGCCGTTCGGAAAATACGACATCGCTTGTTTTATAATTTAATCGCAATAAGTGCTCTCTGTGTATAAATATAAATAAAAAAAAGTTTTACAATTTAAAACTTGATATTTAAAAACAATTGCCCCGGTGAACATTTGTATTTGATACTTTGAAAATATATTTACACAAAATTATTTTTTATTTTTTAAATTCCGGGATCCCGGAATCCAGTTAAAAGAATCGATCCCAAAAATCCCGGGATTAAAAAGTCGTAATCTGGGGATCTCGTAATAAATTAGAAAATATCAAAAATACTTATTTTAATCATTAATTGTTCTTATTTTTTTAATGATACAAATTATTTTATTATTGTCATGTTTTGTTATTATATTTATATGTTTTGTTCGTTCATTTCAAGTTTTCATAAATAATAATTAACTTTAATAAATTAAATAAATCTTCTAAAATTAAACATTTGTATTATTGGTAATTAGAAAATTGGCAAACTATTTCGGTTCTCCAATGGCACTTTTTTATCTCAATTAATAAAAAATGGGGTGATCCTGTTTTGTTTTACACCCGGTATAGAAAGTAAAACAAAAGGTGTTATCTTATAGCGTCTATCATAAAAAATCTTGAAGACATATTTAAATAATTTAGTTCTGTATATCTTATTTTATCATAGAATTAAATCACCAATTTCAAATTATGACTGAAATGTAATTTCCTTGAACGTAATCAGAATATAAAATTAGCAAAGTAAAATGAAATGACGACAAATAAAAATAATAGCATACTTACCATTAATGTATCCCGATTCTAAATCAGTACTAATGAAATGATTCTTAAAATAAAAGGCACATCTCACTGGAGTTTTTTTAAAAATTTCTTGGGAAATAAGATCTTGCCAGAAACTGGGTTTAAAAACATTAACACGTCTATTTTTTGTGGTTCCATTACGAAGTCTTACTTTCTTTGATTTCGTCACAATTAATGCCATAAAATCATTCTTTGAAATAATCACATTGTATTGTCTTTTTTCGTCTTCTTCTAACGATAAGTCACTTATAGATGTCACGTCACTTTCCACAGAAGTAGTTAATAATAATGATGATGATGATGATGATGATCGAACTGAATTTTCTTTAGTTACACCCAAAAGTACATATAGCTTGTCCCGAATACTATATTTATTGCAAGTTTCAATCGAATATAAAGTACTTTTAGCAACAACATTATTTAATTCTTGGGACATTATTGACCAGACATTATTTATTTCAGAAACAATGTTTCCATTTTCCAAAACTATGTCATTTCTATATTTTATAATAGTATCAAATAAATGTTCCTTATTGACTGACATCGGCCTTCCTCGTGATTCTGGCATTATTGATAGTTTTTCACACAACACAATAAAGATCAACACAACACAATAACTCAACGAAGAACAACAAAACAACAAAACAACAACACAACAAAACAACAACACAACAAAACAACAACACAATAAAACAACAACACAACAAAACAACAACACAACAAAACAACAACACAACAAAACAACACACTAACTGAACTAAGAACAAGAGAACAAAACATTAACACAACTCGATAACGCAATACAAGAACACTACAATACAACTGATTAAGGCAACGTCGGTTTAGAAAATAACATTTTTGAAAAGTCTAAAGCATTAGAATATATATTTTTAACCGATTCAGCGTTTTTATTTTCACTCAATAATACACTTCAAAAATAAGATGCAGTGCGACTTATTAAAATGATTATTATTGGTGTGCAAGATCAAGTGTTGATTGTTCTAAAAGCGTGATACCAAGTTGCAATATATTAATAAAAAATATTGAAATCACGTCGTCTTGTAAACCAAATACGAATGTTTATGTTAACGCTTCTCGTGATATCAAATTCAAACATAATTCATACTGAAAAAGTATAAGCAATTGAGAACACTCCAAACTATTCGTTTATATTATTATTGCAATAGAATATCTAGCTATTAGATAATAATTTACATTTATTACAGTCTACTAATTTAAATGTACGTGGTTCTTAAAGAATATACAGGGTATCCCAATTAAGCAGTCCATACATGGGTATCTTCTTCTAAACGGCAAGAGATAGAGATTGGTTAAAAAGGAGAAAATATGCAGGACAATGAGAACCAGCTATACCTGGTGTTAAATTGACAAAAAAGTTGAACGTTTAGAGCACACTGCGAAAACTGATGTTTCGATTATTAGAAATATAATCGAAACAATCGGTATTTTCGCAGTGTGCTCCGAACTTCCAACTTTTTTGTTAATTTATTACAGTATATAGATAGTACTCATCGTCCTGCATACTTTCTCTCATTTAACCAAATCTCTATCTCGTACCGTTTAGAAGATACCCATGCATGGACTGCTTGATCGGCACATCCTGTACAAAATAATCTTGAAAAATAAATATTTATTTACAGAAAATCAAAACTTACAATTCCAATCATATTGTAAATAATATCATAAGGTAGATATCAAAATTATTGTTAATTTTTTCATTTGTATCTTAGTTTCGTTGCAATCTGCTCGTCCACTTTCGAGAAGAGTGAAATTGGGGTAGAAAATATGTTTTTTCTAAGTACAGGGTGGAGCACTAAAATCGCCAATGGGGCACCTAATTAGTAGGTGAAGAGTTCTAAATTATTCTATAGTTTCGCTGCAGTCTGCTCGTCCATTTTCGAGAAAAGTGTAATTGTGGTAGAAAATATGTTCTTTCTAAATACAGGGTAGAGCACTAAAATCGCCAATAGGGAACTTAATTGGTAGGCGGGGAGCTCTAAATTATTCTATGGTTTCGTTGCAGTCTGCTCGTCCATTTTCGAGAAAAGTGAAATTGGAGAAGAAAATATTTTTTTTCTAAGTACAGGGTGGAGCACTAAAATGACCAATGGGGCACTTAATTAGTAGGCACGGAGCTCTAAATTATTCTATAGTTTCGTTGCAGTCTGCTCGTCCGTTTTCGAGAAAAGTGAAATTGGAGAACAAAATATTTTTTTTCTAAATACAGGGTGGAGCCCTAAAATCACCAATGGGGCACTTAATTAGTTGGCAAGGAGCTCTAAATTATTCTTTAGTTTCGTTGCAGTCTGCTCGTCCATTCTCGAGATAAATGAAATTGGGGTAGAAAATATTTTTTTTCTAAGTACAGGGTGGAGCACTAAAATTGCTTATAGGGCACTTAATTAGCCCTTAATTATGTCGTACAGAAAATGTTTTTTAATTCCTGATTTGTAAGTTTGCCTTGCCAGCTTAATGTTAAGGTAGCTATGTTGCGACTTGCGCCCTTAAGGGTGGAGCACTAAAATCGAAAATAGGGCACTAAAATAGCCCTTAATTAGCCCTTAATTCTAGTATAGGTTACAGTGCATTCTGCCCATTTGGCACTGCTATCTTAACCGAGGTCTTATCAACCGGTATTCTAAACATCGTTCACATTTAATTTCATAAGTAAATACTATTAGTGCATATTGACGTCTTCATTGTTGCGGAGTAAATATTGTTCAATGACATAAATATATTTTGCTTTCAACGTTTCATTACTTTTCTGTCATTAGCTATTCTCTAGCATTATAGATAAGCTGTCGCACAGATAACATTGGGATCAACAAATACCTCATTATCTTCAATTTTTAAACATTGTTCACATTTTCTATTTTATCGTTAGTAAATACCATTAAGGTCCAGTCAAAAACACATCATCATAAAGTAAATATTATTGTCTTTGGTTCCCCAATGTTATGCGTGCCCTTAATTAGATTTTAATACTATTTATTATGAACGAAAGAAGTGGGGTTGTGCTGGTGTTGAGGAGACCAACATCACTTCTTGGCGTCAGTCTCGAAAAGACCCTTCGAGTAAGAAGTCAAGTCGGTTCACAAATAGCTTTAAGTGTTGTTTCGCGGTTGCTGTGTCCTAAGTGTTGTTTCGCGGTTGTAGTGCTCATGTATACAAAGATTTAAGTACAATAAATCCAGTTTGTGCACATACATCGTGTTTCACTCCAGTCTCTCCAGTGGTACCCAGTCATTTACACAGGTAAATTGAGGAAAATACAAAAATAAGAACACGTAACGATCTGTTATCAATAGATACATTGATAAAACCCAGAAGCGACGTTACAATATAATTTAAATATCAACAATATGGAAAAGTTGCTTAAACTAAATGTATTCTATTTTTATTATTATTATTCCAAAACTATTTACAAAAAAAAGAATTCTTGCATTTTTTTCGCTACATCTCGGTAATTATTGGATCACTATCACATCTAATCGTTATATATTTTTAACTTTACTGTAAATCAGTGGTTTATACTCGTGGCGCATGAAGTAAAATTTTGAGTTTAGAAAAGCCCTGTAAAAATTTGTCTCGGGGCGCTGCGCGACCCTCGTCAAATTTTCACGAGGCTTTTCTAAACTCAAAATTTTACTTCATGCTTAGCCTGGGAGTGGAAGACACAAAACACAAAACAATAACATGTCGATCTCATTATAGTTCAATTCAAACTCGTGTCAAGTTGACACGATTGGTTAAATGTCGGCTTGCGCCGACTTATGTCAACTGTTATTATAGTCCAAATGTCGGCTACCGCCGACTTATATCATCTGTCATTATAGTCTAAATGTCGGCAATTTACAATATAAATATAATTTGATTCTGGGGAACTAAATATTATTATCTTTTATTTTCGGAAAAATAAGTACTTTATTTTGTAAAACCCTTGTTTGTTTGAAACTGAATATTATTTTTTATAAAAAAAACATAAATAAAAAAAGTACGTAAATAAAACAGCCTCAAATTTTAATAATAAAGTTAATGGGGAAGAAATTAACGACAAAAAAAAATATCTCGAAATGTAACAACTAAAAAGGTTTAGTTTGAAATCCTACGAAATGATTAAACCATTTTGTCAGTAATTATTGAATGCATTCCAGGCGAAATATGACACCTTAAAAGAAATAATATTAATAATAGACACTCATATAGGCATATTTCCTCACAAACGAAAACAAACCTGAGAAATAAATGAGTAGGCACGATCCGTAATTCAGCGATTAAGTAAGAATGGGAGGAATGCACGAAGCGTGCATAAAATCAATTCCTTTAAATCACAACCTGTTTTAATGTTCTATTCCTCCGTGGCCTCCGAGTGCGTTTTATCTGTTAGTCACCGCGATAGGCCTCACAGGTGTGAAGAATTGTGTCCCCGTCTGGTCCGTCTTCCTAATCACCTCCAGTTCAATCACCTTTGTTATTCTTATTGGTTTATTTATTATTCGCATTCATTCATTATCGTCCAATAAATACTTGTTTTATATTGCTTTAAAATAAATAAATGTCACTGAACAACATTATAATGCCTGATTATAGGTGTGTTGGGCGCTGCGGCCAAGCTGTAGCAAACAGAACAACTTGCGCAAATTGTAAAAATTTGTGTCATCCTAGTTGTCGAGATAAGCATATTTGTGAAAATGATAACACCATTTCAGACTTAACTAAGTGTCTAAGGGATCTGCAAAAATCAGTAAATATTTTAACGGAAAATGCGATAAGCTAATTGCTGAAAATGCTGCATTAAAAGCATTGTTAGTAGATGTCTCTAACATCAAAGCAATTAACGCGTCCATGCATTCGGAACTTGATCAGTTAAAATCTTGTGTTGATCAGATTAATTCCAAATTGTCATCAGAAGGTAAAACCAATACAATTCTTAATGAATTGCATGAAAGAAAGCAGCGTGAAAGAAACTTAATAATTTTTAACTTTCCGGAACCAACTTCCAATGTCTCATCATCTGATGATATTGATTTCGCTAAAGTTGACAACGTTCTACAAGGTATGGACAACACTGTCCGTATGACAAAATGTTTTCGCATTGGCAAGAAGGGGAATGGTCCACGGCCCATCAAAGTTATTCTTTCAAGCAAGGATATGGTATGGATGATTATGAAGAACAGAAACAAATTTGTCGACACGATACGTGTTAAACCTGATTCTACCCCGATGCAACGGGATGAAATCTCTAGATTGGCCAAGGAGATGAAAGATCGACAAGCAATGGGAGAAGATATGTACCCAAAATAGTTAAAAAAAGTGCGCCTCAGAGAAAAAACGAATAGCAACCCAACAGCAACGACCTAATTTGTATGCAGTATATCAAAACGTTCGTGGCCTTAACAGTAAATTAAATGAGTTTTATAACAGTGTATTATGCAATAATTACAACTTCTACTTTTTAACTGAAACTTGGCTACACAATGATGTTATTAATTCTAAATTATTTCCAACCAATTATAATGTACACCGATTTGATAGAGATACCAGCAAAGGCGGTGGTGTATTAGTAGCACTGAGTAGTGAATTTTCATCGGAGTTGATTCCTTTTAATATGGAAAATCTTGATTCTATTGAAATTGTAATTGTGAATGTTAAGATAAATAAAGCACCCGTAACACGCGTATGCGTATATATAAAACCAGCGACGCCATCTGAACAATAATTGATACTTTTTGAACGACTGGAGCTTCAATTTTCAGGAAAAAATATAGTCATAATTGGCGATTTCAATATCCCCGGATTTGCGGAAGGATCTTCATCTAGTCATTTAGTAGCATTGAATACGTTCCTAGATTATAACGACATTAGACAATACAACCGAATTACTAACAAACACAATAGAATTCTTGATTTAATTATAGCATCTTCGGATATCATACAAGACGTTGAACAATGCACATCACCATTAGTAGCAGAGGACAACCACCATCCTACCTTAACGTTTTCAATAATGCTTCCTGGCACTGTCTGCACAAATTTAGAGCCCATGGGATATAAATATAATTTCAGAAAAGCAAATTTCCTGTTGTTGTATAGTGATATTGCTAAAGCTGATTGAAGCGAAATTTATTTGTGCAAGGATGTAAACATTTCTTGTGATATATTTTACAAAATCATTTACAACATATTTAATAAATGTGTGCCTTTCTCTAAGAAAAAGTTTCCTAACACATATGCACCATGGATTGATAAGTATGTTATGAAGAAAATTAAACTAAAAAATAAGGCTCGCAAACGTTACACATCATCATGTACCTTAAAAAATGGTGATGTGTCCATCATAGTACTTTCCCCCGTAAATTGCGTATTAAATCACTTTTAAAATATTTGTAGCATTATTATTTTCAAAATGTCTTCAACTTTTTGATAACTACAACTTTTATTTGAAACATTTTTCAATTGGATCAACACATACTGACACAAACCAATGACTAGATAAAAAACACTATTTATTGAATATCTCAAAAACTAAGAGTGCTATAACAAAAAGTGAATCTACAAAAAATCTTTAGTTTTTCATTTCCTACAACTTTGACTTGAAACATTTTTCAATTGTATCGACACATGCACTGTCACACACCAATAACTAGATAAATGACACAACTTTTGAAATATCTCAAAAACTAAGAGTGCTATGACAAAAAGTAAGTGAAAAATACATCTTCATTTTGTTATTATCTACAACTTTTATTTGAAAGAATTTTTTGTTTGATTAAAATTTATTGAAAAAATCTGAAAAAACTGAAAAACGCTAAGAGTAAAGTACCACTTCCGGTTTTCCGATTTTCACCAAAAGCTTTTCAGTTCTTTCGATTGTAACAAAAAGCTTAAGTTTCAAGTTTCATCTCGATATCTTTAGCGGTTTTTGCGGTACAGCGCACACAGACACACACAGACAGACAAAAATGGTCTTATTCGACTCAGAGGACCTCAAAACGGATATTACCGCTAAAATTTTTGATTCGAAAATTTTCACGAAAACAATACTTTCCCTCTGTATTACATACGGGGGAAAGTAAAAATCGCGAGGAATATCTTGAAGCGCGCAGATTATGCAAACGCGGAATTCAGCATATATAGAGCATGCACAACAACGACTTTCTCACGAACCAAATCATTATGGAATTACATAAACATTAAAAGAAAAAGCTCTAGTATCCCAGGATCTATGACCTACGATAATTCGATCTATAATACTCCACACGATATAGTAAACGGCTTTGCAAACTATTTTAGTCGGTCATACCTACCTTTAAATAAATCTCTGCCGGACATGGACAGCTGTAAACACTGTTTAGGTGATTATCGCGTGGACTCACTGGACGTGCTCAAACAGCTTAAATCACTCAAGTCCAAATTCACGATGGGATTAGATTTAATTCCTGCTATTATCCTAAAGGTCAGTAGTTTATGAACCACTTACTTATATATATATATATATATATATATATATAAATATATATATATATATATATATATATATATATATATATAACTTGATTTTGCAAAATGGTATATTTCCTGCCAAGTGGAAGGAGGTTAGGGTATGCCCCGTCTTAAAATCTGGATCTAATAAATCTACTAAAAACTACCGCCCGATAGCTATCCTGACTAATCTTTCAAAGGTGTTTGAGTCCATCCTGTACAAGCATATATACTCTCAAGTAAGCCCCCATTTGTCTATAAAGCAACATAGATTTGTTGGACGTAGGTCCACTACAACGAACCTCATCAATATAATCCAGGATATAGCTCAAGCGATGGACAATAACAAACAGGTTGATGTATTTTATGGTGATTTAACGAAGGCTTTCGACAGATCAGATCATACCATATTGATATCAAAACTCACAAAACTTGGTCTAAACAACAATATAATTTCTGTACTGACCTCATATTTACCTAATCGTGGTCAAATCGTTGAAGTCGATTGTCATTTTTCTGAACGCTACGTGGTCTCAAGCAGTGTACCACAAGGGAGTAATCTAGGACCACTCCTTTTTCTACTTTTCATGGACGACGTGTGCATAAAACTGAAGTGTAACGTACTATTATATGCGGATGACATTAAAATATACAGTGTCATTGAAAACAGTGATGATTGTTCTCATTTCCAACGGGACATTGATGAGTTTGCGCAATGGTGTGGCATTAACAAACTATCGCTCAACATAAAAAAGAGTTTTCTTGTCACGTACAGCAGAAAATCTAACTTAATTCCTTATTCCTGCTAAAATCGACTTTGGTTCATTTTTGTTTGCCCTTGGCATACACAGCGATACGCGAAGGGAATTATTCGGAAACAGCCGCCAAATCGTAATACTAATTAGCGAAAAATAACTTAATGCATTTAAAAAAAAAAACAGGATATAAAATATGCAGGGTGATTCTTGACTTGTACGTGCGATTGCGTGTGGTTGCAGTTCGGGGTGGGTAGAGATGGACAATTGGAGGGCGGATTAGTGAAGTTTTTTTTATTGGCAGGGATAGCGAATTTATTATGTAACTTAAACTGAAGTATCACAATAAGTATTGGAAGTGGTTTCATTTGTTTTCAATGCACAACTGAACACATGTCATAAACTATGTTGCCAAATTAACTCGGCAGCAGCATGTATACGATTTCTCATCTCTTCTTCAGTATTCACTTCGGTTAAGTACACCAAACTTTTCAAGTATCCTCAAAAAGTAACGTCAAACCGATCTAGACCAGCCGACTTAGGAGGCTTAGCAGTTGTACTTCTACGACCTAATTTTTTCCTTTACAAATAAAAGCCCTAACTTGGCAACTAGCAACGTAGAGACAGGCCCACCGCTAGCTGCTTCAGCGCCCGTGTGCGAAATTGACAGTGCCGCCCCTCCTTTATATTATTTTTCCTAAATTTTTATTTGGTAAGGTAATAATGGAAGTGTATAAATAAACAACTTTGATAAACAAACAATTTATTTTTAAGTCTACAATAATACTTAGATGTAAGCACCTACAAAAATTGAACTCTTCTTGCTTTTATACTGGCGAAATCGGCTATTATTTGTCTAGTATCAAAACTATCTAATATTTCAGATTCTATCGAAATAATAGATAAATTACTTAGTCTAGGTTGATGCATAGTTATCCTTAAGTAATTCTTAATCAATTTCAACTTAGAAAAAGATCGTTCACCAGATGCAACTGTAACTGGTAAAGTAAGAAATATTCTTAATGCTATTGATATGATTGGAAAAGTTGACATTAAATTATTTGTGTAAAGGTACTGCAAAAGTGTATGTGAATCGGTAGACTGATTTTCTACACAATTTAACGCCAAAGCGTTCATTTCATTGAACAAATCAATAACATCAATGTCAGCTTTATTCCTTAAATCGTCTTTAAGTTTGAGATGTAAATCATTACGTTTCATCAATTCCTCCTTGGGGATACTAAATAATGAACTTCTAAGAAAGCCAAACACGTTGTCTAAAGTTTTTAACTCTTCTAATCTATTTTTTAAGGAAATTAATGTGTGATCTAAAATTCTAAAAAAAAAACTCAACTTTGTAATTGATTTTCGGGTATAATATAACTTCATCGCGTTGCCGGCTGCTCAATTTATTTAAGCAGGGCTGGTAGTGAGTTCAAAATAATAATAATAACAAGTCTAACTTCAAACCAAAAATTAACTTAATAAAATAATAATTAAATAAAACTGTATAAATTCCGACTATAATTAAAACTAAGTTTAATGGTGAATTGAACGCAAAAAAATATAATATTAGAAATAAAATAACTGTCTCTTAATGAAATTAAATATTCTTCAAACAAACAAAAAAATACAAATATGGGCGCCACCTAGAAGTCCTAGGGCGGAAATAAAATATATATTACGCAGTGAAAATCCGCTACGCACACTACGCGCACTTATAATAACTCCAACTCTTCAAACTGAATTTTGAATAATAATGTTAAAAAAAAACTTATCTTTGTCCACGTCCTTTCTCCTTCTAGATTATAGATACTCCTGATGATACGCCTGCAGAGGGCTCAACCAGGGTACTGGCTTAAAGTTCACGGGTGTAAACAGGCGGCAAACCAATGTTGTTAGGTGTCCAAAGAAAGGGACGGCAGCGGTAGCGACAGGTGCTACCGCTCAAATCGACACGGCGTAGAAACTTTCGGTCAGGCAGACGGGTCAGCACTTTGCGTAACGCACTTCTGTACACATTTATATAGCATTAAAATATGAATTTTAATAAAATAACTTGCTCACCTGACGAGATAAAAATACGCCGCTCGGGATTTTTATTTCGATATTCGACACGTTCGACATCTGCGTGTCGCGGAAAAGTGACCTTTGCCTGACCGAAAATTCGTTTGCTGTCCGCGGCCGAAGAATAACAAAATATATTCTGAATTGCGGAGTTTTATCTTATGCAAAACAACATTTGTTAACTTATCGATCATATTATTTAACCAATGTATGCATATTTTATTATTCATTGTGGGACTTTGCATCATTTTACTTAAATGATTAATTTCGTTCAAAATTTCATGCCAGACTACAACAGAGCAAATAAATTTATAATTTTGAATCTTTAAAGCGAGCGAATGCGCTTTGTGAGTTGTGGAACTATCCCACTCTGACGTATTTTCAGATATTTCAAAGAGAGCATCAAATATTTTTTCCAGATGATACCGTAACGGTTTAATCGCGTCAATTCTGTTGGATCATCGTGTAACACTCAAAGCTTTTAATTTAAGATCTGGTAAATGTTTGCAAATGATCGACCACCTTTTTGTAGATAATGAAAAGAAAACATATATTTCTTGAATTATATCAAAAAAATTGATAGTTTCGTGCGTAATATTTACAGCATCATTGACTACCAAATTTAGACTATGAGCTGAACATGGAACGTAGAATGCACGATGATTGATGTCCAATTTTTTTTTTCTGCAACCCGTTGTGTTTTCCACGCATGTTTGAGTCATTATCATAACCTTGCCTGCGCAAATTTTAAATGTCAATGTTTAATTGTGAAAATAAATTCAAAACAAAATTAAATAAACCCTCGCCAGTTGGACACTGGACAAAAACCAATGAAGTGTTCGCATACTTCTACTTTTTTATTTGTATTGTTTAGAAAAACGTGTCTAAGTACAACTGTTAATTGTTCATCAGAATCATATTTATCTCTTACGAATCCTTTATTCGAGTATTCGTGATTCGAATCATATTAGGTGATTCGGATTCGTGATTCGAATCCTTTTTACCAAGATTTGTCCCAGCTCTGATAGAGACACATTATTATATAAATTCCATATTATATTATGAACATAATGTAAATATGTTTTATTTCACAGATATACGGCATCTCGTATACGCATTTTAATTGAACTGACGATATCGTACGATGGAAAAGAAAATACTTAACCACAATTAAGAAGTACAAAATGGATATTTGATTTTATTTAAAGAGTAATTATGAAATTATTTAAAATTGCTGCCAAATTTATCTAGTGATAATTCTGGTAACTTTTTATAGTGCAAATTGGGCTTTGGCACCTACTCCTTCTAGTTTTTTAAACAGACTATAGCAGGCCACAAACCAGGGTCGTCACTACATGTCAAACTAATAGAAACCGCTGATGACGGCATAGGTTCTTCAGAGTTATCTTCACTTATATCACTTTTATTATCGTCTTCTGAATGACTTGGGCTGCAACATATTATTTTCTCGTTAGATTGTTCCATAGGTTCGGGAGCCGACGTCGACGCTGTGATAGTTTGATTAATTTCCTGACAATCCTTATTTTTAGGTTTGTTTAAAAATGTCATTATAGAACCAGCCATTTTTTCTTTATGTATCTCCTTTTCCCGTTTCTGACTTCGATATTGAGCCCCAGAAAGCTTTTTCCTCTTTGGTGGTTCCTAAATCAATTTTCGAATATACATACTTGACCGTAGTTACGTTCGCATATATTTTTTTCACAAGGTCCTAGCTAGTGTACCTTGCACGAAATTGGCGAAATAAATGCGCTATAGTTGTACGCACAAACGACTCTAGCGCAATCGATTTCGCGAACTTCGCAGTTTAATCACACACATTCGTTTACCCGGTTAGACTCGCTTTCTATTACTATTTTACCTTAATATTGCTAGCACAAGCATTGATTTTAAAACGATGTTTTTGTTTACGTAAGTTTGTGAATTGACAATGCGTACTTCGTGAATTCCAAATTCTTGCATAATCATCGTTTTTTTGTATTTTTCATTTCCGTCAGTATATGTTTATCTTTAATAAATAGGCCAACGATTGAACTTGACATACCTACACGTCTGAATGAAAAAGCTTGCTTTTGTTATTTTTAAAGAATTCATTTCGTTCGATTTTTTTGCGTCTAGAATTCAAGCAGACACAACATTTTAAATGTATGTAATATTATCTTACAAAACAAATAATTGTGTGTATGATGTAGATAGACGATAACTCAAGATTTATGTGAGTCTAACTGGGCGAGTGAATGTGCATTATTAAAATGCGAATTTCGCGAAATTTATTGCGCCAGAGTCATGCGCATTTTGGTCATTTTCGCGCAATGTGCAATACTAGTGCCCACTTGCACCGCAGGTACTTAATTATGGCTATAAAGTTAATCACGATTAAGTTATAAATTGGCTTGCACCGCAACTTAATTATGGCTAAGGTCCCCCAATAACCTCAAACGGTTAATTACCCGAATATCAAAATGACGAATGAAGCAAAAATGTGAATCGTTTTTTTACAAGTGAATCTTGATTATTTAAGAATAATAATCTAATTAAAAGTGTACAAAACATCAACGTTCGCTCACTTTGTAAAATCGTGTATTTCAAGTCTTGTAAGGAATGTTTCAAACTGAAACGTTAAGCATGAAGAAAAATTTCGAGTTTAGAAAAGCCCGATTATTTGGTAAGGTCGCGCAGCGAAGCGGAGCGCCCGTCCAAATTTTCAGGCTTTTCTAAACTCGAAATTTTTCTTCTAGCGCCACACATATAAGACACTGAGTTATTGCAAAAATATTCAAAATATGACAGTTCGCATTTTTAATTAATGCATCAAAATAAAATATTACATATGCAGCTTCTCAATTATGTTTGCACAGAATTAAATAAATTAATTAAGTACAAAAAGAAAATTAGGCATTATTCAAAATCAGGGGCGCGCGGGGCCTTCTGAAGCGCGGGGCCCGGTGGGCCCTGCTCGTGCAAGTGGGCTGGGCATAGGTCTCCTACCAAAGCAATTTTGTAGTAAATACGACATATCTCGCACAGATTTAGTTAAATTAATTAAATAAAGTCGTGAATCATCATTAGTGATTAGTAAATATAAACCGTACTTACCATGTTTACGAATTTCTCCACTTATAATAATCGCTCAAATATTTATGTAGGTATGACACAATTTGACTAGTTTTAATTATTCACTTTGTAATACAACAAAATCATGCGACGAGTGAGCCGTGCGTTACATGAAAACAGAAAATGTCGAGATGCCAGGGGAATTCACCAAAAAATATTGTACCCGGTACAACGGGGATGTCCCCGCACCGAATTGTTCAATTGCCATTTATTTTCGATATAGATCAATAGATGTCGTTGTTACGACATAATAAAAAAACATTGGAGGAAATTCTTGTGTTTGCCGCCCCTTTGAATGTGCCGCCCGTGTGCGGTGCACACCCTGCACACCCGCACCCAGCGGGCCTGGCCCTAGCCTTACCTGCGCCGGGGTGCGAGTATTACCTTGGCGCCCCCAGGTAATTCAGAAAATGTCTATACATATATAAGGACCCATAATATAATGCTTATTCATAATTTGGCATTAAAAACTGTATCGACTGTAATAGACAATTTTTATTTGAGGGCTTACAAACACATTTTGTCATGTTATAATTTATTTACATACAAAAACAGATACTAAAAATAACAAAAATACACATTCACAAAAAATACACTTTTCGTGCTTTTGCATTGGCAAAATCCTTAATAATGTCATTGCTTTCGATGTGCATTTCGTGTTCAATGCTAATTAACGCTAAATTAGTTAGTCTACTTTGCGATAATGTCGATCCAAGATAATTTTTTAACAATAATAATTTTGAAAAAGAACTTTCACTTTGTGCCACTGTAACTGACAATGTTAAATAAATTCTTAGCGCAGTAGATAAATTTGGAAATATTGAAATTAAATCATTAGAAAAAATATAGTTCAAAATATGTAACAAGGCAGTGCAGTTTAGATCGGCCGAAGGGGCGCGCGCTGTGAGCTAAGAGCGTGGGGGCAGTTGCCCTCTGGCCCCCTATACGCGGAAGGCTTCCGAAGCACGCAGACCGGACATACAAAATTGCCCCCCGGAAATCGAACCCAGGACCTCTCGATTTGTAGTCAAGCGCATTACTACCGTTCGGGCACAGAGGTACTCTAGAAAAGAATAGGTCCACTACCGCTAAAAAAGGTTTTAGTTACTTTTCACAAATGCGTATGTACAAATTTAGTTCATTTATTTATAAATTATCACCACAAAGTCCATACTATATCAAATCAACAACTTTCCGATAAACATATTTTTTATGCCATCTAATCTAAAATCGAATTATAGGTACTAGAAATCTGCACTAAAATGGCACTTTATTTATAAATACTTGGCAAGGTTTTCGGTATAATGAGGTGATGAGCAATTCCACAATGTTATTGTTTTGATTCTTAATACAAACGGATTATTAGTTAAAAAAATTAATTAAATTGAATAAAACTGTAAAATTTATTGAACAATTGCGTTAAATTTGCAAGTGTTGTGGGCTGCGACGGCTCGCAGCCTAACTTCAGGGTCGGCCACAGAGCCAAGGCACACAAAATTTGAGGTTGGGATCGCGCTTTATAAATGTATTGGACAACAAAGTCAGCTCTCTATAACGGATACATATTACCTTGGGTCTCGGGCCTACCCTGAAGTTAATGAGCCGCCAAGGTTGTGGGACATTTCTGATTGCAAAAAAAAATAGTATTTACCTCAGCACTAAAGTTTCTTTTATTACTCCTTTGGTTTATTTGCCTCGGCCCAGAGTCGTAATAAAAAGATCAACTTTCGTGCCTTGATAAAAAAATAACTATATGATTGATAGTAACTTTTTACTTACGTCTGATCTGTCTGACCTCGCAATCGTAATAATGATTATCAATTTCTTTGCCAAATTTCTTCGCTTTATAATTTACAATTGCCGCGCGACCAAATTAACGGGGCCCCGCCCCGCCAAATTAAAGGCGCCCCGCCGCATGCAGGCGATTGCCATTTTTAGCGCTGTATTTGTTTCAAACGAAGCAGTTGATGTACTAGAGTTAGTAGGTAGAGTTTGTATTTAGCAAGTACAGAAGCACAAACACAAAGCGAGCGCGGAAATTAAAAAAAAAAATGGTGTATGTAAGGGAATAATCATACGGTGGTACGAGTATATCTACACAGTGATGGAATTGACTCGGTCAATCATTGACCACTCAAAGTCAAACAAACAGCTAAGGCCCAAACCTTCGGCGCCCCCCAGGACTTGGCGCCCGGGTGCTGTGCACCCCTTGCACCATAGGTAGGGCCGCCCCTGATTTAACTCGATAAAATAACATTCAAACGAGTTAATGGTAAACAAGAACACATACAATTTCGTATAAATGATTTAGGTTTTGCTGTAACTATATTAAAAAATATTTCTTTTGCGAGTAACTCGAATGAAGACGTAGAGATTTTTATTAGAGCCTGTAATTTTAATCGATTAAAAACGAGGCTTCAATTAATAAATTATTTATTTTGATTTTAACAAAATTAGGCGGTGATGCAGCTAAACGTGCAGATTCTCGCGTTATTTAAAATTGGGAGGAATTAAGGGCATTTCTGCGGGAATGTTATGGCAAAACGAAAAACCTAAGTACTCCTTGAGCTGATTTGCAAAAATGCAAACATGGTGGTTCAGAAGATATAAATTTGTTTTGGTTGCAAATAAATAAATGTTTCCGGGACTTGGTCCGCTCCACTGATAACACATTAAATGAAGACGTCAAGTCCGCTCTTATATCTAGTTTAAGTAAACAAGTGATTAAACAGTTCTTATTAGGCTTAAATAATTAAAAATAACTAAACGAAAAATTCTCTCGCTTATTGCACAAATGTTTGACCCATTAGGTGTAATAAATCCTATTATTGTAACGGCGAAAATTATGATGCAAGATTTGTAGAAAGAAAACTTAGCATGAGATGAGGTACTTTCTTGCGCAATAGATGAACGCTGGGTGGCATTTGAAAATACGCTCAAGTCCATTAGTTCATTAACAATTAATCGTACTATCATAAGCGAATGTTCATATAGATTTGAGCTACATGGTTTTTCAGATGCTAGCGAGAGCGCCTATGGCGCTTGTATTTACCTAAGGGGGCAAAATAGCTCAAACGGCAAATATGTGTCGCAATTCTTGTGTGCAAAGAGAGTTGCGCCAATAAAATGTATTACGTTGCCTAGATTAGAACTTTGTGGTGCTTTATTGTTAGCCAACCTCTACAATAAAGTAAAAAATAGTTTGAAAATTCATATTAACGCGGAATTCTTTTACGCAGATTCTACTATTGTTTTGGGTTGGATTCGCTTTACTCAAGATAATGTGGAAAACATTTATCGCTAATTAGGTCTCAGAAATACGAGAATTAACAAATATTGAAAGTTGTAAACATGTAAGAACATCCGAGAATCCAGCAGATCTAGTTTTCACGCGATGTAACAGGTGATATGTTGATTAATTTAAAACTATGGTGGTCGGGACCGTCGTGGCTTATTGACGGGCAATATAATAATAATCAGGGTTCAATAATTTATGCGAAACTACCTGAAAATCGCTTACCGGTCGCGGTTTGTTCAGTTGTTAGTGAAGGCCGAGATTTCACTATTTTTCGTAAATATTTATCGTTAAATAAATTAGCAAGAATTGTTGCATATTGTTTTAGATTTTGCAAAAATTGCAAGGAAAGAGATAATATTTAAACGAATGAATTAAATGTATATGAAATAAAAAGGGCAACTAATTCATTGTTAAGGTTAGCTCAATGTGAAGTATTCTCACGTGATTACAACGGCATAAAACAAATAAATTAGACAAGTGCTCAAAATTAAATAAATTAAATCCACTTATAGAAAATGGGTTAATTAGAGTAGGTGGTCGGTTACACAAAGCCGATGTTGATTTTGATTACAAACACCTTTTTGTCTTACCAGGCAATCACCCACTTACCAAATTAATAATTACAGATGTACATATCAAACACATTCACTCGGGGGTACAAACGACAATGTCAATTATACGACAAAACTATAAGTGCATGAAAAGCAATCCATATCGAGGTAGTGAGCGACCTATCAACAAAATCGGACAATGGTACGAATTTTGTAGTCGCGAAATGCGGATGCTACGTGATTTTTTTACCAACAGTAGATAGGTGATAAGGGTGGCGCAATTCAAACTTTTCTAAATCCCGAATGTGGGTCAAATTTGAAGATTTTCCACTCTTGTCTGGAATTTCGGTGCCAGTTTGAATTTTTAAGTAATAAATGTCGTAGCGTGGTAAATCAGATTGTCTAGTCAGCTGGGGAACGAAAATTATAATTTTGATTAATTGTTGGAAATTTCGCGGGTTTCGCGGTTTTTATTCAAAATTACGAATACCAGTAAAATTAAACAAACCGATTTTTTTTAATTACTGATTAAATAAAATATATATACAAAAGCAAGATAATAAATAATTGTAGAAAATGGATGAAGTTAAAACACAAAGATAAAAGTTAAAGTTATAAGTAAAACCACAAGTTACAAATGACAAGTTAAGCGCGGTACGGCCTAAAGAACGATGTTGCTGATTTGACAGCTAAGACAAGACTCTCCGATTTTTCTGTTGTAAGAGGGAACGTTTTGGGATAGGAAAATCTGATTGGCTAGGATTAATAAGCCCGTACGCTCGGCTCGGTCGCGGATAAGTTTTATAGGGACCAATTCAGCACGTTTTGGGCCCGCTCTTTAGAAATAAGGAAACATTTCTGGACAATGGCTAATCGTTCTTTCGGCCATGAACAAGTTGCAAATTTTACAAGCTTAAAGTCCGAGAGAAACATGTGGTACTCAGGTTTCGCTTTAGAAATATCATACACAAAATAGTAATAAAATATGTTTGTAAACACAAGCGACCCTTTTTGCTTGTAAGAAAAAGGCCGCAATAAAATGATAAAATATAAAAGGTAAACAGAGAAAATACAGAACTTAAAATATTGGAAAATACGAATCAACAGTTGTTAATTGAAAAATGTATAAACAACAATAAATGTTTAGCATTTTTAATGAGGAATCCATTTACTTGTCAAATTTATTTATACGTAATTTAATACATCTGTGATGCAATATTAAATTGTTAATGAAAGATTTTTAGGTCAAATTTCCCACACTTGCCTGGAATAAATAGTCTGGAATATATACTGCCTTTAAAAAAAATCAGAACACCAAGTATTTATTGCACGATTTAAATAAAATTTACACAATTTGATCATGTAAACGAACTGTATCGGTGATCAAAAAATCAACTTGAAAAACAAAAAAACAAATGAATAAAAATTAATAATGTGTTAGGCCTCCACGATTTCCCAAACACTCATTAACACGTCGAGGCATGCTAGAAATCAGGCTGTCAATATCGACTTGGGGTATTTCATTCCAAACTTCGATAATTTGACCTCTAAGTTCCATTATAGTGTTAGCGGGGCGCTGTAAGTTACTTATTCTAACACCTATCATATCCCAAACATGTTCTATTGGCGATAGATCTGGAGAACGAGATGGCCAAGGTAATAAATTGATTTCGGCACTATCAAAAAACTGTCTTGTAATGGCCGCTGTGTGAGGTTGAGCATTATCTTGCTGAAAAATGGGGTTCTGCAAGCCATTTACATAGGGCACTAACACTGGCCGTAAAATGTTGTCAATATACCGAATCTTGCTTCTAAAAAAACTAGAAAAGACCGACTACCATTTGCTATCGTCCCCCAAACCATAACTCCCTGTGTAAGAGCCGTATGTCTTTCAACAGCAAATTCTAAAATTCTGCGTTTACCGCGTCGACGTCTCACTCTTCTGCGACCATCATGAGCCCATAAACAGAACCGAGACTCATCGCTGAAGATAATGTTATTCCATTCATGGGTCCAATGTTGTCTTTCCCTGCACCAATCAAGTCTTGCTCTGCGATGCTGCGGAGTTAGAGGTAGACACAATTGTGGACGGTAGGATCTTATACCAAAACTGCGGATTCTTCTGTAAACAGTAGCCATGGATACTCTTTGGCCATTTAGAGCCAACCAGTCATTTCCCAATGCCCGCGACGTTGTAAATCTGGCCCTTAAAGTTGTAAGACGAAGAGCTCGATCTTCACGCTCAGTGGTGCTTCTTGGACGTCCTGATCCAAGTCTACGTCGATTCTCCCCAGCTTCGGACCATCTAGACCAGCAGCGTACGATCACCGATACACTACGGCCTACCCTTTCAGCAATAGCACGAACCGAAAAACCCGCTTCTCGCATTCCAATAATGCGACCCCTTTCAAATTCACTTAGATGATGATATTGTGCACGCCGACGAACACGGGGCGTCTTTTTATGTTTTACAAACTGAAACGTCAAACTACTCAGAGGCTACTTGGATATTAGAAGCAATTACATTTAAAAATCAGCAGCTCTTCATAATGGTGAAATCAAGGAAAAATACCATTAAGTAGTAACCAAAACAATTGATTTTTTGATCATCGATGCAGTTCATTTACATGATCAAATTCTGTAAATTTCATTAAAATCGTCCAATAAATACTTTGTGTTCTGATTTTTTTGAAAGGCAGTATATAATTAGATTTCAGTGCCAGTTTGTCTAGCGGCATTTTTAATTAGATATTTCTTGTGTGAAATTGTGTCATAAATAATCTTTCCTGTCGACGTTAGTTTGTCTAATGAGAAAATCAACATTATATTTCGGTGTCAGTGTGAGAATATATAATGTAGGTAGCAAATCCATGAGAAATTAACTCAGTATATAGGTGGTATTACCTATATACTGAGTTAATTTCTCACATCCCTGCTATCAATTCTTGTATCACTTTTCAACATGTCAGTATGTGAAATTAGTGACAAGTGCGGTAAGAATATTAACCAAGCGCTAGCGTTAATTAAAGTAAAAGACGGTCAAAAATGGTTGATTTAAATTAATAAAATTATACATCTAGTCGAAAAAACATTAGTGCAAAAATTGTCGAAGGACAACTGCCACAAATTAGAATAAAATCTTTCCATTTTAAAATATCAGCTAAGCCGACTAAAACAGATAACTAAGAAAATAAGTAATTTTGTTGTATGGGAAGACGTTGAATCTTGTTTCAATGAGAGAATTAGGTTAGGTAATATAGTAAAATTAAAATTAAAACTAACTGCAATACATTTTTTGAAAAGTCATACAAAAGTTTTACCATTAAAATAAAACACGCGTTTCAAGCATCAGTTATTAAAGTAAATACTATATTATATGCTAAATTTATAATACCTAAAACAGGTGAAGTAGATATAAACACATTTAATACTAAAAACAATGTTATAGATGCTAATACAAATTTAAAGAAATGGTACAACAATGTAATAGATAAAATTAAATCTAAATTAGAAGATTTTCAAGAGAGAGACTCAGGTTGGGCGTTATTAGAAAATTTATTATTAAAAGTTGATATTAACCATTATAATCCTATAACTTCAGGTACTTACATACTATTACCTATACATATTCTAAATAAAAAGGCTGTTATAAATGTAAAAAACAATGATAATTATTAATCGAATTCAAATAGTTTTGAATTTGAATTTATCTTATGATAATTATTGTTTTCTTTGGTCAGTAGTATCAAGTCTTTTTCCCGTTGATAAGGATGCGAATCGCATCTTTTCATATTCTCACTTTAGTACTATCCTAAAGTACGATGGTTTAGAATTTCCTATGAAAATAAAACAAGTTAAAAAATTTGAAAAATTAAATATTATAATCAACGTGTACACTCTTAAAAATGTGGGAAAGAAACAGAAAACAATCCCAATTTATCTAAGCAAGTTTGATAACGATAAAGTTGTCAATTTATTAATGTTCGGTGAGAATAAAACGTTTCATTTTGCATGGATAAAAAATTATCACGTTTACTTTCATCACAGCTCAATAGATGTAGTAACAAAAAATACATTTGTGAAAGATGCTTAAACTATTTTAGAAATGCAGTATTGTATCGTTCAATTAGTCAGTCAGTCTCGAGACGAACAGTCCAGTTGTTCGTCTCTCGCTCCTGACGCCCTTTCGCCGCTTACGAGCCGCTCTCACCGCTTATAATCAGTATTCAGCTCTTTAGGTAATTTACAGATTTGAAAGGTGTTTAAGTGAAAACTTACTTTTCTTTTAAGAATTGTATTTTTTTTCACAAAAACATCCAACACCCTTACCTGTTTGGCCGAGCTTCTCAGCTCGTGTTTGTCAAACACGGCAAAGGCGCCACCCGCCCAGCTGTAATCATTTATTTTTTCTAGTGTGGAGAACGTCTCCGTGGTTAGCGCGTATGTTATACTGCCCTGACACTGGTAGACGCAAACGAGAAAATTTCTTACAACCTCTACAGGAGGACCTGTTTAGGTTTAAAGAAATTAGCACGCTTATCATAGCACGCTGACCGAGAATCTGCCTTGATTTCCGTAAGGAACGCTTGGAGATTGTCGGAAAGCTGGTTCCGCTTAATAGTAAGCAGGCCCGGGGGACTTTGTGAACCTGTAGCCTACCTTTTCACCCGCTTTTTAGCCATGCCGAAAGCGGCTAAAAAACGGTCCAACGAGTCCGCCGAAGAGCAGTTAAAAAAACTGCAGCATACGGTGGAAACCCTTTACGCCCGCCTTAATGAGGCAGAAGCCGAAATCTGGTATTGGCGGTAACAACGTGACAGATAAAAGCCATCCCCTTCAGAGACCACATCCAATTCCACGTCGAGAATATTGAAAATTTTCGACTAACAATCAAATACCTGCATAGTGTAAACGCTAACTTCTACACCTACCGCCTTAAAGAAGAGCAAGAGCTTAAGGTGGTGATTCGTGGTGTAGACACCCATATTAGCGACGAAAATATCGCCGCTAATATAAAACTCTGCCTCCCACTAATCCCTATTATCTCGTTCCGCCGCATGGCAACAAAAACAAAAAAAATCCCCCTCGTTTCGGTACATGTACCAAACACCCCCGAAGGCCGCAAGATTTACGATCTTGAGCGCCTATACCACCTGCCGGTAACTGTCGAAGCTCAGAAACCGTCCAAAATAGCCGTGCAATGTCATAACTGCCAACATTTTGGCCACAGCTACCACCGATGCAATATTACGCCTCGCTGCGTAAAATGCGCTGGTGATCATCCCACAAGCGCGTGCACGCGCAAAAATCCCGACAACGACGGACCAGCTAAGTGCTGTAATTGACAGGGTGCCCACCCAGCAAATTACAGGGGTTGCTTTAAATACCCCAAGAGCAACTACGCTTCCACTGCTAAAACGCAGCTAAAAAAAGCCACCACCACAGCTCCAGCTCCGGCTGTAGCTCCAACTCCGGCTGTAGCAGACCGCACGACCGAACTCGAAGATTTCTTACACCACCATAACATACAGATAATGCTAATAAGCGAATCACATGCAAGAAACCGTCGTGGCCTATTCGTTAATGGGTACCGACTATATTTAAATTCAAGACAAAACAGAACCGGCGGTGGCACCGCAATTTATATAAAAACGGCATTGAACATACCGTTCTACTCAACCCCAAAACTGAAAACATTGAACACACCTCCATTCTAATTCGCCTAAATGGTGAAAAACTAAAAATCATGAGCTTTTATCACTCGCCTCAAAAACCATTTATTCCTAACGATTACAAAAACATTCTCTCAGAAGATGTCCCCACTGTAATCGGCGGCGACTTTAATGCCAAGCACCCCAGATGGCACAGCCGTACAAAAAACAAAATACAACACCCATTTCCAATTAAAACTATAAGTCAGCCCGCCCGAACATAATATAGCCATGCAGGCTACAGGCCAGATTTAATTGATTTCTTTATAACAAACCATATTGAACATAATATTGACGCATGGTCAACAGCAGAACTCCAATCAGATCACAATCCAGTATTCTTGGATATTCACACCGAACTTTCCATAATTGAAAAGTCCATCACTATAACCGACTGGAAACAGTTTAACGTAAAAATGGCCGAAAACCTCTCCACTATACCCAAAATAAGGAGCAAAGGTCAAATCGATGAGGGAATTAATATTCTCACCGACTCAATCTCCAACACTATTCAGTCGGTTTCTAAAACCAAAACCATACCCAAGAATAGAAATCCGCTTTCGAAAAATATTCTCGCGAAAATTCGCGAAAAGAATCGCGTCCGCAGGCTCTGGCAACGCACGCATTGCCCTCTCACTAAATCTAACCTAAATCGGTTACAATTAGAAATCCGCAAAGAAATCAAAGAGTTCAAAGACTACAAATGGAATCGTATTATAGACGATGCATCAGAACACAAACCTCAACTGTGGAAACTCACTAAGAGATTCAAAATCAAACACAGAACAACCACCCCGGTTATTCACGGAAGAAACGGTCTTGCCTTCCTTCCGGAGGACAAGGCCGAGGCTTTTGCGGAAAGCTTGGAGTCTCAATTCTCCCCAAATCGCCTCACAACTAGTGACGATTTACTCGATGAAGTTGAGGACGCGATGGATTGTCTCGAACAATACGCTTTACACAAACCCAAACCAACTTCTCGTAGCGAGATATGAACTCTTATTAAAAAAGCGCCCAACAAAAAAACGCCCGGCCATGATAACATAACCTACACCTGCTTAAAAAATCTTCCAGTTCAACGAATAGTTTTTCTAGTCACTATTTTTAATCTCTGCTTGAGATTAAGTTACTTCCTAAATGCGTGGAAACATGCAATTGTAATCCTAATTCCCAAAGCGGGAAAAGACCTAAGATTCCCTCAAAACCACCGCCCGATTGGAAAAAATAATTCACTCACGTCTTAATGAATGGACCGACAACTACAAAATCATCCCCAAATTTCAACACGGCTTTATAAAAGGCCTATCTTACATCCATCAGCTAATTAGAACCACCGATTTTATAACCGAGGGTTGTAATAGAAAGCAAAGTACTCTGCTATTGGCGCTTTACCGTAAGCGCCCGTCAACTCGTTCAATCAGAGATTTATTAGCTGCCGCGTAATTTCGGGAATTATAACATCGGTCCCATTTGTTTTCATTCTATATTTTTGTTATACCTGTACATAATCACTTCTTTCACTTAGTTTCCAAATGAGTAAAGTTCGTGATGCATTGATTATTTTAGATTAAGGATTTTAGCTTGTAAGTACAGCATAAAATGCAAATGAGCAGACCAAGTCCGAGAACAGGCTAATCCGGGGCAGTTTTGTAATCACAAAAATTCCAAACGGAGCAATAAACCAGCGACACTTCGAGGTACCCTCGCCCAGGTCATAAACCGCGCGCCTCGAAGTGCAACTTCCCCGGATTAGCAAATGTACAGTCGTAACATGTTTTTTTTTTGTTGATTATCGTGTGGCATCTATAACGCTCCCTGCCGACAGGCAAAATGTAGCGCGCAGCCGCAAACCACGCCTCAACCCCATCTCTCAACCAACCACAGCAAGGCGCTCAGCCACCACCACCTCAACATCCCCTCTAGCGATTATTGCAATAGGGGATGAAGTGTTTAATGAAACCAAGTGGCGGAGGGATGAAAGAGGCAATCGGGTTCTAAATCGTGTTCCGAAATCTGTTAGTGTGCTCGTTTGCTCGTTGTGTTTTATTTTGTTGTTTTTTTATTGTTGTAAGTAACTTGTGAATATTTTTTTTGTTGTGTAATATATTTGCTTTTGTTGTATTTGAATACACATTATTTTTCTTCACACACCCTGATTCACTTTTAAATTAAAATCAGTGAAAGTGCAGAATTGGTAAGTTGAACATTTATTTTTGTACAGTGCAAAGAATGAGTTAAAGTTAGTTGGATAGTTACGCAGTGGGACATTTGTTGTCGGCTCTAATTATTTATAAAAAATTGCCCGCCGAGTCAATACCCCCATAACAACCCTCGCCGTAGCGAAGCTAGCGAAAGCCTATGACCGTGTTTGGCACGAAGAACTGCTTTATAAGCTCTTGACACTCAATTGTCCCAATTATTTGATACTGATAATAAAACAATTTATCACAAACCGAACTTTCTCCATCCGGTTCGATAACTCTATATCAACGCCACACACTATGACCGCGGCCGTCCCACACGGATCTGTACTTTCCCCAATTCTATTCAATATTTTCGTGTATGATTTAACAAACCCACCTAATACCTTAACAGCTCAATATGCTGACGACACAGCTTACCTTTATCGCGGCAAATTCAGATGTCAAATGTCATTTTATTTACAAAATCTTCACTGTGATAAAATCATTTTGTTCATAAATTAATTTTATTCTGAAACACAACTTATTAGTGCTTCTTTTAAACAGTAGTTTTTTTATACAACTTCGTTTGTTGTGTTTCACGAGAAATTTTGTTTGTTGTGCGACGAGACAATATTTCTTCACTTGGAATTAATTACACTGGCTAATTTAACTTGCAAATTTATTGTTAAATTAAAGTAAGAACTCGAAACGAAACAGAAATCCTGAGTGAAAATTTTATTGTATTAAGCCGGAGTGTGTTTTCGACAAAAGTGGCTATAAACTCAATCAAATAACTTAGCGAACAAACTCTAGCGTATTTTAGTCAGGGAATCTTAATTTAAACAGTTAGGAAAAATAAAAATAATTTTTATTTCATTTCGTTGAGCAGACCGAAATTTTTAGAACCGAGTTGTAGAAGAAAGTTGTTGAGTAAAGAAAATTAATTTTTTTGTTACAAATTTAATTTTTTGTCTTGAAAATAAATCCGCAAGCGTGATAGAAGCGCACCTTGCATCTCGTTATCACAAACATAACGATTAATTTTAATATCTTACTTCATGTAAAACTCAACGAATTTCTATACAAGCGTTCATTCATAGCTAGTGTTATTTTTTGACATATTATTTTTACTTATTTAATTTTTTTATTCACTTTAGCCGACCAGGCTCAAAATCACAATTCAGACTAAATTTTTTATTAATACTGGGCTTTTTTTTATAAAGAGCAAAAATAACTCAAATTAACGTATTTGTGTTTTACGTAGTAAATTAAATTTGTGCACATTGCTTAATCTTTATTTTTTACTCAGAATAACTATTTACAAGTAAATATAGGCGTAATAAATTATAGGTGTAAATAGTTCATTTTAATCAATTTTTATTCTGTACTTATTTTAAAAGTCAATTAATTTTATCTCTTGCGCGTACGCTAAATATTTGAAACGCCAGGAAAACTTACGGGGCCGGAATTCCATCAAGATTCATTTCTTATTTTATTGTATTCAATAATAGATTGTAAATTAAATTTTACGGGGCCGTAACATTTCTTTTTGCTATCATCATTAGATTTGAGTACTTTGTATATATTTTATCTTGCAAACACACGAATAAAATAATGATTTGTTTTCTGCTCTCTTAATTTTTAAATGTCACTTAATTATTGTTAGCTACTTACACAGCCGTAGATAAATTATCTAGATTTACGTACATATTTTATTCGCATAAGTTTATTTTCTCTTACGGGGCCGTTGGAGGAAAATCGAAGGTAATTGAACACAATTAATTGCATCATTAATTGATATTTTGTTTGGGCTAAAGAGCGAGTTCGTTGGATTATATATACTGCCTTTCAAAAAAATCAGAACAGCACCGAGAGGAACACGAAGCCCCAGAACTTGCCTACGGATTTACGGGGAGAATAGCGGATCAGTTCATGGACACCGTCCGCCACTTTGCCTGCTCCTTCGCGCCACCAGATCAGTTTGCCCAACATAACCGGACCACGGAGCAGCACGCGAAGAAGCAGGAGATCGATCGCTAAGTAGCGGAACTTCTCACGCAAGGCATCATCGAGCAGTCCACCAGCCCCTATTCGTCCCCGATAGTTCTCGTGAAGAAGAAAGGCGGTGAAAGCCGTTTCTGCGTGGACTATCGGAAGGTGAACGACGTCACGGTGAGTGAGCCCACTCCAATCAATGCCCGTGATCCAGGAGGCCTTGCGTGACCTGGGAGACTCCAGGATCTTCTCAATCTTGGACCTGAAGTCGGAATATTGGCAGATCCCGATGGATGTCAACAGCAAGCCGTACACCGCCTTTATCACTCTGAACGGAAACCACTACCAGTTCCGGGTAATGCCGTTCGGACTCAAAAACGCTCCCGCCACCTTGCTGCACGATTTCGTCATCGTCTAGCTCGACGACATAATCGTCTTCTCCCGCACTCCAGAGGAACATCTTCGGCACTTAACCCTGGTGCTCGAACGCCTGGAGCAGTTCGACCTCCGCCTGAGCCAGGACAATTGTTCGTTCGCTAGGCCAACTCTGGAGTACTCGGGACACGTCGTCGACGTAGAACTGATCTGACCGTTGACAAAACACCTTACCCAGATAGCTGACTTCCCCGAACCGCGCACCAGAAAGCAGCTACGAACTTACCTTGGCCTCTGCAACTGGGTGAGGCAATACATCGAAGACTTCGCCATGATCGCAGCCCCGCTGAACGACCTGACGGCCATGTCGAAGCCCTCTCGGTGGAATCCCGCAGCGACCGCCGCCATGAAGAAGTTACGAGATGAAACTGGCACTTTACTGCAGTTACGGATTCTCGCGCTGTCACCTGGCTGAATCAATTTAAGAACGTGAAGTCGAAGCTGACCAAGTGGGCCCTCCTCCTGCAGTCCTTCGACTTCGAGATTCAGCACTATCCAAGGAAGGAGAACGAGCTGCCAGACCTGCTAAGCCGCGAATCTGATAACGAGTCAGTTGGTGAGATTCCGAACTTGGAGACGATTCTGCCCCCGTCCCTCTATGTCATCTCCATACCGCTTACGCAAGTCATCCACGAAGCCCAGCTCGCCGACGACGACACCCAGCGCCGAGCGCAGATCCTGCAAGACCGCGACCACGAGGATTGGGAGGATCACGACCGTTTGTTAGAGCTAGTGGATGGCTTTATTTACCGCCGAGCAATACCAGAACACGATAGAACCCTCTATGTCCCGCCGGAAGCTCGTGGATTAGTGCTACACATGCTCCACGACGAGGCTATCCATCCCGGACGCGACAAAACGCAGAGGGCCATCCAGGCCAAATACTTCTGGCCTAGCATCCCTGTGAACGTCCGACGGTATGTACGAGAGTGCCTCATCTGCATCGCCACCAAGAGAGGCCAGCCGCAGCGTGCCGCCCTTCTCCGAGCACGCATCCCGATCGAGCCGTTCCATACAATCGCTGTCGACCTGATTGGACCCCTACCCGAAACGCGGACGAAGAAGAAGAACATCCTGGTGGTAACGGACATCTTTACCAAATGGGTGGAAGCTTTCCCCATGGACGAGCTTTAGCCAGCAGTATCACCAGGATCATGGAAGAGCAGATGTTCCACCGATTCGTGTATCCAAAGGCGATAATCAGCGACAACGGTCCACAATTCATATCCTGGCGCTGGAAACGCCTGTGCCAGAAGTGGGGAGCAGAACCCTACTTCTCTCCGTGCCCGGATGCAAGGGCAACCCGCGAACGAATGGGCAAAGAACGTTTAACCTATATTATTCAACCTCCGCACCCGCCGCAACGCCGCCACAGGCTACACGCCCAGTCAAGCCCTGCTGGGCTACGACTTGCCTTATCCCGGAGACCGTGACCTCGTACGGAACATCCCCATAGAAGCACCGGCCCACGAGAATCGAGAAGAACGTCTCGACAACATCCGTGAGCAGCAACTTAGCTACGTTCGTCGATGCGAGCAGCCCTACGAGGAACCTCGCTTCCAGGACGGCCAAGAGGTCGTCATCAGGCACCATCCTCTTAAAAATGCGAACCACCCTGCCGGATTTGCCGCCAAGTGGCTTGGTCCGTACAATGTACGCGACATCTTCTCGGGCCAAGTGTACCGCGTGGATCGAGAAGGTCAAGTCCACCGGATCCACTAGAACGACATTCGACCGGCGCCCCGCAGACCGGTACAGCAGTCGATCCGCCGACCACGAGGTCCACGAAGAAACCGTGGATCACCTTCGCCGCCGCGTACTCCCGAACGAGTAGACGCAGAGGCCAGCAGCGACATGGAAAACGCGGAGGAGCCTGATGACCCGTCACCCATCAACAACAACGTCCCCGATGACGATCCACCGCCCCTAGCAAAGTACGCCCGCTAGGACCAGCTTTTCTACACTCTCCTCGTCGAGGCGCGACCAGCGCCGAAGGCAGGGACGCTCGGGCCATCCGACCAGGATGCTCCCTCATCGTTGGATGATGCCAGCATGGACCCAACAGGCGTCTCCACCCGAAGACGCCTGACGACGTCCTCCCATCGCCATCGTATAGACACTCAGTTGCCGAGTGTTAGTATAAGTTAGCATGGTGTAAATAGTTTATTGTAAATCCCCGGACAATCTTCGATTGCCGCGTGACGGATCTCTCCCGTTCGATGCGCTTCCGGAATCCTGATCAGGCTTGCATCCGCAAGTCTGGCAACGCCAGACCAGCAGGCCATCTGCCTGTCCCAGCAGGCCGATGATCCAGCTCGACCCAGCGAGCAACACTAGCTTGACCCGGCAAGCTAGACCCCCGTCGTCCCCATCGTCGAGGTGTCACCCAGGACACCTACGGCATGGACATCACCTTCGTCGCCGTACGAACAGTGCCGCGTCAGGGACGCCTTCGTGCAGGTACCGCGCCAGGTGCCTGTTTCAAAGACACCGACCAGAACGACGCTCGACCAGGACGCCGTTCTACAAGGACGACAGCCCAACCAGGACGCTGTCCGAGAACGCCGCCCGACCAGGACGCCGCGTTCTAACTACAACAGCCCGACCAAGATGCTGTTCAACCGCAGAGACGCCCGACCAGAACGTCCCACACCGCACCTAGGTACCACGCTAGGTGCCTAGTTCGCGAAGAGGAAATTCGACTAGAATGTCCCCTCCTTCGTTGGTTCGCAGCGGCAAGAATACACGTCGTGGTGCCCAAACAAACATCCCCAGGATCCAGTCTACACCGACCAGGATGGACGACAGACCCAGCGCCCGGACCTGGAAGACAAGGCATGCAGCCGCATCGCCTCAGCACCGCCTCGCCCTTGCGTGACCAGGCCAACCACATCGCAGGACAGTGGTACGCCGCACTGCAGCCTCGGCGAACTACCAGGCTTATCCACGAGCGTGCAGGACGCACTGCTCCGGAGCGCATGGATTTTCTCTAGGACCCGCGGGCAAAGACTTTCACCTCGGAAAATCCAATGCGCAGTGACGAGCCCCATCTCCCCAGTGCCGCTTCAGCGATAAGGTAGGAACCCCCCCCCCCCAGTTGATATACGCTAGTCGCAATATCTTTTAGCTCATTTTACTTAGGTGGAAAGCAAACTTAACAAATTTCACCGGGGCCGATTGTTACCGGCGTTTTTCCACAAACGCCGGAAAACTGATGATTTTCCAGATTTTAGCAACAATTAACGCGAACAACGGCATCCCAAATAAATTCAATCATTTATTTAAACTTTATATTCACCATTTGGCTCTTCTAGCAACATTTCAGCTAAGCGTCATGATGAGTCATAGTTTTTTATACGAGGGTTCGGCGGGCTTGCTACGAGCGCCAGCGGCTAATCGGAGGGCCGCGTTTCGCAACCCTCAACGCAAGGGCCAATCACCACAAAGGGCCGAGGGTTGCACTCGCCGCTGGCAGGTATAAAGATAGGTGCCCCAGCTTTTCGAAATCAAGGATTCAGAACCGAGAAGTCAAACAGTTAGGTTGTTCGTCTCTCGCTTCTGAAGCCCTCTCCGACGCTTACGAGCTTTCTCCGTTTAATAATTGTCTTTAAGCTTTCAGCTAATTTTCAGTTTCAAAAGGTGATCTGGGAGAAATTACTGTTCTTCTAAGAACTTTATTCTCTACTCAGTTCATCCAACACCCTTTACCGCTGTCTGGCCGAGCTTTTTAGCTCGTTTTTGCCAGCGCGGAAAAGGAGCCGCCGGACCTGGTGTTTTGGAGAGAGCTTACCAATCTACTCCACACACCCAACGCCCTTTACCGGGTTTCAGTGAGGAAAACAGACCTCAAAGTTGTGCTCCGAAGCCTCAACACTTCGATCTGGAATGGATAGTGAAGCAGTTAAAAACTCTCTCCCTACCCGCTCTGTCAGTCCGCTGCATGGAGAATAAATACAAAAAATTCCCCATGGTGTCAGAATACTCCAGAAGGTAGAGAAATCTACAATCTAGAGACCTTAAGTCAATCTTATATCTACGTGGAGAAACAAAAACCCTCTAAGGGATTCATTCAGTGCCACAAGTGTCAATACTTCGGGCACAGCTCCCACCGTTGCAATGTCAACCCGCGCTGCGTCAAACGCGCCGGCGACCACTTGACAGCAGACTGCACCAGGAAGGACAGAGATAACGATCCTCCCCCCAAATGCTGCGATTGCGGCCAAAACCACACCGCGAACTATCGCGGATGCCCCTTCTTTCCTAAACACCGGCCAACTAATAGCTACTCCTCTGTAGTCAAACCTCAGGGGCAAACACAGCCACAAACCAAACCCCAACCGCCGCCGCAAGCCCAAACGGCGGCCCCCAATAAAATTCCTCAAATCCCACAACTCCCAGAAGCGTTACTTGATCCCAATCTGGTAGCACTTCTTACCTAGATCGAAAAACTCGCTCCTACTATCACAACCCTTAGCCAACTCCAAAAATCTCAGAACTATAAATTGCGCACAAATACAACAAATGGCTTCTGACAATTCTGACGTTGTTACTTAATTTTTGGGAAAAAAAGGTTTAAAGGAGTGAAACTTCAAACCTTTTTCTTTCCTAAATGCTACCCCACACCCACACCCACACCAGCCAATTTCCACAAAGCCATTTTACTACTTCTTCCTATGACGTATTAAAAGCTCATTTTTGGGCTTGACATACAAGAGGGGGTTTTAGTCAGTAAGAGTTTCACATAACCTACTGTTATCCCTCCCATCCGTAGGCAGGATAACAAAAGGTATCCATAAGGATTTTCTCCTCCTCTCCCCCCCCCCCAAAAAAAAATCGAAATCAAGTTCTTCTCCGCAAGACTAACCGAGTCCACTTCACTACGCTTCGGAATAATACAGCGGTATTATTCCAAGTACGATTCGCTTTCACTACGCATCGCCTTGTTCCTAACAAGTAAAAACCACCTGGAACTTTTCTGCTAGCAAACCAAAACCCCGTCGGTCGAAATCTGTCGGAACAGATTCCGCTTCCACGGCCTACGAAATACTTGTTGGAACAAGTATTTCTTCGATCCGTTCTCTGGAGAGACAGAAAGTCACTGCTAGTCAGCTTTCTCCCACCGGTTCACGCTGTGACTCGAAGCCTGTCGCTGACAGAGCTTCTTCCGCCCTTAAAAACAAACCCCGTCTCTCTTGAGACGCAGTTGCACGCAATTCATAACAACGACAACGAACTAAGCTTTAACGTCGAAAACTAAGACGGAGTAAAACCGCCCCGTTGCCCTGTTGTCGCTGGCACAGGCTCCCACTACGCAAGGAGAACGCCTATGCCGTCTTCTCGCTCTGCCGCAGCTGGAGCAGGCCCTCGCGTCGACGTTTGCCTGTCGTTCGAGAACGACGCTGTACAACGACGAGTCGCTTTCTCGGCGGAGCGACCACTCTCTGCGATCGCAGCCGCCGCCGCCCTAAAATTTAAAGCTTAGTTCAACGTTGTGGGTTGTGTGTAGATTACACAAGAGCCAAAACGGCGACGACCGCCACAACGCACCGCCGCCATTCATCACCACTACGCACCGCCGCCCGTGCACCGCGTTTTTCCGTAAACGCCGGAAAACTAATGATTTTACGCTATTTAGCAACAATTTATGCCAACAACGGTATCCCACATAAATTAATTCATTTGTTTAAACTTTCTATTAACGGTTTGGCTCTTCTAGTAACATTTCAGCTAAGCGTCATGATGAGTCATAGTTTTTTTCCATTTCTCGCGATGACTCATCGGTTTCACCAGCGTCCGACAAGTTTGAGCTTGCAGCACGTTCGCTCGCTCGTAAAATCATTTTTACTTAATGTATAAAATACGTTAAGTTTGCCGCGTATATCAACGGTTCCTACTAAATAACGCGACAAGGAGTATTGTTTAAACAATACTCGAAACATGCCTCAATGCACCGGCTACGGCGTAATAATGCGTTACGTACCACGTAAACCTTGTCTCGTTTGTTAATTGCATAGCAACAATTAACAAACAGACAAAAATGACTCGCAAGCCTTATTACTAACCGTATGCCACATTTCCCTGTTAATACACGCATTCATTACTGTTACTTTATACATTCTTTCATAGCAACATTCTCGTGCATGTATTAACGGGCATTTTCAGGTTTTAAGCGCTAAGGAATAACAACAGTACGTCACAACTAATAACGCTACATACGCGATATTTTGATTACTTATTCTATTCACTTCTTATTGTTGTTGTTGTTATTTCTTGTGCCGTAGTCTAACATGTGCATGCATTAGGTTAAAGCATTTAGCTAAATCCGATCCGTACGCACCCTATTATTAATACACACAGCTTTAGTTAAGTTTAGTTTTAGTTTTGTAAATATTAATTTAGGAAAGCTGTGTGTGTGTAAATTCTCGCGTGGAGCCTGGGGAGCAGTGATGCTCCGCATCACCCCGCCGACCTTAATATTTATACCACGGTACGGCGGGTGTACCACGGACGCCGGCGGCCAATCGCAGCGCCGCATTTTGCAAACCTCACCGCACAGGCCAATCACAGCATAGGGCCAAGGGTTGCCCAAGCCGCCGGCAGGTATAAAGATACGTGCCCTAGCCTTTCGAAAATCACTTCCAACTTGAGCTTCGACTTCCACTTCGACTTGTTGCTAACAAGTAAACAACGCTACTCCGCTTCGCTACAGCTTGCTGCTAGTAAGCTCTCCTATCGTCGCCACTTTTCTCTGCTGGAGAAAAGCCAGGAATTCGTTGCTAACGATTCCTTTCGACATCGCCACACTTTTGCTCTTCCAGTGAAAAGTCCGAGACTTGTTGCTAACAAGCTCTTCCACTTCGCTACTTGCTAGAAATTCGTCGCTGAGGATTTCCTCCGCTCTTCGTTTCGTGTTGCTAACACGAAACTTCCATGCCGCATCCGCCTCTACTAGAGACACGAATTCGCGTTTAAACGCATTCAAACACAATTCACCACGAAACTAAACAATTCACGAAAACGTACAAACTTCCTCGACGAATAAGCTTTCGCCACTGCCCTGCAGTCGCTGACGCAGACTTCCGGAGCGCAGAGTCACCTCTGGAGCCGAGTTCCACTACGCCGACATCTTCTTGCTTGGTACTGCCCTTGCTGACGCAAGCTTCCACGCCGCCGCGAAGAAGCGTACGCTCCTGTCTTGTGCCGTCGGCACAAGTTCCGACTTCGTAAAGAGATACGCAGCCGGCCGTCACCGGTACAAAAGCTTATCATCGAACTTTGTACGGAAACGTTTAGTTTCACCACGAGCAAGCCCGGAAACCACTTGGAAACCAAGTCTGCGGAAGTTCATGCCACCGCATCGAACGACGAACAAGGGACTAGCACCCTTATCGCGACGAACCCGCGACCACGAACCGCGAATAAGTGTAATTCCGTGTCCGCGAACACGAGCGCCGCGAGTTAGGGATGTTAGGAGTGTAAAACTGTAACATTTTTGTGTAAGTTTTGTCTACTCCAATATAAACACACCATTCTGAATAGAATCGGCTGTTTATTATTTTTTGCCACCTTACCCCGGTAAACAAAGTGTTGTGCTGTATTGTGTGTGAGCCCAGCCGTCTGGGAAAAGCCGCTGCTGTCCGGAACGAGTTAGACGAAAAGGAAAAATAAACCGTGAGTACAAATTTTGATTAAAAAGTGAACTAAGTACATCGATATCCCAGGGACTTGACTAGCCCTTTTACGTCCACAGACTACCAAGCTTTGCAGGTAGTTTCCCTTGCTCGGAAAACCCAGCTTGATCAGTGTTTTCACGAGCCGGCCGTTGCGCAGCTCAAATTGCCAACCGCGCAAGTGATTGCTTCGCGATCACGACACGGACCGGCCGGTGACCGTTACGCCCGAATCCGTTTCCCAACGATTCGCGTCCGATGACACCCGCAACCGACATGATCACCGCACAGCTTACGACTTTGCCGCATCAAGAATCCGCGTTACACACGCAATTTAAAACCACGAGCTGCGGATTGCGAATCCCAATCATTTCAACACCCCAGGAAATGGATCTAGAAGCCCCGGAATCGCAACCGACAGAAGCCCCCAAACCAAAAAGACCTCTGCCGATTGTCTTGGTAGACAAGAGAAAATCCGGCTGGTACAATCGACCTTAAAAGAAAACAACATCCTAGCAAGAATTGCCTCCCATGCCAAAGGGAGCAACATTTTTACCGAGAATGCGGACGATTTCAGAAAAACCGTTCGCATTCTCGAGGAATTAAAAGCCGCTTAGCATAAATATATGCTGAGTGAAGATAAGGAATTGAAAGTAGTGATTCGGATTATTCCGCAGGAATTTACTGCATCGTTTTTGTCCAAATATCGTAGGTGATGCAATAATTTTCAGCATTCTTGATGTATGTCTTAAAAATATTGCTCATAACGTCATATTTATCATCAATCCTGGATTTTATTGTCTCGCGACTGGGTACTTTGTACAATGGACAAACTTCCCTCATCAGCTGTAAAAAGCCTTTGCCTTCTACAGTGGAAAATGGTCTATTGTCCATGATTATAAAATTCGTTATAGCTTTAGTTATTTTTTTGGATTTTGCTCCATCTTGTGTGGTTATGCTTTTTATGTTGTTTATAAAGTCATCAACATTTGGCTGTAAAGCTTTTTTGGAACCTTGACTAACTGAGCTCGATGGTGTACTAATAGCTAAATTTTGTGATAAAGCTATATCTTTAACGCTGCCTGAACTGGTCAAAGGATTAGCATTTGTATAGTTCTTTGATGTTGAAGGAAGTTGATCATTATTTAAATCCCTTCTAGGCGTTTTAGGCGTTGCGACATCTACTTCTATATAATCAGTAATTTTTCTTCTTGCTTTCTTTTTTGGTAGTTCAGCATCTTGCCATTGCTGTGAATGTACATTTTCTAAATGACCACAGAGATTAGTCGTATTGCCTGAAGTTTTTAGGTTCTTATTGCATATCTTGCACACAGCTTCTTTTTCGCCAATTTTTTTAAAATAATTCCAAATTTTACTCTTCACCTTGTTGCGTGGCATTGTTTTCTGTTAAGAAGAGAAAATAAAATTGTACATTTATTTAAGAGTTAAATAATTAGTAGAAAGAAAACTATAAAGTATCTTATTAGTATTAATTAATATTAAAATATGTATTTATGTATGTATTTACATAAAATTGATTAATTCTAAGTACACGTCCCTGCCCAGTCTCTTATTATTTTTTTTTTTTTAAAAGACATTTCTTTGGAATGCTATTCCTATACCTACTCATTCTATTTTTACTACTATGTGTACAGGGTTATTCATTATAAATTATCCACCCTTTAAAAAAATTATTGTTTCAAATAAAAGTCGTTTGATTTGACGTAAGTTTTCATAAAATAAATTAAAAACAAAAATAGCTTACCGGGTGGAACATACTACCTTTTAATTTTAAATATATTTTATTGGATTTTGGAAAATATGTATTTTTCTAATTACAAATATATAAGATATGATATATATTTATTTTAAATTTTTATTGAATTATCCTACTTTAAATATTGCAATGATTCAATAATGTAAAAACCAAATAATATTTAAGTAGGCTGTGAAAAGCTGTGGCCAAATTTTTTGTTGTTTATACTGTTGTTTCACGGCCTACTTTCATATTAATTGGTTGCTTAAAATAATGTATTACTGCAATAGTTAAAGCTAAATAATTTAACAATGGTTTAAGTTAAATATATGATATATTATATATTTAAATTTAGGAAAAAAAATCTTTCTAAAAATCACATAAAAAATGGTGATGTGCCCATCATAGTACTTTCCCCATTAATTATGTTATATCATTAAAATTAATATGCTAGAGGATATGAAAATTAAATTTATTGTAGTATTTATTATTGTATAATAATTGCCATGCCAATATTAATGTTAATGAATATTAGGTTGCATTAGTTGCATAGCTCTGAACAAATCTCAAAAACTATGCGTCAGAGGACAAAAAATCATATGATATAAAATATCTACTTTTTGATTATCAGCCACTTTTATTTGAAAAAATTTTGATATAATCAATATTTAATAAAATATCGGTAATAACAACAAAAATGCTAAGACTGTATCTTGAAAACTAAACGTCGGAGGACAAAAGTCATAGGATATAAAATATGTATTTTTTGGTAAGAAAGAACTTTTATTTGAATAAAAATTCTATGCGATCAATATTTCACGAAATTCCCAATAAAAAAACGCAAAAACGCCAACAGTAAACTTGCACTTGATGAATTTTGTTTTTGGCCAAAAACTAATCAGCACCCACAAATATTCTCAAAACCTTAAGGGGGTATTACCAATCTTTCGGCCTTTTTCAGACCGTTTTTCAACAATTTTTTTTCGAGGTAAAATGAATACTATTCGCCCTTTTGACTTTTTATTATTGTTTATTGAACGAAAAAGAGTATCCAGAAGTTATTTTTTTGTTTTTGACCCGTGGTTTTTTATAAAAATGGCGGCCAATGGGTGCATGTTCGCCGTGTTTTCCTGGACGGGCGAAGAGTTTTCTCGGAGATGACTCATCTGAAACAGAAATTGGTATGCAACTTATAATCTGTATAAAATTCTCTGGAGCTTCTCCCTCTGTCATGCAAAAATCTCAAAAATTAACAAAATGGCGGCCATGTGAAGAAAAACAGTCGATTTTGACCCCATTTTTTCCTGTTTCAACGCGCTTAAAAAATATTAAATGTTAATATTTTCAATTGGCCGTGGGAGAAGCTCCAGAGAATTTAATAAGGAACAGAAATCGCAAAAGCTCAAGTCAATATGAGTTATAGTTTTTGAGAAAAGTCTTCGCCCGTCAACAAAAATGTCGTTTCGAGAAAAACGCGTTTAAAGATTTGGCATGATTTAAAACCATTTTGGGGGTTCTTACCACTAGTCAGCTATCCCAGCACCATACCAGATTTCCTCCTCTTTCTCGTAAAACTGGTTTCGGGATGCTTGCTCCTGTCGGCAGCGATTGAGGGCCTCCCGAGCCGCTGGAGTCAGCCGCTGCTCCGCTCGCTGCTTGCGTTCCTCATCTATCTTCGCCTGAAAAGCCTTGGCTTGCAGGCCGATGCGGATTTCCAGGGTGCTCATTACTTTTAACACCGACGAAAACCCATCATTGAATATTCCGGTTGCCAGATAAGTTGCAATTGCAACTGTTTTCGCCCCACAGTTTAAATGCTTTGGCGTCAGTTTCCACACGCAGGCGTTAAAGCTTTCATTAGAATTCTGCGTTTGCCCACCGAGGCCTTTCCTGAGCAGATCGTCCTCAGAAAGAGCCTCGTAGATGGGCCGAATCACGTTCTGAACTTTGGCTGTTAGCGGCGCATCGTGGTGAAACTGGTCCAGGGTACCTGTAGCCTTCGCCGCCTGCCACTTGCACCAACTGTCGCTTCCTTCCGGGCAATTGTCGTGTTTCGGGTCCTTGTCGGTTGAACATTTATGTAAAAACGTAGCCCACACCTCTTTCTTCATGTCCTCAACCGAATTAGCATGTCGTCGGATCGCCAAACCGTAGTATATCGTCAACTGCTTTATCAAATTGTCTGTCAACTTGCCTGATCCTTTACAGCCAATGCCTTTGTTTTGCTTTTTCGCTGCACGAAGTCTGCCACCCATCCGCTTTTGAACGTGCCCGACACATTCTTTCTTCTGCACGGTCAAATCGGAATAGGGATCCATGGAGAGAAGAGCCTTGAAGGTTTTCGTGTCGCCGTCTCCGATGTAGTATTTGTACTGAACTCCATGCAGCTCTTCTGACCTGGCGAACATCTCTTGAACCGCGTCGACTTCCATCTTCCCCGAACTTCCGTCATGATTGACAAGACATTCCTCTGCATGTTGAGCCAGCCATTCTTCGTACTCAGGAGTGCCCGTACAACCTTTCTTCAAACTGCACCCGTGACAATACGATGATTTTATGACGCAATCAAGGACTTTTTTCGAATAAGTCCCAATCAGCGAAGTTATACCGTAGAGAGATGAAAAACCGCGCCGTTTCCAGGAGCCGTCACCCGACACTGACAGTTGGGTTGGTGTGTTTCCATGTTGTTCATTTTTTGCGATTTCTTCTTGAACTGCTTTGCTGCAAACACACTGGAAAACAGCTTTCGCCGCAACGTACAGATTCTCCAGGAAGGCGACGTACGCTGAATTTCCGAATCCATCTGACAGGTCCATCAGCCCGCAGAACAAGTTTACGCCTTGCTGTCCGACTCCGAAAAGACACATTACGAACATCAGACGACGATTGACTTCATATGATTGTCCAATTCAAGCACAAGACGACACTGAACGCGGATCGCACTCACATTCGATCAGTAGTTTAAATCCAAGGCCTCGAATTGCAGACCGCGAGAAAGTGACGTCCCTATCACAAGTTTTGCACTTCAGAGTTGTTGACAGGAAGTTGAACACCGTCAGGAAGTTCAGCAACACGTAGCAGCTGTTGGGGTCGTCCGAAATATCTTCGAACCCACTGCGCAGCTTTTCGGCCGACGTGCTCACTCGCGAAGTATCATTTTCCATGGTGTGTTGATTTTCCGCAAAATGCTTCGTTTTCTTCCTGGTGACAAAACCAGCACCACCTTTTTTGCCTTTGCGCTTTAAATTCGGCATGTTTACAACTGCACGCGGGACGCAAGTCACATGTACACTGATTCCAACCGAAATAATAAACATCTGAGATCGACAACATCATAGCAGAGCATTATCAGTCGTTTTCGAGCCTCTGCACTTCTTCATTCAATGCGCGAAAAACTGGAGAACGCATTCGCGGATCGGAAAACAGCTTAAAGGGATGAAAGTAAACATTCCAAAGTACCGAAAAATGGAAAAAAAATCGATTTTTTGAAAAAAAATATTGGTAATACCTCTTTAAATATGCATTTTCGTCGCGATACGCAATGGTCTGGCCTCTACGCGAGAAACACACACACACACACACACAGACAGACATTTTTCACAAATGGTCTTAGTCGGGGGACCTTATAACGGATATTTCCGCTGAAATTGGAAGTTCGAAAATTTTCACGATCACAATACTTTCCCTTGGACAGAGGTCCGGGGAAAGTAAAAATGGGGTGTGCTATTTAAAAATAAAAAGTTGTATGATCCACTCTGTATATTTTTGTTTCATCGTATTAAAATTCGCTTAAAATCGATAAACTTTTATTTGATAAATAAATTTCTGAAACATAATTTTTTTAAAAGGTGGGTAAATTATAATGAATAACCGTGAACAATAAATTAAAGACTAAAAAAATAGACAAATATACAAATTAATTGTTATATTTTTTTTTACAATAATAATACACTATTTACAAGTGTTGGTGAATGTATCTTTTAACCATTAAATTGATCTAATAAATAAAATTATATTCATTCGATGAATATTTTTAACCATATAGAATAAATCATTCAATGTCTTGATATAATTGATTGATAAAATTATCCTAATAATTATTTTTAACCATAATTTGTATACGATTAAAAATATTAATTCTAACGCAACGGTTTTAATAAAAATATAATTTAACAAGTTGATATCACTATGCTCACGCAACCTTATGATAAAGTAATGTTGGTAATTGTACAAAAAAAACTATACATTTTCTTCAATAAATGTACGTAAATAGGTTTGTTCGTTACATGAACTGAACCTGCACTTTTTACACTTTCTGCACGGAAAGCGTTCGTTACATGCACTATTTTGAACTGAATCGTGTTCGTTTGCGTCAGTTCAACTTGTCCGAACGTGAACTTGCTGCCTCTGCTCGAGAGTGGGTGTAGAAAGTGCAGGTTTATAAAATGAGTGCGGGAGGGCGCGAAACATGAACGGAGAACGCTCTGCGTCGATCGTCGAATTGTTGAGGTTATGTCGCTGCCAACTTACACTAACTTGCACGCAAACCGTTCGTTGGAATCGGTTCAGTTCAAGAAATCTGACATGAACTAGCGTGTACTGATGACGTCGCAAACGTGAACTCGGTTCAACTTAGTGCAGGACAAACGAACAAAGCTTATGTAACGTCGCGCGCCGTGACCACGTGTGTATAAAATTAGGGTTATGTTTGGATAGGTAAATGTAGCTCGGAAAAATACCAGAACAAAATATGAATTAAGAAACATAATACTTTACTTACCTACCACTGCAAACTCCAATTCCAAAAACACAATAAAACAGCGCACAAACAAGCAAGACCTACACGGCAATGCGTAACTTCACTAACATGAGCACGTGCATCAATCGGTAGAGAACGAACGGATTGAATGAGCGATGTCGATGTTTACAGTTGGCGTCGATGTATCGTCCATTAAAACATCGATGTTAACATCGATGATTATCAGCGACATATCGATGTTTTGCAAACATCGATGTATCGTTTGCATCCCTATGCTTAAGGCGTCGCACGTTGCATACTCAAAGTCGACCAAATAGGCAAAAGGTCGTAATTTGTACCAATCTAGACGTTATTTCAATAAAACGTTATAAATTTATGTATGCATTATTTACAATAGTTGATAAATATTCATGTAATATTTGTTATTAAATATTAATGGATTCGATTTAGTGGAATAGTGGCTTTATCAATTTTTATATCATAAATTAAAACATCTATTATTTACGAATGGAACTTGATTTACATATCTTTATTCTAAATAAACATCAGTAAGCGTCACTTCGGTGTAAAATTAAAATCAAGATATTGGCTATGTAAATAAAAACAACACTACAAATTTGGTGATTTTCGTCATAAATTTAAAGATATTTCATCATGTGTGCGATTTATACTTGTAGTGTGTTTATTAAGTCGCAAATCGGTCAGTTATAACCTCAAAACTGGAACATTTAATGCGAATTGTGACCAAACGGTAAGTTTTATTTGGACACCGACTTCGGATTCGTTATTTTCACGCATGTTTACTTCTGCTTTCATTTTTAAAATATTAAAAACCCCGTCATTATAACTTAATATGTTGCGTTAATTGAAAATTAGCCCTTATGATGATAAACCATTTAGATTCTAAGTCATTCGAATTCAGTTGTTGGGTTCAGTACTGTGATTTACGCACGTATAATCTCTTTTGATGCAACGGACACCTCTGCCAATTCACCTGGTTCCGTAGCATAGTAGTAGTAGAGGGTTACAGCCGATTCTAGAACCTCCTCCTCATTTGAGAGGAAACTCCTCAAAATGATTAAATGAGTTAAAACCTCCTGGTAGGGAGGAGGTGTCTTTTTAGAATCTCCAAAGAACCTTCTTTCCTCCTCCTCATAAAATGAAGAGGAGGAGGAGGTTACTTTACGGTTTTATTGATTCTAAAGAGGCAATATACTCTTAATAATTTTAAGATAGTTTTCACCAAATAGAAGAGGTAGGGTTCATAGAATCGGCTAAAAATATCACCCTTGAGTGCTTACAGTCCACGGTCTAACGTATTGTCTAGCATCTATTAAAGACAAATAATGTGTCTAATCAAAATCCAAAGGGGCCCTTACCCCCTTAAGATTTTCACCCGATACATTACAGCTTTTATGCGCTGTATCGCTATAGGCGGACCATGCACAAGACAAGATGTGTTCATCTCGATGGTTCAAGGGCGACTGATGAATAATACATAAGATGTCATATATGAATCTATTAATAAATATTGTCAATGCGGTTAAAGTGTTGTTAGCAACATCGATGATTGAAGGTATTGAATGCCTTCAATTGGATTCTAATGAGTGGGTAAACGACCTCCTTTAGGCGGGAAAATCATAAAGTAGTTAGTCCTTTTCAGAGGAGAAGTATGTGAGGTCGTTGTGATGTAAAAATATATACAGAACCTCCCCCCAACATAATATTATGGGACTATATAAGATCTGCCGGATGGGTGTAACTTATTACAGTACACGTGTTGTTGTCAAGAATACATCTGCCAGAACTGTGTCACTAATTAGTGTTGTTGTCAATAATAAATTGAATAATAAGTAAGTATTTGTAATTATTTTGAAAATAAATGAATCTATTGATTGAAGTGAAATTTTAGTGAAACGACAAAACCCGAGTAATAAACAAATTATTAGAGCACATATTCAAAATAATGGGCCAATTGATAATGCGAATTCAGCAAATGACTCGGGATTTTTTGAAGAGGGTGAAGAACCTTTTTCGAATATAAATCTACCGAATCATGGTGAGACTACTACTGTTGATGTTCCATGGAATATCAACGATACCAACGATGATGCCAACCACAACAATCAACTTGTAAAACAAAAGAAGAACGCTATGAAAAATTTACTGTCGTCGAATACGTATTTTTTAAATAAAAGTAATTCTAAATGGGTGTCGGTAGGTTTGGACATAGATCTTAATCTTGAACCAGTTATTAGAATATTGGGTAAGGGTGGGCAAGGAATTTCTTTGAATGAACAGATGTGGACAGTATTTTTAGAACAAAAAGTGAATATCAACCAAACATTTTTTTATGTAGATACGGATCAAACAATTAGCTTTAATGGAGTAAACATTTCATTTAGTTTAATGAATAATTGTCGTAAGTTGCAAGAATTGATATCGGTGGAAATCACGTATTTTTATCGTATGAAGGTCTTCGTGAATTGTGGAAACTGGTTGATATTGTTTTGTCTCGTTTGGAATATTTAAAAAATCTTAAGTTTAGTGAATATTACTATTCTTGCTTGGGTTTATTAAATGAACTGGATCGGGATATGAAAACTCGTTTTTCGAAAATAATGCAAGGCGAATGTAATGAATATGCTTGTATGATTGATGAATTGTTACTTTATGGTAATGATAAGTTATTGTTCGATTTTGATATGCAACATATAATGTTAGATTCTTATAATAATGGGAAGTAAAAAGAAAGTAGTAATGTGTGAAAGTAAAAATATTATTCATAATATGTATGTATGGAAATTTGCGTATAAAGAAGCTAGGAAAGGTGCATGGCATATATATTATTATGATTCTTTAAGATTCAAAGAAAAAATGAAAAGAATAGAATTAGCAATAAGTTTTTGTTTACAAAGTAGTTTTAGGGAGAATGTATATAACTCAAGGTTTAAGTAGAACATAGTTAGTATATGTGTTAGTATTAGGTGAAGTGGTAAATGTTTGTTAAAATTAAATTATAAAAATCAATAAACAGTTTTTAAGTTGCCACAGTTTATTTGTATACCTTTAAAATAAAATGTATGTCTATTATCCCGTCAGTCGTAAAAGAACTATCAAATGGATCGGTCGGGGGCTACTAAATAAATTAATAAACAAGCTGTCTTTTGAAATTCATTTACCTGGATATAATTATTGTGGGCCTGGAACAAAATTAGAAAAGAGATTAGCGCGAGGCGATAAAGGAATAAACGAACTCGACGAAGCTTGTAAAGAGCACGATATAGTGTACGATAATACAAATTATTTAAAAGAAAGGCATATAGCCGATCATAGATTACTCAAAACTGCAAAAAAAATAATTCAGAAGGTTAGTCCAAGTGGCGGAGAAAAGATTGCATCGGCAGGAGTTGCAGCAGCAATGAAAGGGAAAACTTCATTTGGAATGGGTCTAAAAAAGAGAAAAGGCAAGGGTAGAAATCGCAAAAGAATGAGTCGGGGTGGTACTTTAACGTTTAACAAGGCAGTTCGACTGGCCAGAAACGCTATCAGTAGAAGAAAACATAAAAGTGTATTTGATGCTACAAAAGCTGCATATAATGTTTTGAAAAAATATAAGAGAAAAATTAAATTTCCAAAACGTAGAGTCATTCCTATACCGAAACAAGGAGGATTTCTTCCGTTGATTCCATTATTTGCAGCTTTAGGTGCATTGGGTTCCCTTGGAGGAGGGGCAGCCGCTATAGCGAAAGCAGTAAACAGTGCAAAATCAGCTAAAGAACAACAAAAAGAAGCTGAGCGACACAATAGAGCTATGGAAGCCAAATCAGTGGGTTCTGGTTATTACATAAAACCATATAAAAGAGGATGTGGTTTATATTTTCCCGAATATTCAAAAAACTGAAAATAATGTTCCTTCATAAAAGACCTCTAAATAATTTGGAAATTTTAAAAATAGCAAAATTATTGAAAATACCATCGTTTAGAGGTGTCTATATGAGAAATGCATTACCGAAAAAAAATTAAAAAAATGAAAGTGCAGTTATCAATTTAGACAATAAAGAAAGTGAAGGAACGCATTGGGTTGCTTATAAAAAAAGTGGCAGTAGAGTAAAATACTTTGACAGTTTCGGTGATTTAAAACCTTCCATTGAAATTGAAAAATATTTAAGATCAGATGATAAGAATAATGTTATAAGTTATAACTATGAACGCTACCAGACAATCGATGATTTAAACTGTGGACAATTGTGTTTAATGTTTTTAATAAATAATTAAGAAAACAATTTAAACATCAGTCGAAGACTAAACGCAATGGTGAAAACTTCTCATTCGCTTACGTTTACGTTGACCGGAATCAGTTCCGAGTTAAGTTGCAATTATAATCCACCGATTTATTTGAGCAAAGATGAAGATGAAGAATATGAGTTGGCTTTACTCAATTTTGAGTCATTCAATTCAATTCCAAACGTTGACATATCAAATAATTTATTTCACTACAAAATAGGAAACAACAAAAAAATAGTAGAATTACCCGTTGGAATTTACGGTTTAGATGATATTTCTGATTTTATAGAGACTAAAATAGAAGGGGACATTGACAATACGGCATTGGTCCGTATACGCGGTAATAATAATACTCAGAAAGTGCACATAAAAACCGATGTAGAAATCGATTTTACAGCTGAAAAAAGTATAGGAACCTTATTGGGATTTGATAAGAAAGTACTAATGGGCGGAAAGAGTTATGAAGCAGAAAATATTGTTAATATCCACACAGTCAATGCAATTCAAATTTATTGCAATTTAGTGAGCGGTTCTTATAATAACGGTGAACCGGTACACGTGCTTTATCATTTTTTTCCTAAAGTGCCGGCCGGATATAAGATGGTAGAATCGCCACATTTACCTATATATTTATCTGTTACTGGAGATATTATCAGTAAAATTGTGGTAAGAGTGTTGGATCAATCAGGGAAATTGATCAATTTTAGAGGTGAAGAAGTAACGACACGATTACACTTGCGTAAGGTTGAATGAGATGAAGTTATATAACTCAAAAACGTCGAATCGAAAGAGGAACCATATTGTTAAGAAGAAGAAGAAGAAGAACACAGCAAACCGGTCAGCCTATAAATTGGGTAGCGATATGAAAAATGTGTGCAGTAGCCTAAAAAAAGTGAAGAAGTTAACAACAGAAAATCGTATATTCTTAAAAGATTTGGACTATAAACTACTAAGATAATGGACATTTTAAATGTTACCGACAAAGTTAAATCTAACAATGCAATAGTAAGTTACGAGTATCATTCATACCAACCTTATGGATCGGCAAGTTTTGATAATAATGATGATATTAGGATAACGATTCCTGAAACTGACAATTATACATTACCAGGAGAGAGTTATTTATATGTAGAGGGTACTCTACGGAAAGTTGGTGAGGATGGGAATGTTAAAAACGAGGCTAGTAAGAATTCAAAATTAGTCAACAACCCAGCAGGCTTTATGATTAGCGATCTTCGGTATTTAATGAATGGTGTTCAAGTGGATTCCGTTAGAAACGTGGGAGTGACATCATGTATGAAAGGATATTTTTCGTATAATAAAAATGAAATGATTAAATTACAAAATGCAGGGTGGGACATTGAGAAAAAAGGTTTCTGCGATATAGTCGATGACAATGGACATTTTGCAATTAGTGTACCGCTTAAAAGTATTTTAGGATTTGCGGAAGATTTTAAGAAAGTTGTATTAAACTGTAGACAAGAGTTGGTACTCATTCGGAATAACGATGATAACGATGTAATTGTTCAAAGTGAAGCAGAAAAAGAAAAAGTAAAATTGACAATAGATAAAATTATTTGGAGAATACCTCAAATTGCAGTCGGTCTACGAGAACAGTTAGCCTTGACAAAATTAACTGACAAAAATGAAGTCTTCAATGGCTCTATTTGATAATATAAAGTTGACAAACCTAAGTGTATTTTTGAACGGTACAAGATTTCCGTATGATAATTTAAATATTGATTTTGATAACAATAAATATGCTATTGTGTACGATATGTATAGCAGATTCCAACAATCATACTACTATGTGCCAGAAAGTGAACCAATGTTTTCACCAGCAGAATTTAAAGAGAAAATTCCATTAGTAGGAATCGATTGTACGTATCAGGCAGACACTATTCACAAAAGTGGCGTTGAAATTAAAATTGAATTTACTTCAAAAGAAGCAGTTCCGGCTAATACAACAGCATACTGTTTAATTTTGCACGATAAGGCGTTTTATTATGCACCACTAACAAAAGTGGTAAAAGAATTGTTGTAAAAGAGGTGTTACCCGTCCTGCTGCAATTCCCTGTTGCTATAAAACAAGGAGGGGCGATTGTCATTATAAAAGTAGTGTAATTTGCTTTACACATCAGTCAAGTACAAGAAGTGAATGAATTAAGAAGTACACAAAGAAATTATGGATACATAATCAACATTCAAGGTTTTTACGATAGTAATGATAAATTACTACCGAAAGAAGTGGCTATTTGTGATAGCGAACGTCGAATTAGCCATTATTTGTTTGAGGCTCCCCATTCTGTAAATTGTTTACCTGCTAAGCAACGTCGAACAGCACATTGGTTAACTTCAAATTTCCACCATTTGGAATGGACTAGTGAAAATGTACCACTCAATATGTTATTATTATGGTTTGATAATGATACGTGTAGTATCGAAACTATAGTCACCAAATAAACCAATTGTTATACAAACAAAGTGATAAACAGTGTTTTATTTTGTTTCTAATATTGTTGCTGTAAATAATACACAAATAGTATTTCAAATTAATTGAAATTATTAGGAACAGCTAGTCATCCGTGTCAGGAAATTAATTATTTAAACATATTCCCAGATACCCGACATGCATTTTTTTTGTAGTTTTAAGTAACTAATAGTGCTCTTGTTAAAATACAATAACAATTTATATTATAGGGAATGTATCTTTCGAAGATTCATTAGAAAGTCAGTCATTCCGCGATGAGAAATTAATTGTTTAAACATATTTCAAGGTAGCCGACAAAGGTTTTGTTTATTGTTTTGAGTAACTAATAGTGTTATTATTAAAATATAATAACAATTTTCAATATTAGGAATGTATCTTTTGACGATTTTTGAACATTAGTGAATGCATTGGGAAGTCAGAAATACGCTATGAGAAATTAATTGTTTAAACATATTTTAAGGCGGCCGGCATAAATTTTGTTTATTGTTTTAAGTAACTAATAGTGTTATTATTTATATACAATAACAATTTTCAATATGAAGAATGTATCTTTCGTCGATTTATAAAGGTTAGTGAATGCATTGGGAAGTCAGTCATTCGCGATGAGAAATTAATTGTCTAAACATATTCCAAGGTGGCCGACATACGTTTTGTTTATTGTTTTAAGTAACTAATAGTGTTATTGTTAAAATATTATAACAATTTTAAATATGCGGAATGTATCTTTTGTCGATTTTTGAACATTAGTGAATGCATTGGGAAGTCAAACATTCGCGATTAAAAATTAATTGTTTAAAAATTTTTGAAGGCAGTTCACATTAATGTTGTTTATTGTTTTAAGTAACTAATAGTGTTATTGTTAAAATACAATAACAATTTTCAATATAGGGAATGTATCTATTGTCGACTTTTAAAGATTAGTGAATGCAATGGGAAGTCAGTCATTCGCGATGAGAAATTAATTGTTTAAACATATTTCAAGGTAGGCGACATAAGTTTTGTTTATTGTTTTAAATAACTAATAGTGTTATTGTTAAAATACAATAACAATTTTCAATATAGGGAATGTATCTTTTCGCGGTTTTTAAAGATTAGTGAATGCATTGGGAAGTCAGTCATTCGCGATGCGAAATAAATTGTTTAAACATATTTCAAGGTGGCCGACATACATATTGTAATTATTTTGTGTAACTAATCGTGTAATTGTTAAAATACAATAACAATTTTCAATATAAGGAATGTATCTTTCGTCGATTTTTGAACATTAGTGAATGCATTGGGAATGATAAATACGCTATGAGAAATTAATTGTTTAAACATATTTCAAGGCAGCGGACATATATTTTGTTTATTGTTTTAAGTTACTAATAGTGTTATTGGTAAAATACAATAATTATTTTTAATATGGGGAATGTATCTTCTGTCGATTTTTAAAGATTAGTGAATGCAATGGGAAGTCAGTCATTCGCGATGAGAAATTAATTGTTTAAACATATTTCAAGGCAGCGGACATATATTTTGTTCATTGTTTTAAGTTACTGATAGTGTTATTGTTAAAATAAAATAATAATTTTTAATATGGGGAATGTATCTTTTGTCGATTTTTAAACATTAGTGAATGCATTGGGAAGTCAGTCATTCGCGATGAGGAATAAATTGTTTAAACATATTTCAAGGTGGCCGACATAAATTTTGTTTATTATTTTGGGTAACTAATAGTGTTATTGTTTAAATACGAAAACAATTTACAATATGGGGAGTGTATCTTTCGTCGATTTTTAAACATTAGTGAATGCATTGGGAAGTCAGTCATTCGCGATGAGAAATAAATTGTTTAAACATATTTTAAGGTGGCCGACATAAATTTTGTTTATTATTTTGAGTAACTAATAGTGTTATTGTTAAAATAAAATAACAATTTTCAATATAGGGAAAGGTAGTCGACATTAATTTACTTTATTATTTGGAGTAACTAATAGTGTTATTGTTAAAATTCACTAACACATTTTAATATTGGGAATGTATCTTTCGTCGATTTTTAAACATAAGAGAATGCATTGGGAAGTCAGTCATTCCCGATGAGAAATAAATTGTTTAAACATATTTCAAGGTGGCCGACATAAATTTTGTTTATTATTTTGAGTAACTAATGGTGTTATTGTTAAAATACAATAACAATTTTCAATATGGGGAATGTATCTTTCGTCGATTTTTAAACAGTAGTTAATGTATTAGGAAGTCAGTCATTCGCGATGAGAAATTAATTGTTTAAACATATTTCAAAAAAACCGACATAAATTTTGTTTATATTTTTTAGTAACTTATAATGATATTGTTAAAACATAATAACAATTTTTAATATAGGGAATTTATCTTTCGTCGATTTTTAAACATTAGAGAATGCATAGGGAAGTCAGTCATTCGCGATAAGAAATAAATTGTTTAAACATATTTAAAGGTGGCCGACATAAATTTTGTTTATTGTATTAAGTAACTAATAGTGCTATTGTTAAAATACAATAACAATTTTCAATATAAGGACTGTATCTTTCGTCGATTTTTGAACATTAGAGAATGCATTGGGAAGTCAGTCATTCGCGATGAGAAATAAATTGTTTAAACATATTTCAAGGTGGCCGACATATATTTAGTTTATTATTTGGAGTAACTAATAGTGTTATTGTTAAAATACAATAACAATTTTTAATATTGGGAATGTATCTTTCGTCGATTTTTAAACATTAGCGAATGCATTGGGAAGTCAGTCATGCCCGATGAGAAATAAATTGTTTAAACATATTTCAAGGTGGCCGACATACATTTTGTTTATTATTTTCACTAACTAATAGTGTTTTTGTTGAAATACAATAACAATTTTTAATATGTGAAATGTATCTTTCGTCGATTTTTAAACATTAGAGAATGCATTGGGAAGTCAGTCATTCGCGATGAGAAACAAATTGTTTAAACATATTTTAAGGTGGTTGACATAAATTTAGTTTATTATTTTGGGTAACCAATAGTGTTATTGTTTAAATACGATAACAATTTACAATATGGGGAATGTATCTTTCGTCGATTTTTAAACATTAGTGAATACATTGGGAAGTCAGTCATTCGCGATGAGAAATTAATTGTTTAAACATATGTCAAGGCGGCGGGCATATATTTTGGTTATTCTTTTAAGTAACTAATAGCGTTATTGTTACAATACATTAACAATTCTAAATGTGGAGAATGTATTTTTCGTCGATTTTTAAAGATTAGTGAATGCATTGGGAAGTCAGTCATTCGCGATGAGAAATAAATTGTTTAAAAATCAACAAAAGATACATTCTCCATATTAAAAATTGTTAACAATAACAATAACACTTTTAGTTGCCTAAAACAATAAACAAAATTTATGTCTGCCGCCTTGAAATATGTTTAAACCATTAATTTCTCATCGCGAATGACTGACTTCCCATTGCATTCAGTAATCCTTAAAAGATACATTCCCTATATTAAAAATTGTTATTGTATTTGAACAATAACACTATTAGTTACTTAAAAAAATAAACAAGGTTAATGTCGGCTGACTTGAAATATGTTTAAACAATTTATTTCTCATAGCGTATTTCTGACTTCCCAATGCATTCACTAATGTTCAAAAATCGACGAAAGACACATTCCCCATATTAAAAATTGTTATTGTATTTTAACAATAACACTATTAGTTACCTAATACAATAAACAAAGTTTATGTCGGCGACCTTAAAATGTGTTTAATCAATTAATTTCTCATCGCGAATGACTGAATTCCCAATGCATTCACTAATCCTAAAAAATCGACGAAAGATACATTCCCTATATTTAAAATTGTTTTCGTATTTTAACAATAACACTATTAGTTACTTAAAAAAATAAACAAAACTTATGTCGCCTACCTTGAAATATGTTTAAACAATTAATTTCTCATCGCGAATGACTGACTTCCCAATGCATTCACTAATGTTGAAAAATCGACGAAAGATAACACTATAAATTACTCAAAATAATAAACAAAACCTATGTCGGCCACCTTAAAATATGTTTAAACAATTAATTTCTCATCGCGAATGACTGAAGCCCCATGCATTCACTAATCCTAAAAAATCGACGAAAGATACATTCCCCATATTGAAAATTGTTTCTGTATTTTAACAATAACACTATTAGTTACTTAAAACAATAAACAAAATTTATGTCCGCCGCCTTGAAATATGTTTAAACAATTAATTTCTCTTCGCGAATGACTGACTTCCTAATGCATTCACTAACCTTTATAAATCGACGAAAGATACATTCTTCATATTGAAAATGTTTAATGTATATAAACAATAACACTATTAGTTACTTAAAACAATAAACGAAATTTATGACGGCCGCTTTAAAATGTGTTTAAACAATTAATGTCTCATAGCGTATTTCTGACTTCCCAATGCATTCACTAATGTTCAAAAATCGTCAAAAGATACATTCCTCATATTGAAAATTGTTAATATATTTTAACAAAAACGCTATTATTTACTTAAAACAATAAACAAAACGTATGTCGGCCACCTTGAAATATTTTTAAACAATTAATTTCTCATTGCGGAATGACTGACTTTCCAATGCATTCACTAATGTTCAAAAATCATCGAAAGATACATTCCCTATAGTAAAAATTGTTATTGTATATTAATAATAGCACTTAAAACTACAAAAAAATGCATGTCGGGTATCTGGAAATATGTTTAAATAATTAATTTCCTGACACGAATGACCAGTTGTTCCTAATAATTTCAATTAATTTGAAATTTTATTTATGTATTATTTACAGCAACGATATTAGAAACGATACGTAAAAAAACAAATTCAAGATTATAGTCGAGAAATATGTTTAAATAATTATTTTTGATTTAATAATATTTTTTGGGTGTATGGTGGATGCACCGGGTTATTGCTGTAAATATTGCCAGCGTCACAACATCAAAACCCATATAATTATAAAAAAAACAACCAACTTCTTAACAAACAAATAATCCACAAAATTATCTAACATCTAATTTGTTTCCAAATCATTTCGATAGTAATGTTATTAATGACGACACATTATCATTTCATTCAATGTCCCTCAATAAACAGAAATCTCAAAAACATATCAATTCATATCTTATAGAATCTTTAAATAAAAACATACTTACACTTAAACCTAGAACAGAATCTGTGATAACTGTTAAAATTTTGAATCCCGGGATTAGAGTAGGTATTGTCCCAAATTCAGAAATCTCAAAAGGAGTATATTTGGCTGGTACTATTGTTAACGTAAACCCAGAATCCAACACGACATTAACAACAATTTTAAATGCAAACGATAATGATATTACTCTCAAAAATATTAATATCACACTAGAGGCTCTACCACCTCGTTCTAATCCCCGAACTTTCGAAACTTCTATTCAAAATTTCTCTAGCATAAATAATAACATAAATCGCAGTAATTTTAATCCTAATTTCATATCAGAAAGGTTAGACATACCCTAACAGTCATTAGTATTTGACGACACTATAAATAGCGAGGAATTAGATGCACTGCTTCAATTAATTTTTGAATTCAACGACGTATTTTATTTGGATGGAGATATTTTAAGTAAAACTGATCTTATTGAACATGATATTTATACGAAGCCTTCAGCCCCCATTAATTCTAAAACTTATCGTTATCCTGTAGCTTTAAAAGACGTTAATCGCCAAATCGACTCTATGTTAGAACAAAATATAATTAAACATTTTAAGAGTCCATGCAATGCACCTATCTGGGTGGTGCCAAAGAAAACAGAAACCGATGGAGTGAAAAAATGGCGTCTAGTAATAGACTATAGGAAGTTGAATGAGATCACCGAAGGTGATTCTTATCCTTTTCCAAATATTGATAATATCCTCGATCAATTAGGCCACGCAAAATATTTTACCTCAATTGATTTAACATCCGGCTTTTATCAAATAGGCATGAACCCCAAAGACTCTCCTAAAACCGAATTTTCTGTTCCTTCAGGGCATTATGAATATAATCGAATGCCATTTTGTTCCTGCTACTTTCCAGAGGCTTATGAACACAGCATTAGCTGGTCTGAGTAACAATGATCATTGTTTAGTTTACCTGGACGATATAACTGTATTTTCTGATACATGGCAAAACCACATTAAAAAACTACGCGACGTTTTCAAACGACTGTCGAAACATAATCTAAAAATTGAACCTCCAAAGTGTCATTTTTTTAAGAAAAGAAATTTTATATTTGGGCCGTTTAATTACTGATAAGGGTGTGAAACCTGACCCATAAAAGTTAAAATGCATTAAACAATTTCCAATCCCTCGTAATCAGAAACATGTTAAGTCATTTTTGGAACTCACTGGTTATTATAGGAAATTTATTCCAAATTACAGTCAACTAGCACACCCTCTCACAAAACTTCTAAGGAAATATGTAACATTTTTGTGGACCTGTGAACAACAATTATCCTTCGAAACTTTGATCAATAAGCTATGTTCTCAGCCAATCCTACAATTTCCTGATATTTCACTACCTTTTACTCTAACTACTGATGCCTCCAACTATGCCATAGGTGCAGTTTTATCACAGGGTTTTTCCGGGAATGATCTACCTGTTGCTTTTTATAGTCGTATTTTATGTTAAGCAAAACAAAACTATGATGTTTCAACTAGGGAATTACTAGCCGCAGTGGCTGCTGTAAAACATTTTAGACCATACCTTTTTGGAAGGAAATTTAAGATAATAACTGACCACCGCGCTCAACAATACCTTGATTCAGTAATTGATCCCTCTTCTAGATTATTACGTTGGCGGTTAGTACTTCAAGAATACGATTATGAAATTCAATTAAAACCAGGTAGTTCAAATAAAGTAGCAGATGCTTCAAGTAGGGTCCCTCAGGTGTTAAGTTACGAACATTTTCTCGAACAACGATCATGAAATAAAATTATTAATGATCATGTAAAAGAAGTAGTTGGTAATTTATTTGATGCTGAAAATACTATTTCTTTATGTCATACTGTTAATGAAGATTTTAAAATGAATAAAGGTATCGCAGTTGATTTTAAAAATATTTTCGGTAAAGTTGAGGATTGGAAAGCTCAAAATCCAAAAATTCATTCATTCAGGCTCGCTGGGTGCGGATGTGCCGGGTGTGCACCGCACACAGGTGGTACATTCAAGGGGGCGGCAAACACAGGAATTTCCTCCAATGTTTTTTTATTATGTCATAACAACGACATCTATTGATCTATATCGAAAATAAATGGCAATTGAACAATTAATTCGGTGCGGGGACTTCCCCGTTGTACCGGGTACAATTTTTTTTTTTGAATTCCCCTGGCATCTCGACATTTTCAGTTTTCATGTAACGCACGGGCCACTCGTAGCATGATCTTGTTGTATTACAAAGTGAATAAATAAAACTAGTCAAATTGTGTCATACCCACATAAATCTTTGAGCGATTATTATAAGTGGAGACATTCGTAAACATACGACAATATCTACACGACAGATTTACTTAAATTAATTAAATAAAGTCGTGAATCATCATTAATGATTAGTAAATATAAACCGCACTTACCGGTTTATATTTACTATATTACTTACTATATTTTAGTTAGACGTGGTCCTGTTATGTGCCCACACGTGTGCACATTCCAATTTTGTGGGTGAATTAGTGCGTGATTACTCAAGTGTGCGCGTTCGAACTAGAAACGTTTTTATTATGTCTTTTTATTTATTATGTCTGCTATATTATGTTTCACAGATTCGAAATCATACAGGGGATTAGTGTTATTTGAATTATTACATAAGAAGTACCTCCTTGTATGGTTCTGGTCCGTTTCTAATTAAAATGTTATTCGATCCATTTCTTGAGTGCGTGACAAAATCACTAACTTAAGAAATTTATGTATTTATTGATTTGGGACACGTGTGTGAGCGTCACCCTAATATCGTTCTCAGATCGTAAATATTATTTTAATATTATTGGAACATTAGTTACTTCCTCTTATCTTAAGACGGGATTTTAACTGATCTTAGGGCTTTCGCTCACAACACAAGGGCAGTCTCACTCGAACCTTCAATTCGATCGATTCGAAGAATCTATTTCAATATTGTAATCTAATTCTTTCAATCCTTCAATCGGTTTCATTTTAATACTTAATCTTTAGAATTCCAAATCGATAAATATCTCAAGTTAAAATTAAGTTAAGTTAATTAAGTTCAGAACATTATAAATAGACAATAAATGAATTTACAAGAAGTTATTAAAGCTAAAGTGTATGAATTGTTGCCATCCACCTCTTCTCTTTCTGGGCACACGACAGTCCTATACAGGTGCGTAACCACAATTTTCTCATTAATGATAACAGACGAAAATTTAGTGACTTACTATTATAGAAAACTTTCTAATGGGGAAAACACTAATAGAGATTGGCTTGTATACTCTATTTTAGATTCAGTTTATTGTTTTTGTTGCAAAATGTTTGGTAAAATTGCAAGTAGTCTGTTTGGTTCGAACGGTTTATCGCACATATGGGCAACCCCCGGCCCGCGGGCATTTTGAACCCAATTAAAAAAATATTACATTAGGTACTTGTACTCACGGGAGTGACAGTGAGGCGGCAAACATCAAATTCTTTGATGTTTGCCGCCTCACTCTTTGATAATCGCAGCCACTCGACTTGCTCGATCAACTTCTTTAAGGTTTTCCGCCTCACGGGCGACACATCAAAAGATTTATTGCTTCTTAATTATTCTAAACAAGTTTATTCCAGATTATTCGTTTATTTTGCCTATATAAGCGGGTGGATGGCCTGAACGTTAGTTCAGTTCTATTTGAGCTACCGAGGTGATAACTTGGACAAGCGATATCCTAGCGAACTGCTCGAGCCGTCAACTTGCTTTGTGACTTTGTGTGCATCTCGAGTGGTTACTAACTATAGTTTGTTTAAGTTTATTGAACGAAAGGTAAACAAAAATGATGTCTGGTGGAAAGAAACGAAAAGTAGATACAGAGGGTCGCCATTTTCAAGAAAAATGGACTGAAGAATTCTTTTTTATCTTGCACAATGGTAAGCCTATTTGTTTGCTGTGTAATGAATCCATTTCAGTAATGAAAGAATTCAATATAAAGACGCATTACTCAACTAAGCATGCTACGCTGCACTCACTGACAGGACAATTAAGAACAGACAAAATCCAGAAGCTTACCGCAAATTTGGAAAAACAGCAACAAATGTTTCATAAACAAAGAACACAACTTGATAATGTTGTGAAAGCTAGTTTTATAGTCAGCTCAAAATTGGCAAAGGCATTAAAACCATTTGCCGAAGGAGAATTTATCAAGGAGTGTATGTTAGAAGTATGCGGTATTATGTGTCCTGAAAAGAAAAAAGAATTTGAAAACATTAGTTTGTCAAGACGAACTGTTGTTCGGCGTATAGAAATGATGGTTTTGAATCATTTTCCATAGCATTAGACGAGAGCACCGGCACCGATTTGTCTGACACAGCTCAACTGGCTATATTTATTCGAGGTGTTGATAAGGAGTTCACTGTTACTGAGGAATTGCTTACCTTACAGCCGCTAAAAGGAACCACTAGAGGAGAGGATATTTTTATTGAAGTTCAAAAGGTATTCACAAGATTTGGCTTGCCATCTTCAAAATTAATTGGAGTATGCACTGATGGTGCACCTTCTATGGTCGGCTTACGTAAAGGTTTCATCGGAGTTTTGAATGAAAAAGCAACAGAATTAAATGTGCAAAAAGATGATTTGATAGTCCTTCATTGCATTATCCACCAACAGAACTTGTGTTCTAAGTCCATTCGACTCCAGAATCTTATACATTCATAAGATTCTGGAGTAAAAACCATCAACTTTATTTGATCCTGAGGGTTTAACCATCGTCAGTTCAAGGCGTTTTTGGATGAAATATCAGCTGAATATAACGACGTACATATTATTGTGAAGTCAGATGGCTGAACAAAGGAAAAATGTTGAAACGGTTTTACGAGCTTAGAAATGAGATAGCAGACTTTATGAAAATAAAAGATAAACCACTATCTGAATTAAGTGACCCAAAATAGATATGTGACTTAGCATTTGTGGTCGATCTTACAGGCTATTTGAATGATTTAAATTTGAAACTTCAAAAACAAGGACAGTTAGTAAATGATTTGTACAGCCATTTAAAAGCGTTTCAGATCAAACTACGCTTGTGGGAGTCACAGATGCTGTCTGGTAACAGTTACCATTTCAACACGCTCTCTGCGTATGAAAATATTGCTTATGCTCAATATGCTGAAGAACTCAAGTTACTGTCGGAACAATTTTCGAACAGATTTTGCGACTTCAAAAACATGGAAGACTGTTTCAGTTTATTTGCTACTCCTACAACATATATTGTACAAAATGCTCCAATACACTTACAAATGGAGTTGATCGAGATTCAAGAAAACTCACTCCTAAAATCCAAATTTGAAGACGTAGAGTTGTGCGATTTCTACAAAAAATACCTAGGAGAAGACAATTTTCCGCAGCTTAGAAAATTCGCAAAAAGATTTATTTGTGCGTTTGGCAGTACTTATAAATGCGAACAGTTCTTTTCATTGATGACAGTTAATAAATCAACACATCGTACAAGACTGACTGACGATAATTTGGAAAATTCTTTACGTCTTTGTGTCAGTGGAATTAATCCAAATATCGATGGATTAGTTTCCCAAATTCAAGCTCAAGTGTCTCATTGATTTCGACGTATTTAACTTTCGTAGTTTGTAACAATTGCAAATTTAACGATTTAATTATAATGTACCACTTTTTTCAATTTCATTTTGTTATTTTAATAAATTGTACTATAATAACATTGTCGTATTATTTCATGTCTAATATCTATCGCATAAAATATTATCACTACTTTAAAATGCACTAAGTACTTTTAAACGCGGCCCGCGAACGTATTTGCACGCTAAAGTTTGGCCCTCAACATGTCAAAGGTTGCCCATACCTGATTTATCGGATCGGCAACATTTATCATTTATTTTGAAAAGACACGAAAAGAGCGATTTCCACAATGAAAATGTGAAATCATGGGTGCAATTAAATAATATGGTCAAAACTAAGACTACTGTAAATCAGATGCAACTGAGACTATTAGAGTCAGAAAAAAATGCAATATTTTGAGGTACTCAGACACAGGGTGTCCCATTTAAGAAAATACTAGTTTTGATAATATCTCAAAAATTAAAACATCTATATTTTTTTAAGTACACCACTGGATTCAACGTAATAAGTCATAAAACTTTTGTATTTAAATTTTGGTTGTATCTCCATAAATAACCGAGTCATAACAGATAATAAAAACCGGCAGAATTTAAGAATCACGCTGTATCTTCTAAACCAATCTAGTTAGCGTAGATCTGATTGCGCCATTAAACTAAACACTAAAAAAGAGAATAGGGCACACATCTTAGTTTTTTTGTATCTCTTACCGTTTAGCCTATACCCTATAATATCAACGAAAAAAAACCGCCCTGTACACTTCACCCCTTTGGGTTTAAAATAGACACCAGAACAAAAAGTATCTAATTCAAATAGTGTAAATAATTTTGATTGCCATGACTGAACTGTTGAGTGTTAATTTGAACGTTAAGTTAATAGTTTAAATGTTAACCATAACTAACTTGAAAATCAGATCTTATGGAAAACGTTTCTCTTGTTTCGTTTATTTTTCGACAGGGTAAAATATGTTCAAGGGCCCCTTCCGCTTTTGTTTTTGGACAGTTTTAATCCAATATAAACATTCTTAAATAAATAAACGCATTCATAATTCCCCCACTCCTGCTGTGGAGCAATCACAGTTTTTCGGAACAGGTTCGTGTCTGAACCTGGCACTGCTCTGACCTGTTCCGCAAAAATCACAGTTTGTATGATCCCTAAAAATGGCGCCATCTTGTGGTAAATTATCTAAATTCAAGTCTAAGATCGGCACACACACAGATACATTGAATAATATTGAAAGAGTTTCTCTTCACCATTTTAAATTTTGATTTGAAAATTATTACATGAACGCATTTAGGAATACTTATTATATTATTTGCTGTTTTCAATTCCCTTCTAAAACAATATTTTGCACTTTTTGGAAATTACTATTTTAATTTGATGTAGTGTAAAACTGAGTTTTGCCTCACATCATAGAAAACAACATGGCTACCATTTCTTCACAAACACGTCGAAGTTGTTAGTTGTGTTCGTCGGACGAATACAACCAACAGAACTAACAAGTCTGCCGGTGAACTGTTAATCTGTTTGCAAGTCTAGTTTAACACGTTTAAATCAAATTATTGTGAAACAATTGGTGATTTAAATTTTACCATGTGGTTTGAAGGTGACGTTGTACAGCTCGTAAAAGCTTTAAATGTACAATGGTGTACACTTCACCACTTTGGTTTAAAATAGACACCAGAACAAAAAGTATCGGTACAACCACAGTCTACGGTCTAAGCCGTTTTTTTCGAAATTTTACAAAATACCGAATTTTGCTTAGTTGGATTTACTTCTGATGATAAAAAAGAGTGAAAAACACTAGTCTCTTGAGTAATTAAACTTACATTTTGCTAATAAATTGTGTCTGAAAGTTACCTTTTTTCGGATGTTATATTCGTCGTTGCTGTGCTAGTTAAGTGCTAATGACGCACTTAACACGTAGATTTCCTCTCAATTTTAGTCGTGCCAAATTATCTCGAGATTTTATGCTTATTATTGTATGAAATAAAGCTTATAAAAAACCAACTTACAAGTTTTAAGGGGGAGGTTGGCAAGGCTCTAGCACTGGGGCCCGGGCCCAGGCTTGCCGTGTCATATCATAAACCTTCGATCCTGGCCTTCGACAGAGATCCTTGCTTGGGAGCCCGCATTAAGATGTGGGGGCCATGCTCCTTAGGATGGGGGCATGGCTGCTACAGTGTTGTGAAACAACCCCAAGTACCAAATCTGTGTATTAATTACGGATGTCAAGTTAGCCATAGATTTTCAAATTTCATTATTTCTATACATATTCAAGATAAATAGATTGTTTTTACTTTAGGGTGTAAATAAAACATTGAATTATCAAATTGTGATACAAGCACCCCAATTTTCAATTTAATATTTTTTATCACACCCTTAAATAATGAAATTAAAAAAAAAATCAAGTGTGCCGTCTCCTATAAAGAAGTTAGCAACAAGTATGGATTCAGCACACATTAAACTATTATTTAAATAAATAAAATTCAGACCATATGAAAAAAAAAAGAAACAATATCAACTGCCAGCCTGAGAGAGCGGTCGGATAAATCTTAAAATATTTTAAAGTGTGACGTCTCTCATAAAAAAGTTAGCAACAAATATGGATTCAGCACACGTTCAACTATTATTTAAACAAATAAAATTCGGACCAGATTACTTTTATCATACAAAAAAAAAAAACAATATCAACCGCCAGTCTAAGATAGCGGTCGGACAAATCTTAAAATATTTCAAAGTGTGCCGTCTCCCATAAAAAAGTTAGCAAAAAATATGGGTTCAGCTCACATTAAACTATTATTTAAACAACCACCTTACTTTTATCATACGAAAAAAAAAGAAAGAATAGCAGTCACCAGTCTGAGAGATCGGTCAGATAAATCTTAAAATATTTCAAAGTGCGCCGTCTGCCATAAAAAAGTTAGCAACAAATATGGATTCAGCACACATTAAACTATTATTTAAACAAATAAAATTCGGACCACCTTACTTTTATCATACGAAAAAAAAAAAGAAACAATATCGTTCGCCAGTCTGGGGGTGCGGTCCGATAAATCTTCAAATATTTCAAAGTGCGCCGTCTCCCATAAACAAGTTAGCAACAAATACGGATTCAGCACACATTAAACTGTTATTTTAACAAATAAAATTCAGAACACCTTACTTTGGTCATACGAAAAAAAAAAATAAGTTGAGAACAAATAAGAACTCAACACACAACCTTTATTTACACAAATAAAATTTATTGCACCCAACTTTTATCATAGGAGCTGGAGAGTCAATTTTGATTTCTAAATTGACAATCCATTTCAAATTGCTTTGTATAAATCTTCGAATATTTTAAGGTAGAGTGGGGCAGGTTGGGACACTTCAAATTTTTATCTTTCTGAAAGGGCTACACGTTCCGTATTTTGGGGGTTGAAACAATAACAATTCAATTGTGTTCTTAGTTTTGTGCTAGAATCGAAATATTTAGTAGAGGTATTTGGAAACATCATAAAGTGCTGCACAAAGTATGTTTTGTGCTTATTAATTCCTCGTGTAGTGAATTATTTTTGGGATAGCTTTTCAATTCGTAAATGAAGTATGTTAGAGAATGGACATTTGTGCACTAAATAAACTATACTTTATTCGCGTTGAACATTGCGAAATATAGATTCATCTCATGTAAACACATTTCAAATACATGGAGCAGATTTGGACTTCGGAGGTGGGGCAGTTTGGGACTGCTAAATGTCTATATAGGCCAAATTATAAGTTGGACGAATATGGGTACTTTTAAGTCAATATTTTCAGGGACTCAAAGAATGGTTTCGACATATCTTTTGGTAATGATAAGTTATTATTTTCAGGAATGAGATGTTAAGTTAAGTTTAATGCCCAGTTTGCCTATCTGAATTAATTTTAAATACAGTTTTAGACAATAAACAAATGCGATAATAATTGTTTTTCGGTGTATGGGGCACATCTGGACAATCTATTTTTTTACAAGAAAACTGCTGGATATCTTTTTAATTAAACTGTAAAAGTAGTTTCTGGACATGTCAAGTTATCGTTTAAATATAAATTTATAGCTTTTCGCTACAGCACACGTTAAGGGTCCTCGTCATGAAATGACCTTGAATCACGTTTTATAGGAAACCTTAACAAACGCCTTTACCTCTACAGACTTTGTTAATGAATATATCGCGATAGTGTTTATGTAAAATCTTATCATATTACGATATCGCTTTTCCAGAATATTAATTTTTCTTCTAGTTTTTGAAGTAAAAAAATACAATGTTTGATTTTTGCCCTAATTTTTATTTCAAAAATTAGAAAAAAATATTATTTTTCTAAAAAAGCCATATGGTAGTAAAGTATTACAAGATACTACATAAAAAAATAATCGCAATATATTTATTAACAAACTCTGTAGAGCTAAGGGCGCTTGTTTCGGATTCCCATAAGACATGCTTCAAGGTAATTCCGTGACGAGGTGCCTTAAACTGCTATTTAAACAAATTTAATTCAGAACATCAAACTTCGGTTATACATAAAACTCCTCATTAACTCGAGAAGTGATTTTACCTTGCTGTTCCAGAGTATATATAAACAAAATTATATTCACAATATATATTATATATTTTGAATATACTTAACACGTTCGCTGCCGACTCGGCCTATATGACCGAAAATAAAGTTTCCTTCCAGGCCAACTCGGTCTATATGACCGAGAACCTCAACATGTTCGATGCGCCGACTCGGTCCACGTGACCGAGTCAATTTTTCCCGTCCCACACGCCAACTACTCGGTCTGGCATACGTATATCAATGTTGAGTGACCGAGTAGGCGTGTAGGAACGGATGCGACATGCCAGTTTGTGGCGTGCAGTTCTCCACACTATGAAATTTAGGTACAAAATAAAATCAAAATATAAATTCGATACAAACTCAAACTTTATTGTAAAACAAAAACGGCGAATCTTGACAAAACAATATGTACTCAAAATATCAAAAAACGTAAATTATACATTTTTAGACATGAATAAATGTAAATTTATGAAATTAAACGAAATTCTTCTAGAAGTCATTCCACACTATACCTGTGTACTTTGTTGAAACACTTTAGGCACATATGAGGTTCGCCTTCACAACCTTTACAATATAATCTAATCTTGCCCAAATTCCTTGCTATGCGCCAGCCGTGGGTCTTCTTCGCAGTCTCATAACAGCTTCTGCACACTTTTCGTTTGTTGATATCAACTTCTCCTAATTCGTGACGCGGTCGACGTTTTTTGTTTGGTGTATGGTTTTCTTCGGCTTCTACATTTTCTGCGACTGGGGGACGCTCACTGCATAATTTGTACGCAATGGATTTACGGAAATCAAGAATGCCTGTGTCGGAATTATTTACTTCTTTGTACATAATCCACGCGTTTACCACAGCAGTATTTAGCAAGATTTCGAAAGCTAGCTTTCTGTACCATTTTATGGTCTTTCTAAGAGGCGACTGATATGCGGTCATTTGATCCGACTGATCGACAGACGATTTTCCTCGGTTGTAGGCCATTATCATATCGGGTTTTTCTTTGATTTGTTCTCGACGGTTTCTCACTTGAACTATTGAATTGGAGTGTTTTGTTGAGAGCATCAATACATATCTCTTGTCTCTCTACGAAAGCACATTTATTCCTTTGCAATTTTCTTGTGCAATATTTTCTCCAACTTTTAGTTTTTTCTGGACTACAAATTTCGGATTACCTTTGCGGTTTTTTCTCAATGTACCTACTAGATGCGTTTGCCTATTTATAAGTTATTCTGCTAATGGTAGGCTGGTGTACCAATTATCGGTAACCATGGTCCAATCAAGTACAGGTTCAGCTAGTTTCATCACTACCCCCGACGGTGTTGTTTGATTATTGTCCAGATTTTTGCCGGCTGTTCGAGATCTGGTTCAATGGTTCTTCAACCAGTGCTCAGAGGAGAACAACAACTGTATTTCGAACAATATTATTTTTTACCTGGATTCAAAATTGCCTAGGAACGCTCTTATTGTTTAATTAGTATAACCACACAACTTATTTGCTAGGTGACAGGGTGTTCAGAAAGAATACTCAGGAATAGTTTCATACATTTATTTGCAATAATAAATCAACATAGCTAAAGAGATCGAAATAAATAAGTCAAACAAGATTTAATCAACTTTATTTCGACAAGTATCTTCAATCAGATTAACATCGATAAAAGAAACAAAGATATAGAATGTAATAATAGTCAGTAAAGGAATTCTTTATTAATCCACTCAACATAATATCAGTATAAGTAATGATAATCAACTCAACAGTAAATAAGTAGACTTTATTAAGCAACTCAACATAAACTCAATATAAATGGTAATAACAAAGTGGGTAATAGGTTCAGCAAATTAAATAGAATTTTATTAACGTTCAACAGAATTTCAATACAAACAAAAAATATTAAAAGGTTAATCGGTTACAAGAAAAATCACAGAATACTCCAACACAAAGTAATCAAAGGAAACATGTATTTATGGCGATTACAAATATTATTACAATGATCTATAATCGACAGAAGTAACTCAACGGCGCGCGCGTTGTGTTAAGGTTCGCAACGTAAGTCGTGCAGGGCAGTTCTCTCGTTAGCAATTGAAAAGAAAATATATAAATGTGAAAATTGCAAAGTTAAGTTACGAGAAATAAGCCATGCCTTTATCAACAAAGGGGAGTGAAGCAAATCAGTAGTAAGATTTGTTCACGAATTATTATCCAAGTTTGTGAATAATAGTAGAAATAGAAACAGCGTAATAATAAGAGATTAAAGGGACAATTCTAATTAGGGAGTGTATAATTATGAGTAAAACAGAGTTTATTCAAGCTAAAGTTCAAGTGAATGATTTACTTGAACAGGATAAATTACTTTTTAGAGTTAATCAGAAGTAATACATGAAATGTGAAATTATGTAATCAAGAATGAGTAAATGATTGTGGGCTATCACAAAAGAAGCCGGAAGTTTAATTTAGAAAATCGAATTACTTAATATTTATTTTAAGGGAATTTATTACATCACACAGTGTTTATAACTTTGATTCTTTAACTTAAGAAAAGAAAAGTTATAATGTGCAAATAATTAAGTGCAGGAGATGAAGCTAGTTATATTTAATAAACCAGAAAGAAAGTATTAAATAATTAATATCTTAATAACTAATTAATGTTCTAAGGAATAATGGATAAATAATTAAATAACTAATAAAATTAATAATCAAGCGACACAGTTTCAGAATGCTGCAACGAGTAGCAAAAGGAGAAGTCCCCTTTAGCAGCTAAGTTCTCATCACAAACTGTTTTGTAGTAGCCTCTTAAGATTGAAAGTTACTACTATGTAAGCTTTGTGTAACGTGATGCAATTAGTTTAGCATTAAGGTGGTTTGTGAGGGGATTCAGAAAAACGTGGTGAGAAATGGCCTCTTGAACACGATTTCCTGGTTTGTCAAGAAAATTAGAGAAAACGTGGTAAGAAGTAGCTTCAAAAACACGAATCCCTTAAGCAATTAATCCAAGTATGCCCGGAAGCAGCCCGATCTTTGCATACTCAGAGAAACTACCCCTTTCCAGACAATATATAGTAAAATTATCTAACTAGCTAGAAAAACGTGTGGGAAATAGCCCCAAGAGCACGGATTTCTTTTGAAAATTCTCAAAGTATGCCCGGAAATAGCCCGAACAACGCATACTCCGAAGAGAATTCAAAGCTAGCAAGTTAACTTCACTGATTCACTTCACAAACACACCTAAGTACTTAATTGATTGAATTTAATTGAAAGTTGCACAAACACTGTGAGATTAAATTAAATTTATAAACTCTGTTATCGCAAATTGAATATAGAAATGGAATAATTTATTACGTGAGAAACTGATTGAAAGTAATTGTTAATTAAGGCATAGGTTATATTAGGACTTTGTTTATGTGTTGCACTTGGGAGGACAATGTAAAGACAATGTTTAAGTTTTGTCTCCCAAGGGGAGCCCTTACCTTAATTCAGAAGATGTTTATTGTTTGAAAACTAACGAGAGAATGTGCTGCGCTAAGTAGCGCGAGTTATTTTGTATAACGCGAAAGCGGTGGGGGCACGCGAACATTTTCGCCTTATTCCGTCTGACGTGTAAGGAGCGAGCGCGCCCGAGTTGGTGGTGGGGCTCGACGTGAATCGGTCCCGGATCAGATAAGTCGTCCGTCCTCTCCTGCTCAGCACTCTGAAAGTCCGGGAGCAAGCCTGGCTGGTTTTTGCCTAAGCGGTCCATGACCCCGGGTTTTATGCTTTGAGAACGAATTAAATTTAGAATAGAATGCCAAAATCAGAAGGAATAATATTTAACTTTTTAACTCTCGCAATTTAATTTAGAAGTAGAAAATATTAGTTGCACTATTTAACACCGCCCCCCTTGAACGGGTTGACTCGTTCAAGAGAACAATGTAGCTTAATTTAAAACTAGAGAGTAATAAAAAGAAGTATAATAAACAATTATTTGGCCAATACAGAACCTGTTACCTACAGTCAGATGTTTTTTAACGTATACCGTTTTGTAACTGCGGTTCCATTTGAGGAGGATGTAACTCCCCTCAGTCTCCACATCCTTCGGCGGCACCATGCTCGACGCGGAACTGACACCGTGACCCCGAAGGCTGTGACCGGCTGCTCCTCGAGATCGAAGGCCGGATTGAAAGGGATCACCTCCTCAAATGTGATCCCGGATCTGGCAGGAGGGGGAGAGAATGAGACCTTACACGTGTCCAGTACCGACATCGCTTCTTCCCAGGCTTTGTTGAATTCGTAGGTTTGATATACGCTCAACTCTTTCACCGCGTCCCGGCGTAGCGTAGCATGGTTAGGCCCTAATGGCTGACCCGTGCGAGGTTCGGAAACGATGCTATTAATTAGCTGAGACATCTTGCCGTGGCTAAAAACAGCTGAATAATGACAATTTCGCGACAAATTATTATACATATAGTTAAGGGGGAGCAACAAAAAAACCTTTGATCGGTCATGCGTGTTGTCCAGAGATTCTATAATTTGAAACAAAGAATGCGCATGCGCCAAATTTTATAAAATAACCAAAGAATGTGAGCGTATTGTGAAAGTACAAATCTGTGCGTAAATTTAAAATTTAAGAAAGATAATTAGGCGTGAGTAGGAAGTTTGCATAATTGAGTGATAGGGCGAATAAACGTGGAATTAGCGGTTTTTACTGTTACTACCCTGATTAGTCGGTCCTTGCTGTCATGTACCTTTTCGACTTTAGCGAGCATCCACTTGGTAGGGGGTAGATTCGGATCCCTGATTATCACGATGTCGCCCACTCGAAGCGGAGATTCGGCATCGCACAGTGGCTCATTTGCCGAAAAACGCGGACAAAAATCAAAAATCATTGCGATTAAAACAAAAGCTAGTACATAAGGGTTTTCAAGGTCGCTGATTATGAATCTGATGTTATTTTTTCAAAATTCAAAATAGCCGATCCAAAATGGCGGACAAAATTTTAAAAATGGTCTGATTAAAACAAAAGTGGGTATATAAGGGGTTTTACGGTCTCTGATTATGAATATGATATTATTATTTCAAAAATCCAAAATGGCGGATCCAAAATGGCGGCCTGATGAAAATAGAAATTGGGACATAAGGTTTTTCCAGGTTGCAAATAAGAAATCTTATATCATTTTTTAAAATTCAAAATGGCAGATTTTTTACTTGCGCAACGTCAGTACAAAACTTAAATATAAAATTCATACTTCTATTCAGTCATGTCCGAGCTGGCGTCGGATTGGTCCGAAGAATCATTACCCGCCATTTTCGCATACGCGGGGAGCAAAAGGCGAATCGCTTCGCGTGACAATGTTTCGCTTTTCTTCGGCGGTGTTGGACGTAAACTTGAAATCAGCGGATCTGAAGAGACAAGCAGCCAATGCATTACATCCGTCATTGTGCTTTCCCTAGATGATTTTCGGGAGTTATTTTCTCGGTATTTTTTTATATCTTTATTCCGGGATTCTTGAGCTTCCTCCGAAAGTTTTCCGATGGGCAGTGGTGCCCATTCGACAATACGAGACCATGTATTAGCACCTGGTGAATCGACGTAGGCATGTAGTACCATGGGAACTTGTCAACAATCATTTTCGCAGTTTCTTTGCAATAATCTTCAAAAAGAGCTACATTTACACCAAAACCGCATGACAAGACCTGCATTATAATGTGAGCGCGATTAAGATATTCCACGTCTATACTCAGAATTTCGGCGGACACAGAAGAGTTAGCAAAAAAACGCCTAGCTGTGTTGCCATCGTTACTATTTCCGAATCCGCCTGCCTTTGGAGTGTCAATCATAAGTCCAAGTCGCACCTTGAAACCCCTCTGCATTGACGATTTCCGCATTTCCACACTTTTTTTATCCTGCTCGGATCGCGCCTGCCATTTTGTAATTTCTAGTTTATATCCTAATTGTACAAAAAACTCCATAAAATGTATCCACGCATGTAATGAGGCTAAACCGAACTTGAATTTTGAATCTTCTACTGGCAATGACATAACCTCCTCAAGCTTGTTAAATTGTTTCGACGTGGCCCCACACAAATAGCATCGCATGTTCGAACTTGTGATCGTAACTGTGTTTCTAACTTTTCCGTCAATCATTGTAAACAGTAGTTTGTATGTCACAGTAATGTCTTTTCCGTCTATAAAAGTATCAAATGGAACAAGCGTAGCTATTTGATCATCAAGATATTTACTTTCCTGCAAGGTTGGCGTAACATTTTTGCGAATATACTCTATTTTTATCGGACTGCAAAATCGCGGAGAGGAAGGTCTAGGATTTTGCCAAATCAATAGGTCTGGGTCTTCACTGCTCGTTAATCGTAACGGTACAAGCGATGTTAATAGCATACTCGAATCTGAAGCATTTTCGTCATCAAATTTTTGTTTGTATTGACTTTGACCGGAAGATCCGTCGAATCCATATTTTATAATCAAAAGCAAATTTCTTACTTTTTCTCGAGATATAGTATTAATTACGGGCGTTTGTGTGGAAAGAATTCTGCTTGTTCTGTGATCCAACAAAGATTGTAATGGAACTTTTGCTGTTGTCTCAGTAACCTCAATACCTGGAGGATAACAACAAGTTTTCGCTACCGCAACTCTATGATATGATGGATACACAGGAACGCCATTCTCCAGTTCCCTTTTTCTTATCAACCGATACGTCTTTCTCGTCATCTTACCTTCAACGAGATCGGAAAGTGCACGATCACCAGAAATTTCTGTACAAGGAGAAACTTCAGCAGATTTAACTGCTCTCTTGTATTTCGCAACTTCAGACGAGGACATAGTTCCGATGTCTTTGATAACGGCAGCAGCATCGGTAGCTCCGGATGCACGAAGACTCATGCAGGTTGCAAACGATAATTCCGCCGGCCTATGTGCTTTTAGTAAGTTTTCCGACCTCCGCCTCTTTGTTCGGTCTGTTAGTTCATCGAAGTTTTTTAACGGTCGACCTTTGGATTTTCCGCTTGCAGCCTTTGTAGTACTTTTAACCGGGCCGCCATTCTGAAAAATGTATTAGAATCATTATTATCTAAATGAAAAAGGAAATAAAATAACTGCAAGTTCATAATAAATACATTTCATAATAACTGTAAACTTATAATTTTTATTGTTAAGCAATAATTTGTGTTATTAAATATACATATTGATTGATTTTTACCTTCAGTTCAATTTTTCCTTGCAGCCAATCCGAATTTTTTGTAAGAAACCGTTCGGTTGTTCGGCTACTTTCAATCTATTTATTTTTCATTAATATCAGAAGATTCTCGATCTTCAAATGAGTCATCTGCGTGTAATTTGAATGGCTTCTTGATTTTTGTAGACACGCATTTCTCTAAAAGTTCAAGCTTCTCGCGATGTTCGAGGTGGAAATGTTTTTTTATAAAACCAAAAATTTCCTGCCTACTACATTTTACATCCGCGGTATTCGCTGAAACAACAAAAATTGTTAAATAAAAACAATTCCAGAAATGTAAGTATTTTTTAGTAATTAAGTAATTTTAGTAGTTTTTACTTATTCAGTAATTTACCAGTGACATTGAATTTAACATATAGGTGGTTTTCATTAATTAAAAAAGATAATTCTGCGTTTCCCAATTTTTAAACGGTTTCTACTCCAGCCCGCGCTTTTTGGTGAGGCACGGACGTACACATTCAAACAGGCATAGAAACATCAGAGGTACCTCGTGGTACGAGAACTTGGATAAAATCGAAAGAAGATATTCTAAGCTTTCCTTAAAAAAAAGGAGACCGCTAATCTCGACTGATCTCACTACTATTGTTATAATTTTACGAAATGTACTGAATATACAGCATCGGTAAATGTCAATATTTGACGTGAAAGTTTAAACCCATTATAAATTTTAATTATGTGTAACAACATATGGAATATGGTCTACTTACCTTCGTCAATGATGTCCATTTTGCCGAATTGGAAACAAGCACTTTGAACAATAAATATACGTGTTCAAAAACCGCTTGATTTTCCGTGATTTTTACGACGCGAGCGCGCTGCACAGCTGACTGACTTTGAGCCGGTGTTACACGTTATTCATGAGGGCCCAACTCATTGTGGACCCGGACCTGTATACAGTGGCGCCTCCTCTACAAGGTTCCGGGGTACAAAAATGAAATTACGATTTTCATTTTTTCGACTTTTGTCCGCGTTTTTCGTGAAATGGGCCACTGTTCATCGTGCCATTTATTTCTTGTTTGCATGGATTGAAGATAGTCAGTACTCCACCTTTTCCAGAATTGTTGCGTAATTTTCGAGAGGATTTGCCAACGCGAAAGTCGATTTTCGCCCAAATCCAGGAAAGAAGGTTCTACCGGAGTTTTTAATGCGGAGCCTATTAGAAAGTGCCCAGGGGTGAGAATATTCAAATCTTCTACGTCGTCTCCGATTCTGCATAACGGACGGGAGTTTAGGCACGCTTCTATGCGACACAAAATGGTAATAAATTCTTCAAGCGTCGGGGTAAAAGCTCCTATCACTCTCTTCAAATGGTATTTTACGGATTTTACGCCAGCTTCCCATAAACCGCCGAAGTGTGGAGCTGAAGGGGGAATAAACTCCCATGCTATGTTTTCTGCTGAAAAGTAGTTATGAAGATTTGGGTCTCGAAGGGCGCCCTTAAAAGCTCTTCTTAGTTCGGAATTTGCCCCTTGGAAATTCGTACCGCTATCGCTGTAGATAGTATCCGGACATCCTCTTCGTGCGATGAAGCGCTGCAATGCCGCCAAGAAACCCGCCGACGAGTAGTCAGTCACCGCTTCTAAATGGATTGCTCGTGTCGAGAAACACACAAATACTGCGATGTAGGTTTTTCTCGCTTGGTGACCTCTCCCTTTGAACTGACGGACGGCAAAGGGACCAGCGTAGTCCACTCCTAGGTGCGAGAAAGCTCTCGAAATTGAACACTGAGCTTCCGGGATAGAACTCATTTTCTGCGTTGACAACTTAGCAGCTTGTCGGACACACACTATACATTCTCGGATTACGGTTTTAGTTAAATTGCGGGCATTAAGTACCCAGTATTGGTTACGCAATACTTGCAGAGTGAGCTGCAAACCTCCATGTAAAGTGGTTTTATGAAAGTATTTTAAGATTAAACGGGTAATATGATGATTTGATAGAATTACGGGGTGCTTTTGTTCGAAGCTCAGATCCGTCGCGTATTCTAGCCGACCTCCGACTCTAATAAATAAACCCTTCGTCATCCAAAAAGGGCGACAGTTTTATTAACGGTGAGCTTTTCGCAATCGACTTGCCTTTCGAGAGGCACTGTAATTCATCAGAAAATGTGGTCAATTGAACACGGGTGTGAAGTTACCAATAGATTCAGCCAATAGATCATAAAAAAATTTAAAAAAAACAATATATTTGATATTTTTCTCCACAGGCCTACTCATTGTACTCCATTCTAGATGATAACATTGATAAACCCGGTTTACTACACTTTTCTACCCCTATACCTCCCCTAATTCTGTTTGATTATCAATTTTCATTATGTGCTCCTCAAAATTTTCAAGTTATTTTTATATACACATGTTCCCCATACTTCTATTAATCAATTAGAAAAGAAAACATTTTCACACCGCACCCCCGTAACCCCAAAAAAAATAAAAATGCATACTGGATTAATACCTATTTTTCGCCATTAAATTTTCCAAATATTAAAACTGTTTATGTACACACGTATTGCTTGCCTATGTTTCAACAAATATAAAATAAAAAACAAACTACCCCCGGTAATTGCTCCTCTCACTATTGAAAATATTTACTCACAGGCGTTTTCTTCATACTTCAATTGTTCATTTATGATAAAAATATTTTTCACACCGTAGCTCCCCCACCCCTAAAATATGCGAATTTGAAAAATTACTGGATTTTTCATGACAAATAATTAGATTTCAGTAATTGCTCCTCCAAATTATAAAAATATTTTTACACAGGCGTGTTCCCCATACTTTCTTTATTCAGATTCTACAGTCAAATTATTCACACCGAACTTCCCCCGCCCCTAAATAATTGCGAATATAACACGTGATCATCTCTCGATGTTTATGATAAATAATTAGTTTTCAGTAATTGCTCCTCTGAGTTTTGCAAATATTTTTACACAGGCGTGTTCGCCATACTTTATTTATTCAGATTTTACAATCAAATTTTTCACACCGAGCTTCCCCCACCCCTAAATAATTGCGAATATAACACATGATATGATTTCGATATTTTATGATAAATAATTAGTTTTTAGTAATTGCTCCTCCGAAATTTGAAAATATTTTTGCACAGGCGTGTTCCCCATACTTCATTTGTTCAGATTCAACAATCAAATTTTTCACATTGAACTTCCCCCACCCCTAAATAATTGCGAATATAACACATGATCATCTTTCGATTTTTTATGATAAATAATTAGTTTTCAGTAATTGCTCCTCCGAAATTTGAAAATATTTTTGCACAGGCGTGTTCCCCATACTATATTTGTTCAGATTTTACAAACAAAATGTTCACACCAAACTTCCTTCGCCCGTAAATAATTGCGAATAACACATGATCATTTCTCGATTTTTTATGATAAATAATTAGTTTTTAGTAATTGCTCGTTCAAATTTTGAAAATATAAGAGGCGTATTACCTATACTTGATTTGTTAATTTTGATAAACACAATATTTAAACTAAAGTTTTCCTACTTCTAAATAATTGCGAATGATCAACTTATTAAATAGAATTTATTCTGCTGAGAAATAAATTATTATTATTATTTTTTTTTTTTGTAGTGGAAGGGGAAAATCCATTTACGGACGAAGTGTCGGACTCCCTCCAGACTGGAGGACTACCGACTAAAAACCCCTTCCACTTACCGGCTTCGACTGCAAGGTCATTAGCCGGTTTACTCAACCATTTATTATCTTCTTCGAATGGGAGTAGAATAAATAAAGATGTAAAATAAATAAAACAGTAAAAATTAAAATATCTTAACCTAATATCACAGATATTGGTGCCATAGTTGTAAAAGACCATGGCACCGCGTACACAAAAAAAAGGGACAAACGTACCTTAAAACTAATATCACTCAACGGACGACATCGAGGTTGTAAAAGACCCCGATGCCGCAACCAGTTATCACAGATAAAACAGCATTGGGATTGTAAAGAACCCCAATGCCGGAACCGACACAAAACAAAACAAAATAAAACCTAAACCTAATATCACTAAAGACGACACCGGGGGTGTAAAATACCCCGATGCCGAACCCTACACGAAACAGACAACACAACTTAGAACCTATTATCACAGATGGACGGTATCAAGGTTGTAAAAAGACCATGATACCGGAACCTAAAACTATTTACAAAAGTGCTTCAGAGTTGTAAAGACTCTGAAGCAGACACCACACAAAACTAAACCTAATGCCGCACCCTAAAAACTATATAAAATATGTGCCCCAGAGTTGTAAAAGGACTCTGAAGCGAACGACCACAAAACTAAAAAGGTGACAGCGAAGTTGTAAAAGGACTTCGATGTCACTAAACATGGATAAGACAAAACAAATTAATAAATTAATAATAAATTAACAAGCAATGACAAATACTAATCGCTAAAATCGCTTCAAAAGACTCGTATCACGTAGAAACTTTAGACACGTTTCTACGGACCCCTTATCATTTGCCAGTACTGACGCCACATTACCACCAAGCCTCAGCCTATTACGCTCTAAAGCGTAGGCTGGACACTCCAATAATACATGCTCCACCGTTAACCGGTCGTGACATATCGAGCACTCTGGCTCTTCGTCGCCGGTAAGAAGATACGAGGAGGTTAAGTTGGTGTGCCCTATGCGGAGACGGCACAGGGCAACCTCCTCTCTCCTCGTAAGTGTAACCGGCGACCGCCAGGGAGTCACGGAGAGCTTTATGGACTTTAGTTTGCTCTCGGAGCCATTCCAACTCTCTTGCCAATTTTCTATAATTTTTCTCTTGATGTACCCTTTAACGTCGTCTGGACGTACGGCTACATCATCTATGCCGTCCGCTTCCGCTGCTTGACGAGCAGCTTCGTCGGCCAGCTCATTGCCCTCGATACCCACATGTCCCGGAGTCCAGACGAACACAATCGTCTTTCGCAACCGGGACACTTCAAATGTCGAGGCTTGTATGAGCTGGACCAGCGGATCGGCTGAGTATAGTGACGCTATACTTTGGATGGCGCTTAGAGAGTCGGAGCAAATAAGGAACGAGCTATGGTGGTAGTTTATTATACAAATGCGAAGGGCTTGATATAGTGCGTACAGTTCGGCGGTGTACACGCTGACACGCGACCACGAATGTGAGATGCCGTCGATAACGACGGCAGAGCCCACACCGTGGTCTGATCTCGAGCCGTCCGTGTACAACCGCGGAGAGTCCGGGTATTCAGCGATGATTTGGAGGAAACGGCCCCTTAAGACGTAGGGGCACATATCGCTTTTCTTGTCTGAGGTCAGATCCAGCCGACACCTAACCCTTGGCATAAGCCAAGGGGGTACCTCCAGGAATCCGACCTTGAATACCCTTGGGAGACTAATATTGAGACTCTCCATAAGCTCCTTCGCACGGACGCACACCTGCCTACTGACGGTAGGTCTTCTAGCGTATATTCTCTGCTGCTCTGTAAATGTAACAAAATGCCGTCGGTTAGTGTGTCCCCTCCTCGCACGCATTGCCGCCGCGTATTGCAACACGAAGCGGTTGCGGCGTGCGGACAGTGGAGGGACACCCGACTCGCAGCAGAGACTCGGTGTGGGACTCGTCCGGAAAGCACCTGTGGCATATCTAAGACCGGCATGGTGAACAGCATCTAGGGCTTTTAACCAGGACTTTCTTGCCGAAGAGTATACTGCGCAGCCGTAGTCGACTCTAGACAAAACCAGAGCCGTGTAAAGCTGCAGCAGTACTTCTCTTCTAGCGCCCCAGTTGATGCTGGCAAAACATTTTATAACGTTCAACGCTTTTTTTGAGCGTTGGACCAGCTCATCGATGTGGGCCCGATAGTTTAGACTCCTATCGAACCTCAGCCCTAGAAAGCGGATACTTTCGATCACTTGTATCCTCGTGCCCCGGAGAGACAATCCGGGGTCACGGTGTGGATGTCTGAGTCTACAAAAGTGGACGCATGAGGTTTTCGTTTCAGAGAAACGAAAACCTCTAGACTCAGCATCGCCGTTCACCTTGTCGATGACCACTTGCAGTTGACGATTTATGGCGGGGATGGTATCTCCCGCCATGTATATTACTAGGTCATCGACATATAGACACTTTTTAACAGGGGAATTTACGGATGCAGCGATTTCATTTACAGCGATTGCAAATAGTGTTACGCTAATGGTTGAACCTTGGGGAATCCCGTACTCCAACACAAACTGTGAGGATTCGATATCCCCAATTTTCACTTTAAACGACCGATCAGACATAAAGGATTTAATGAAAAGGGGCAGACGGCCCCTAAATCCCCATTCATATAACTTTTGGAGAACTCCGTACCTCCAGGTCATATCATATGCCTTCTCTAGGTCAAAAAACACCGCTACGAGGTGTTTTCTCTCTAGGAAGGCATTTTGGATGGAGTTCTCTAGGCAGACTAACTGGTCAACGGTACTATGGTACTTTCTGAATCCCGCCTGGTACTTTGCCAGGAGACCATTCGTCTCCAGCATCCATACCAGACGGTTGTTGACCATTCTCTCCAAGACTTTTCCCAAGCAGCTCGTTAGTGATATGGGCCGGTAACTATTGACGTTTGTGGGGTCCTTATTCGGTTTAAGAAGAGGCAGTATAGTGGCGACTTTCCAACGGCTGGGGTAGACGCCCCTATCCCATATCATGTTGTAGATGGCCAACAAATACTCCCTCATACTTGAGGGAAACTGTCGGACCATCTGATATGGGATGCCGTCTGGACCTGGGGCTTTCGACTCACCCATTGATCCAACTGCCTCTTCAAATTCTCTCGAGAAAAACGACGAATTATAACACAAGGACCCCATCGAGGAGAAATCTAGAGGGACTTCTCGATTACCCTTTTCACCCAGGAACGACATTTCGTAGTTACGAGAGCTACTAGCGGAGCTAAAGTTAGACGCGATTGCATCCGCTATTTCCAGTGTGTCGACTATTTCACGCCCATCGATCTTTATGATGGGTGCTACGGCTGGGAATTTCTTCCCAGCTATTGCACCCACCTTTTTCCACACCTCACCAACTGGTGTGTTCAGCATGATCGTCGACACGTAGCTCTCCCATGATGACCTTTTGCTTTCAAGAATTGTGCAGCGTGCTATAGCCCGCCGCTTCTTGAAAGCTATCAGGTTTTCCTGGGTGGGGACTCGCTTGAACTTGCATAAAGCCCTCTTCTTCTCCTCTATTGCCACCTTTACTTTTGGGTTCCACCAGGGAACAGGTGGACCGGCCATTATCCCACTAGACATGGGGATATGAATACTTGCTGCTGCTATTACCCGTTCTGTGAAGTCTTGCACGGCGGTCTCGACATCGTCACTATAAGACGTAGGCGGATTAAGACTGGCTTGAAAACCAAGCCAGTCTGCTTTGTTGAGACACCATCTTCGAGGGACAGATTGTCTTACTCGTCTGACGATGGTTTTAACAGCGATCGGGAAATGATCGCTGCCGTGCATGTCATCTAAGACTTGCCACGTAAGACCAGTGGCCAAACGGGGGGAACAAAGAGAAAGATCGATCGCCGAAAACTCTGACCCTCTAGCGCTCAAATGCGTTGGGGGTCCCGTGTTGAGGAGGACCGCATCACTCTGATCGAGAAGATCCTCGATCAAGCGACCGCGGGGATCCCTCCTCTGGGAGCCCCATAGTGGACTGTGGGCGTTAAAATCACCCACTAAAATATACGGTGAGGGGAGTTGATCGATTAGTTCGGCGATGTCTGCCATAGTCCAATCGAATTCAGGGAGGTAAACGGTGCAGATAGTGGTTTTCAGGGGATGCGCTAAGCGAACTGCCAGTGCCTGGAGCCTCGTTCTGAGATGGACCTCCTCATAAGGGAGGTCTTCTCTCAGCAGGCACGACATCCCTTCTAATAACTGAAAAACCGCGGAGCTGAAACATATCGTCCGGTTTGAAGTGTGTTTCCTGCAGACACACGCAAAAGGGCGTGTGTCTTGCCAGGAGTAGTTTCAGCTCATAATAGTGTTTTCTGCAACCGTTACAATTCCACTGAATTATTTGTTCAACCATTTTTAAAGACAGTAGACGAACACAGATAATAAATTGGAATAAATAATAATAAATACAATAAAAGACAAATGACATCGGAGTGTAAATGGCTCCGATGCCAGGACGAATACAACAAAACCTTAACACTACTATCACAAATGGCGCCGGAGTTGTAAAGGACTCGGTCGCTGAGACAAACACAACACGCACTCTTAATACTAATTTCACACGTAACGTCGGAGTTGTAAAAGACTCCGACGTCGAGACGAATACCACAAACATCCTTAAACCTAATATCACAGTTGATACCGGAGGTGTAAAATACTCCGATACCGCAAGTGATAAACACCAGAGTTGTAAAAGACTCCGGTGTAAAGATAAACAAGACATAAACCCTAAAACTAATATCACAGAAAATACCGAAGTTGTAAAAGACTTCAGTAAGAAGACATACACAACTTAAAAACAAAAACATGTAATAAATAAATATAAATGCATATGTACATAACATCACAAATACAAATATATTCATTGTGATTGCGTTTGTTTCCTCGGAACGCCCTTCTGCCATCCAGGTTTTTTCTTTTTCCGCTTTAACTGCTTTACCTTGTCCTCGATGTTTCCCTCCATCGAGGACAGGGAAGCGTCGGCGGCTACCCTCTTTGAAGGCAGGTCGCTAGACAACATATAGCCGTCCAGGTCGATTGTCGACTGCTCGGCCATGGAACCTGTAGGCATCGGTGTCGTTGCCGGCAAAGCTACCATGGTCGATGCTGCCGCCAAAATTTGTTCGACAGTAGAAGTCAGTGATGCTGCTTCCTGCTGTCTAGACATACTGGGACCAGCAATGGTCCCTTGTTGTCGAGGGGCGTTTTCTCTGAAGGAGGCACCGGACCTGCCCTCTCTGAAGGCTTTTTTGACGGTTGTTGAACTACCGTCGAGGGAGGAGGCTTTTGACTTGCCCCTTTTGATGGAGGCATCTGACTTGCCTCCTTTGATGGAGACAGTTTACCTGCCTCCCTCTGAGTCCTAAAATGACTCATTTCTTCCTTCACAGCCATTGAAATTGTCTCTCTCAGTTGCGGCAGCAACTGACTTAGAAGCTCTGAATAGACCGGCTTTGTTGCTGCCGCCTGGGAGTACAAGACTCCAGGTGAAGGAGTTTGCGGGATTACTTTTTTCTTCGCTTCAAAGTATGTTATCTTTTCTCTTGTTTTGACTTCCTGGATGGCGACTTCCAATTTATATTGAGGGCAGTTCCTGGAATGAGCAGAGTGCCCGCCTCCACAGTTTACACAGGATATGGGCTCGCTGCAAGCAGTACCCTCATGTATGCTTCTGCCACAAACGCATACTTGTTCCTTGGAACAGCGTATTGCGGTGTGGCCAAAAGCTTGGCACTTAAAACATCTCAGTGGTGCCGGGATGTAGGCACGCACTGGTAAACTGTGGAAACCACCTTTAACAGTTGCTGGGAGGTTTGGTTTGTTGAATTTGAGGATGTGATTCGGGGTTTCCTGAACCACACCGTCACGTCTTGACGTTATACGACGTACCTCGATAACACCCTAACTTTCCAGATTTTGCTGAATTTCCTCAACAGTACAATTGAGGAAATCCCTGCAATAAACAATTCCCCTACTATAGTTCAGCGTGTTATGCGAGGTCACTGTTATGTCAAATTCTCCCAGCTTTTTCATCTGCAGCAATTTCTTAGACTGTGCATTACTCACCGTTTCTATAAGTAAGCCGTCTTTAATTTTTTTTATAGACTTTGTTTCTCCTAAATTACTATATAGCACTTTGTCAATTACAAACGGGCTAACTCGATCGAAGTTACCTTCGTTTCTTGATACAAGCAAAAACCGAGGGATGTAATCCCCCGTCAGTTGCCTGTTAGGGTTTTCTGTTTTTTTATTTGTGGATGTCATATTGTTCCCACGAGTAGGGCAGAAATAAAAGGTCATCACCGGCAGTGCTCCCTTACCGGTGAAAGGCTACGTAAAACCGGAGTTCGCCAGGTTTCCGGAGGCCACCGTTATAAGACACACTAACGTAGTGCCATTCATCCCATCGGCACGGTACGAATAACACCGGGGATTACGGAATTTTTATCGAGGTTTACTCCTCTAGATCCGACATGTTTGCGCCTTTAGGGCGCGGGTGTGGCTCATCACCACGCATGCCGGTCTTAAGAGAGGAGAGGCTAGAGACACCTTGACGGCATCTTAACATCGCTTCACTCTCTCCTTCCATGTTGGTCCGCGGGAGGCCTATCCTCCTACCGTCAACAATTGACGGCGTTCCCCAACCGCCACCTGGGGACGCGACGTCAGTTTACCCATTTCTAAAAGACGGCAGAGTCGTCAAGTGAGTCTCAGGTTGGGGTGACACTCTACGGAGTTAATTTGGTTGCGCTCAAAATTATAATTTCATTACATTTTTAGTTGGATTTTTTCATTTATATCTTTTACTCTTCCAAACCTTTCTTTTGAAACACGTGAGTGCACCAAGTTAAATCTATTTCGTGCACTTAAACCTAAACCTGGCATCAATAACTTTACCTATATGCAAAATAGTCATTTTTCAGCAATAAACTCCCAAACGGCAACAACAGGACAGGTAAATGGGCCTCCAGCGGCGATTTTTGAATCCCTCGAGCTCAAGCACGAGATTTCGAAATTCCGCGCGCTGGCTGGCGTGACGCTCCTGGAAACGAGTGACGTGCGTCTCCCTCCGTCGGTGACAGAGACGGAGAGAGCCGAACGGCACCTGTGGACAGGCACCAGCCATTGTTGTTGTTTGTGTGAAAACACGTGCGTCGTTTCGCACTACGATGCGACCACGCGAATACAGGTTAATTAAATTTAAACATTCGCGGTGATACCACCCCGGGTTATCCAAGAAACAGTGCAACGCAGTGATAATTTCCATAGTTTTAACATGTGAATGTGCCGTTTATTTTAAAATTTCACTTTTTCTGTAACCACGCTGTTACGATTTTTTACTTTCCCCCGTATGTAATACAAAGGGAAAGTATTGTTTTCGTGAAAATTTTCGAATCAAAAATTTTAGCGGAAATATCCGTTTTGAGGTCCCCTGAGTCGAATAAGACCATTTTTGAAAAATGTCTGTCTGTCTGTCTGTCTGTCTGTCTGTCTGTCTGTCTGTCTGTGTGCGCTGTACCGCAAAAACCGCTAAAGATATCGAGATGAAACTTGAAACTTAAGCTTTTTGTTGCAATCGGAAGAACTGAAAAGCTTTTGGTGAAAATCGGAAAACCGGAAGTGGTACTTTACTCTTAGCGTTTTTCAGTTCTTTCAGATTTTTTCAATAAATGTTCATCAAACAAAAAATTCTTTCAAATAAAAGTTGTAGATAATAACAAAATAAAGATGTATTGTTCACTTACTTTTTGTCATAGCACTCTTAGTTTTTGAGATATTTAATAAATAGTGTTTTTTATTTAGTCATTGATTTGTGTCAGTGTGTGTGTTGATATAATTGGCAAATGTTTCAAATAAAAGTTGTAGGTAATAAAATATTAAAGATTTTTTGTATCTTCACTTTTTGTCATAGCACTCTTAGTTTTTGAGATATTCAATAAATAGTGTTTTTTATCTAGTCATTGGTTTGTGTCAGTATGTGTTGATCCAATTGAAAAATGTTTCAAATAATAGTTGTAGATATCAAAAAGTTGAAGACATTTTGAAAATAATAATGCTACAAATATTTTAAAAGTGATTTAATACGCAATTTACGGGGGAAAGTACTATGATGGACACATCACAATTTTTATACACCATAACCTCGCTTTTTTTTAAATTCAACAACCACCATGAGTAGCGATAGAATAATCAAACAAATGCAGCGTCAGTTTAACAATAGTTTGTTCAAATAATCACAAATGTAAGCTCAAAATTTATTCGCTAATTTTTTTTTAAGAATTCGTCATTAACTAATAGTTTGATTCAGATCAGTAATTGTTTGTTTTTTTGCTCATTGTTTTGTAGTGTTAACCCTGAGGAAGGGACAAAATGAGTCCCGAAAGCTTGGTATTACAATAAAGTAGATTACACACATCTCTCCTGCCGTATTATTGGTCGAATGCCCTGTTAGGAAATTTTCCGAACTCTGCCTATATATATATATATATATATATATATATATATATATATATATATATATATATATATATATATATATATATATATATTTATATATATTTATATATATATATATATATATATATATATATATATATATATAAATATATATATATATATGTATATATATATATATATATATATATATATATATATATATATATATATATATATATATATATATATATATATACGGAATACAACCCAGAGTCCTTTAAGCAACAAATCTAAGTTTCTCGTGTCTCGAAATGAACATCTAACATAAGAATAAAAAGTGAAGTAAGGAAAAACAGTCTTTCTATTTGTGAAATCTAAGTTTGTTTAAATTTTAGGCACTTAAAATGTGATTCATTTAAGCAAAATCCCTTTACCGCTCGACAAAAATATTAACATTGTCGTCCGGTTTTGAGATAATTCTAAGCAACACATTTTTCGTAAATTTAATGTTCCTATAAAATCAAAAACGAAAGCACTTGTTGTTAAAGGTAGCAATAATCAATTTTACTACATATTAACACTTACGGCCTCTCAGCACATTTTTCTATTTATGGATATAAAAATCATGTGGCAGACAATTTCAAATATTGCAGTATTTTAACGACAAAGAAGTTGATTTATTATGTTTTTTGTGAGACAGCCCATGAATAGAGTTAGCGTTTTTGGTTTACAAATGAGTCAGAAATGAAATGTATTATCAAAAAATAAATAAAATGAAAACTGGATTAATTGCAAAGTGTTATTATAAATATTTGGATATTAATTTTTATAATTTTTAAATACTAGATGTGTATTGGACCAATTGGACGGCATCAGGGCAAATGGGAACAAGTCAAAATTATTAACTTTATAGGGTAAACAAATAACGTTGTTCTTCTTTAAACACCGTTCGCACCAAACTTCCTACATTGCGATTATGAAAAAAAAAAATGAAAAACGCCTACCGTAGATATATTCATTTATAGACCGTGTGCCGCTAAAGAGCAGGTCTTGAAAAAACAAACTCAATGAAGTCCTTTGTTTATTGAATATTCGAAACCAATAAATTTTTATATATAGGGGTGGGGGAAGTTCGGTGTGAAAAATTTAATTGTAGAATCTGAATAAAGAAAGTATGGGGAACACGCCTGTGCAAAAATATTTATATATTTCGGTGGAGCAACTATTGAAACCTAATTATTTATCATAAAAAATCGAAAGATGATCACTTGTTATATTCGCAATTATTTAGGGGTATGAGAAGTTCGGTGTGAAAAATGTTATTGTTGAATCTGAATACATGAAGTCTGGGAAACACGCCTGTGCCAAAATATTTTTAAATTTCGGAGGAGCAATTACTGAAAACTAATTATTTATCATAAAAAATCGAAAACATATCATGTGTTATATTCGCAATTATTTCGGGGTGGGGGAACGTCGGTGTGAAAAATTTGATTGTTGAATCTGAATAAATGAAGTATGGGGAACACGCCTGTGCAAAAATATTTTCAAATTTCGGAGGAGCAATTACTGAAAACTAATTATTTCTCATAAAAAATCGAAAACATATCATGTGTTATATTCGCAATTATTTCGGGGTGGGGGAAGTTCGGTGTGAAACATTTGATTGTTGAATCTGAATAAATAAAGTATGGGGAACACGCCTGTGCAAAAATATTTTTAAATTTCGGAGGAGCAATTACTGAAAACTAATTATTTATCATAAAAAATCGAAAACATATCATGTGTTATATTCGCAATTATTTGGGGGTGGTGGAAGTTCGGTGTGAAAAATTTGATTGTTGAATCTCAATAAATGAAGTATGGGGAACACGCCTGTGCAAAAATATTTTCAAATTTCGGAGGAGCAATTACTGAAAACTAATTAATTATCATAAATAATCGAAAACAATCATGTGTTATATTCGCAATTATTTAGGGGTGGGGGAATTTCGGTGTGAAAAATATGATTGTTGAATCTGAATCAATAAAGGACGGGAAACACGCCTGCGCAAAAATATTTTCAAATTTCGGAGGAGCAATTACTCAAAACTAAGTATTTATCATAAAAAATCGAAAACATATCATGTGTTATATTCGCAATTATTTGGGGGTGGGGGAAGTTCGGTGTGAAAAATTTGAATGTTGAATCTGAATAAATGAAGTATGGGGAACACGCCTGTGCAAAAATATTTTTAAGTTTCGGAGGAGCAATTACTCAAAACTATTTATTTATCATAAAAAATCGAAAACAATCATGTGTTATATTCGCAATTATTTAGGAGTGGGGGAATTTCGGTGTGAAAAATATGATTGTTGAATCTGAATCAATAAAGGATGGGAAACACGCCTGCGCAAAAATATTTTCAAATTTCGGAGGAGCAATTACTCAAAACTAATTATTTATCATAAAAAATCGAAAACATATCATGTGTTATATTCGCAATTATTTGGGGGTGGGGGAAGTTCGGTGTGAAAAATTTGATTGTTGAATCTGAATAAATGAAGTATAGGGAACACGCCTGTGCAAAAATATTTTCAAATTTCAGAGGAGCAATTACTGAAAACTAATTATTTATCATAAATAATCGAGAACATATCATGTGTTATATTCGCAATTATTTAGAGGTGGGGGAAGTTCGGTGTGAAAAATTTGATTGTAAAATCTGAATAAATGAAGTATGGCGAATACGCCTTTGTAAAAATATTTGCAATACTCAGAGGAGCAATTACTGAAAACTAATTATTTATCATAAACATCGAGAGATGATCACGTGTTATATTCGCAATTATTTAGGGGCGGGGGAAGTTCGGTGTGAATAATTTGACTGTAGAATCTGAATAAAGAAAGTATGGGGAACACGCCTGTGTAAAAATATTTTTATAATTTGGAGGAGCAATTACTGAAATCTAATTATTTGTCATGAAAAATCCAGTCATTTTTTAAATTCGCATATTTTAGGGGTGGGGGAGCTACGGTGTAAAAAATATTTTTATCATAAATGAGCAATTGAAGTATGAAGAAAACGCCTGTAAGTAAATATTTTCAATAGTGAGAGGAGCAATTACCGCAAATAAATAATTTTTCGAAAAAAAAAGATCATATGGGGGTGGGGGTAGTTTGTTTTTTATTTTATATTTGTTGAAACATAGGCAAGCAATACGTGTGTACATAAACAGTTTTAATATTTGGAAAATTTAATGGCGAAAAATAGTTATTAATCCAGTATGCATTTTTATTTTTTTGGAGGTTACGGGGGTGCGGTGTGAACATTTTTTCTTTTCTAATTGATTAATAGAAATATGGGGAACATGTGTATATAAAAATAACTTGAAAATTTTGAGGAGCACATAATGAAAATTGATAATCAAACGGAATTAGGGGAGGTATAGGGGTAGAAAGGGGTAGTAAACTGGGTTAATCAATGTTATCATCTAGAATGGAGTACAATGAGTAGGCCTGTGAAGAAAAATATCAAATATGTTGTTTTTTTATTTTTTATGATCTATTGGCGGAATCTATTGGTAACTTCACACCCGTCAATTGAACTCGTTTAATGAGATATATTTTTGCTCGTCTTAGATCCTCACGCAGTAGATTAAAAACAGAATTTAGTATATTAGGAGTTCTAATAAGTCGTGCGACCTTACAGACAAGCAGTGACATTTAGTAATCTTGTCCAGGTGGAATGCCTTTCGTAAAACGGCATGTCCGGAGTATGTTGGATTGTTTAGGGAAAGATCCATCGAAAGCCACTTCGGCCCATTCCACCATAATGAGGCTGTGAGTAAATTTTCTACGGAAATTCCTCGAGAGTTGAGATCAGCACTGTTTTCCGAAGAGCTTACGTGATTCCACGTAACGTTGGGGAGAGTTGTCTGAATAAAGGATACACGATTTGCTACATATGTCTGCCACGTCGATGGGGGTCTTGCGAGCCAAGATAATACGATTTGAGAATCAGTAAAACAGTATAATTCGTCGGCCTTGTATACTAGATTATTTCTTGCGTAATCTACTAATTTAGACAGGAGTACAGCTCCACATAATTCGAGACGGGGTATACTAAGAGTTTTTAATGGAGCTACTTTTGATTTTGCGATTAATAATGAAGTATAAATCTCAGCATTAGGTTCAGACGTTCTTACATAGACTGCCGCAGAGTAAGCTTGCCTGGAAGCGTCAGAAAATCCAATAAGCTGAATTTTTGAAGATGCGGAGTCGTAGTGAATCCATCTGGGTATTCTTAAGCTTTCTAAATTTGGAAGTTCCTGACAGAGCGTAGTCCAACTTTTAAGTAAGTGATCGGGTAACTGATCGTTCCAATGCAACCCCGTGACCCAAAGTTCTTGCAAGAGTATTTTAGCTTTAATTACGATTGGAGAGAGCCATCCTAATGGGTCAAAGATTTTGCCGACCGTAGAGAGAATAATTCTTTTAGTAACGGTGGTATTAGAAGGTAAGTTGATTTTAATGGTAAAGGTATCAGAATCAGGAGACCAAGAAATTCCTAGAACCTTTTGATCCAGAGCGTCTGGGTTTTGTATGTGCAATTCACTTGATTTATCGAAGAGTGAAGGGATATTTGACGCCCATTTTTTCAGAATGAATCCACCTTTACCCAGAAGGGAAATAATTTGATCTTTGATTTTTAATAGTGAAGCTTCATCGGTTGCACCGAATAAGATGTCGTCTACGTAGATTCATCTTGTATCAGCTGTTTTATGGCTCTCATTGCTAAGAATGGAGCAGGCGCGGTACCATACGTGACTGTGTTAAGTTCGTACGTAGATGGTGCATCTTTGTCTCCCCACAAAATGCATTGGTAACGTCTGTCTTCAGTAGCAAGGAGAATTTGCCTGAACATTTTTTCTATGTCAGCTACCATCACATATTTAGAAAATCTCCAGTTAGAAATTATGGATACTATATCATTTTGGAGCTTAGGGCCTACACATAATAAATCGTTTAGCGTTTTCCCAGAAGTGGCTGGACAAGAGGCATTAAAGACAACTCGAATTTTGGTGGACGTGCCCTCTTCCTTTAGGACGGCGTGGTGAGGCAGAAAATTGCGTTTCGCATTATCTTCTAACACTTTTGACATATGACCCAGTTGTATGTATTCAGACATAAATTCGCAATGAAGCTCGGAGAGATTTTCCCTTTTCATAAACTGTCGATGAAGATTATTAAAGGAACCTGTTGCAAATCTTCTAGAATCCCCAATTTCAGACATAGCTGTATGTTCCTTAAACGGAAGGCGGACAATGTAGCGACCATGTTCATCCCTTTTATGAGTGGTAACGAAGTGATTTTCACAAAATTCTTCCTCGTCATTGATGAGAGAGGCTGAAGGTATTTCTTCAGTTTGCCAAAATTTTTCTAACTGATCCGAAAATTGGGTCATTTCCAATACGCGAAGATGATGGGTATGTGATGGTGAAGTATTGGAAGAGTTTGATTTGTGTATTGGTCCGGACAAAACCCAACCGAAGATTGTGTGCTGTGCTACGACAGACGAGGTAGAGAGACGTATTATTTTCCCAGTGATAATCTGGCCGTAGATATCGGCCCCAATGAGGTAGAGTAGAAGTAGAGTGTTTGATATAAGTAGTTTGCTGTTCTCCTATTCTAGCGACGGATATTTTGGCAGAACATCTCGGCAATTGAAGAAATTGAGCGACAGACTCATTCACAAAGGAAGTTTCTGAGCCAATATCGAGAAGGGCTCGAACTGGCATGGATTTTCCCGTTAACGGTCGCAAGGGCTGTGGCAAGTAAAACTCCTTTGGCAGGTGCCGAGTTACACAAACTGCTTATCTGTTTAGGAAATTTGGCCGGTTGTTCCTTTGAAGTTGAAGGGCCAGCTTTTGAGTTGACAACGGGTTTGTCGGAGAAATGTAATAGTGAATGGTGTGATCGAGAGTAAGTTTTGCAGCGATATTTGCTGGAGCATTCTGAGGTTTTATGACCTGCAGTGAGGCAATTAGTGCATAATCTCGCAGTGACTGAAAAGCTCTGACGGTCTCTTGGAGACACTTGCAGAAATTTCGAGCACGAGTAGATGCGATGAGAGGCATTGCAGTAAGGGCATTTAATATCCCGGTTGGTAGTATTGAAAGAATCAAGTTTGTTGGGCTTAACTGGATAAGAAGAGTTATTGGCATTTAAGGTTAAAGCTTCAAGTGTACGAATTTTCTTCATTAAGAAATCGTCGAGTGTAGCGGGTGACGGATAATCCTTTTCCTCGCTAAGTGCAACTTCCCACTCCCTTTTTAAGGCATCGAATTTTTGTACCAATATATGTAGTACAAGAAGAGAATTTTCTTCAAGGGGTGAGCCAAGATTTTTCATCGATTCGAGCACTTGTTTGTATGTGTCAGGGAAAATAGTTCTCATTTTATTTATTGTTTTGTGAATTTATGTTAAGTTGAAAATGCGCGGGTTATTCAGTTCTTTATATTATTTTTTGTAAGTGTCCACCTGTCCAGATGGAGAATAAAATGAGCCAGTGGTTATCTTGTATTCGTCGAGTATTGTTGTCCTTCCTTAACCCCATTTATCACAGTGGCGACGAGGATTCAAAATGGCGAGCATCGGCAAGATATCCGAATTTGAAATCGGAGTTAAAAATTGGAGTACGTATATTGCGCGCATTGAACAATATTTCATAGCAAACAAAGTAGAGGATACAAAAAAAGTGCCGATATTGTTAACGGTAGTGGGTGACGAAACGTATGAACTCATGGTGAACCTTTGTGATCCAGTGAAACCGGAAACAAAATCATTCGACCAATTAGTGAAAGTGATACAAGATCATTTACAACCAGCACCGTCCGAAACAGCAGAAAGGTACAAATTTCGGCTGAGGAAACAATTAAGGGAGGAAAGTGTGACGAATTATGTAACAGCATTAAAGAGTTTGCCTAAAACATGCAACTTTAAGACAACTTTAGAGGAAAATTTAAGAGATCAATTGGTGTATGGTATATTTAGCGACAATATTAAACAACGATTGTTTGCTGAAAAAGAAATAAAATATGGCCAAGCAGTGGACATTGCCATGAATGTGGAACGGGCAGAAAAGGAGGTTCAGATGTTGGAAAACACGCATGCGGTTCATCGTCTAAGACAGGGTGGCGCATATCCAGCTGCGCACATGAGCGACGGAGTGGAGGGAGCGACACCGAGGTTCAAGAGGACTCCGCCAACGTCATTAAGGATTGCGCCGACTCGAGGAACGGGTGACAATAAGTCACTGGCCACTGGATCATCATGCAGATGTTGCGGCCGGACCAAGCATTAAGGTAGTGAGTGCTATTTTAAAAATGCAAAATGTTATAAGTGTGGGAAAACTGGTCACGTCAAATTGGTTTGTAAATTAAATAAAACGCACATAAATCATTACGTTAACGAAAATGAAAGTAATTCGGAGTCTGATGAAAATTTGTTTAAAATTGGGGGTGTTTCAGAACCTTTAAGGGTTAAGGTCTTAATTGAAGATGTTTATATGGCCATGGAAATAGATACTGGGTCTGGTATTTCAGTAATTCCATCTAAAACATATAGAAAATATTTTAATTCAATTAGAATTTTCAAAAAAGAGCTAAAACTAAAGTCATACACTGGTGACGTCATTAAAGCGGATGGGTTTATAAGAGTGTCGGTGACCTTCAAAAATAAAACTCATTCAAAGTTGATTCTCTATGTTGTGCCACATGGGGGTCCGCCCCTATTAGGGCGGGAATGGTTAAAAATTTTAGGAATCTCTATCTCTCTCTCTATCTCTAATCTCTATTGATTCAAATTAAGGAATTTTTAACATTTCAAGGAAGAAGTCAAGTATAAAAGAAAAATTAATTAGCAATTTTCCAGATGTATTTAAAGAGGGGTTAGGAACATTGAAACATTTTAAAGCTAAATTAAATTTAAAGGAAGGAGCAATGCCAACATTTTGCAAAGCAAGATCACTGCCGTTCGCATTAAAAGATAAAGTCGAAGCGGAGATTGAAAGGGTAATTAATGAAGGGATTTTATCACCAATAGATTATAGTGATTGGGCAACCCCTATAGTACCCGTCATCAAAAAGGACGGAAATATTCGTTTGTGTGGCGACTTTAAAGTCACAGTTAACCCTAAATTACACATAAATAAATACCCAATTCCTAGAATAGAGGATATTTTTGTAACTTAAAGGGTGGTGTTTTATTTAGCAAAATTGACCTATCTCAAGCTTACGCACAAATAGAACTTGATGATAATTCAAAAAATGTAGTAGCAATCAATACACATAAAGGGTTGTTTGTATTTAATCGTTTGCCGTATGGCATTGCATCAGCCCCAGCTATTTGTCAACAAATTATTGACCAGATATTCACAGGGGTACAGGGGGTTGCAGTATTTCTGGATGATATTTTAGTTACTGGGAAGAACGAACAGGAACATTTTAATGCACTAAACAAGGTTTTTAAAATATTAACAGATTTTGGTCTGAAGGTAAAAATGAAGAAGTGTAGTTTCTTTCAAAAAGAAATCAATTATTTAGGATACACTATAAATGAGAAGGGCCTTAACACAAGTAAGGACAAGGTAGACGCCATTGTCGGAGCCAAAACACCAACGAACGTGACTGAATTGAAATCATTTTTGGGGTTACTTAATTACTACGGAAAATTTATACCCAATTTAAGCTCAAAATTGCATACATTACATGAATTATTAAAAAAGAACAAAAAGTGGTGTTGGAATAGGGAATGTCAAAGAATTTTTGAATTAGTTTAAAAGGAATTATCATCAGATAGAATATTAGTACATTATGATCCAGATTTGCCGCTTACCCTTGCATGCGATGCAAGCGCATACGGGGTGGGCGCGGTAATTTCTCACACTTACCCCAACGGGGATAATAAGCCAATTGCCTACGCCTCCAGAACCTTATCAAAAAGAGAACAAGGGTATTCGCAAATAGATAAGGAGACATTAGGTATTATGTTTGGCATAAAAAAATTTCACCAATATTTATATGGTAGAAAATTTACCCTTTTAACCGATCACAAACCCCTACAATCCATTTTCGGAAGCAAAAAAGGCATTCCAACAATGGCGGCTAACAGGCTACAAAGTTGGGCAATTTTATTAGCGGGATATCAATATGATATAAAATTTATACATTCAAAAAATAACGCAAGTGCCGATTTTTTGTCGCGATGCCCCAGATCGGTGATTACAGACAAACCAGTAGATGTAGGACACATATTATACTTGAATGAAAATAGTTTAGTTACTTTTAAAGAAATTGTTAAAGAAATCCGCAAGAATCCCTTGTTAAATAGAGTATACGGATATTGTTTACATGGGTGGAATTTACCAGAAAAAAAATGCGACCCCGAAATTAGACCTTTTTTACATGAAACGTGATCAATTACATTTGCAATTTGGGGGTATTATGTGGGGTTATCGGGTGGTAATTCCTTCCACGTTTCAGAAAAAGATTTTATCAGAGTTGCATAATACACACATGGGAATAAATAAAATGAAGTCTATAGCTCGGTCATATTTTTGGTGGCCGCGAATTGATGCCGAAATAGAGAATTTATGCAATAATTGTAAAATATGTAATATTTATAAACCCAATCCAGAAAAGGCACCGGTTCAAAATTGGCCCAGGCCGGACAAACCATGGGCACGCATCCATGTTGACTTTTTAGGCCCTATTTTTGGATGTAAGTATTTGATTGTCGTTGACGCATATACCAAGTGGTTGGAAGTTTTTAATTTAAAGAAGACCACGGCAGAGGTGACAATCAAATGCCTAAAATCCCTATTTTCAAGATTCGGTATAGTCGAAACCTTGGTTTCAGACAACGGACCCCCTTTCACGTCTACCGACTTTGAGTTATTTCTAAAAAATAACGGAATAGTTCACAAATTCAGCCCACCGTATCACCCCGCTAGCAACGGTGCTGCCGAGATAAATGTAAAGTTGGTAAAAAATGCCATTAAAAAGGCTCATTTAGAAAACAAACATTTTGATTTATCTCATTTTCTATTCAATTATCGCATTGCTGAACACACATCAACAGGAGTAAGCAATGCGAAATTGATGTTCGGACGAGAGTTGAGAACTCGATTTAATTCATTATTGCCCACATATAAAAACGTCTTAACCACTAACGAAAATATCCCAGAAAAAAATATTAGAAAGTATGAAACTGGCGAAAAAGTACTGATAAGAAACTTTGAAAAACCGGCTGAACCTACATGGCAGGAGGGTACGGTGGAAACTAAAGAAGGGACAGTAGTATATGATGTAGAAACGGGAAAGGGTGACGTTGTTAGACACCATTCTAATCAAATGCGTCCAATAAAAAAATAAACGTTTCTCTGTCCCAATTGCTACACCTAAATGTAATAGTAATAAGAGTAATGACGTGATTAATCTATCTAACAGTGAACATAATAATAACGAATTAACCCTATCGGACCTTAGTGAAAGTGCGGAAACAGTGTTAACAGATCAACAGGATAAACAGTGCCCTTATTTTCTGCGTTCGAAAAATAAAAAATAATTTAGGTTGTAGCTGAGAATTTAAATATAAGTTTTAATTGTACTAGTTAGAAGGCAAAATAAGTTATTTTTAAGGAAGGAGATGTCAGGGAAAATAGTTCTCATTTTATTTATTGTTTTGTGAATTTATGTTAAGTTGAAAATGCGCGGGTTATTCAGTTCATTATATTATTTTCTGTAAGTGTCCACCTGTCCAGGTGGAGAATAAAATAAGCCAGTGGTTATCTAGTATTCGTCGAGTATTGTTGTCCTTCCTTAACCTCATTTATCACAGTATGTACCATATAATTTGCAGAGACTTGATAGGTTGGAGATACTGACTGTAGGTATATTGATTAATTGATTTAATAAAGCTGTTTTGATTATCTTCTTATTCTCGAAGCGCTGACAAATTGCATTCCACGCGGATATATAGTTATCATTAGAGATCGCATAGGTTTTGACAATTTCAGCCGCATCGCCAGAAAGACATGATTTTAAGTATTGAAGTTTTTGAACCCCGGTTATATTATTAAGATCATGGATAGTAGTCTTAAAGAAGTCACGAAAGTTGGACCATTCTGTGTATGCCCCACTAAATTTAAGGAGCTGTAAAGTAGGCAATTTGGACGAAAAGGGAGTCGCGTGTGAAGTAGTGTTTGAAGCATTATTTAATCTGTTGCAGTGAATTCTGTTGATATTATCTAAACAAAAGTCTGTTGCATCGTCAATTGCATCTAGAATATCTTCGAAAACGTTTGTGGAAAAATATAGCAGGAGCGTCCTACTTTCTTCCGAAACTTCGCTAAGTAATTTAGCATGTATTTTATGAACCGATTCCGCGTGTTGCTTTACGGTTTGCAAACGTTCTTCGAAATATTCCAGAGTGAGAGTATTAATGTCCCTTTTCTTGGCATTAACATGTAAACGTAAAATTGCATTTTGCAACAGACCTTGTTCTGCAGTCAAAGAGTTAATAAGTTTGCTGACCATTTTGAATTGATTGTGTTAAGAAGAATGAAAGGGAAGAGAGAATTAAGATTGAACAGCTGGAAGTAAATTGAGTTGATTGTAGATGAATGTTGAGTAGAGAGTTGATATCAGAAAGTTGAGTATACGTTTTGTAACAGTCTTTCTGAGCAAAGTCACCCTAAGTGAAACAAGCTATGTGGTTCTGTGAAATCCTGACAATAGATCCGGTTCGAAGGACCTTGTTCGAGATCTGGTTCAATGGTTCTTCAACCAGTGCTCAGAGGAGAACAACAACTGTATTTCGAACAATATTATTTTTTACCTGGATTCAAAATTGCCTAGGAACGCTCTTATTGTTTAATTAGTATAACCACACAACTTATTTGCTACGTGACAGGGTGTTCAGAAAAAATACTCAGGAATAGTTTCATACATTTATTTGCAATAATAAATCAACATAGCTAAAGAGGTCGAAATAAATAAGTCAAACAAGATTTAATCAACTTTATTTCGACAAGTATCTTCAATCAGATTAACATCGATAAAAGAAACAAAGATATAGAATATAATAATAGTCAGTAAAGGAATTCTTTATTAATCCACTCAACATAATAACAGTATAAGTAATGATAATCAACTCAACAGTAAATAAGTAGACTTTATTAAGCAACTCAACATAAACTCAATATGAATGGTAATAACAAAGTGGGTAATAGGTTCAGCAAATTAAATAGAATTTTATTAACGTTCAACAGAATTTCAATACAAACAAAAAATATTAAAAGGTTAATCGGTTACAAGAAAAATCACAGAATACTCCAACACAAAGTAATCAAAGGAAACATGTATTTATGGCGATTACAAATATTATTACAATGATCTATAATCGACAGAAGTAACACAACGGCGCGCGCGTTGTGTTAAGGTTCGCAACGTAAGTCGTGCAGGGCAGTTCTCTCGTTAGCAATTGAAAAGAAAATATATAAATGTGAAAATTGCAAAGTTAAGTTACGAGAAATAAGCCATGCCTTTATCAACAAAGGGGAGTGAAGCAAATCAGTAGTAAGATTTGTTCACGAATTATTATCCAAGTTTGTGAATAATAGTAGAAATAGAAACAGCGTAATAATAAGAGATTAAAGGGACAATTCTAATTAGGGAGTGTATAATTATGAGTAAAACAGAGTTTATTCAAGCTAAAGTTCAAGTGAATGATTTACTTGAACAGGATAAATTACTTTTTAGAGTTAATCAGAAGTAATACATGAAATGTGAAATTATGTAATCAAGAATGAGTAAATGATTGTGGGCTATCACAAAAGAAGCCGGAAGTTTAATTTAGAAAATCGAATTACTTAATATTTATTTTAAGGGAATTTATTACATCACACAGTGTTTATAACTTTGATTCTTTAACTTAAGAAAAGAAAAGTTATAATGTGCAAATAATTAAGTGCAGGAGATGAAGCTAGTTATATTTAATAAACCAGAAAGAAAGTATTAAATAATTAATATCTTAATAACTAATTAATGTTCTAAGGAATAATGGATAAATAATTAAATAACTAATAAAATTAATAATCAAGCGACACAGTTTCAGAATGCTGCAACGAGTAGCAAAAGGAGAAGTCCCCTTTAGCAGCTAAGTTCTCATCACAAACTGTTTTGTAGTAGCCTCTTAAGATTGAAAGTTACTACTATGTAAGCTTTGTGTAACGTGATACAATTAGTTTAGCATTAAGGTGGTTTGTGAGGGGATTCAGAAAAACGTGGTGAGAAATGGCCTCTTGAACACGATTTCCTGGTTTGTCAAGAAAATTAGAGAAAACGTGGTAAGAAGTAGCCTCAAAAACACGAATCCCTTAAGCAATTAATCCAAGTATGCCCGGAAGCAGCCCGATCTTTGCATACTCAGAGAAACTACCCCTTTCCAGACAATATATAGTAAAATTATCTAACTAGCTAGAAAAACGTGTGGGAAATAGCCCCAAGAGCACGGATTTCTTTTGAAAATTCTCAAAGTATGCCCGGAAATAGCCCGAACAACGCATACTCCGAAGAGAATTCAAAGCTAGCAAGTTAACTTCACTGATTCACTTCACAAACACACCTAAGTACTTAATTGATTGAATTTAATTGAAAGTTGCACAAACACTGTGAGATTAAATTAAATTTATAAACTCTGTTATCGCAAATTGAATATAGAAATGGAATAATTTATTACGTGAGAAACTGATTGAAAGTAATTGTTAATTAAGGCATAGGTTATATTAGGACTTTGTTTATGTGTTGCACTTGGGAGGACAATGTAAAGACAATGTTTAAGTTTTGTCTCCCAAGGGGAGCCCTTACCTTAATTCAGAAGATGTTTATTGTTTGAAAACTAACGAGAGAATGTGCTGCGCTAAGTAGCGCGAGTTATTTTGTATAACGCGAAAGCGGTGGGGGCACGCGAAAATTTTCGCCTTATTCCATCTGACGTGTAAGGAGCGAGCGCGCCCGAGTTGGTGGTGGGGCTCGACGTGAATCGGTCCCGGATCAGATAAGTCGTCCGTCCTCTCCTGCTCAGCACTCTGAAAGTCCGGGAGCAAGCCTGGCTGGTTTTTGCCTAAGCGGTCCATGACCCCGGGTTTTATGCTTTGAGAACGAATTAAATTTAGAATAGAATGCCAAAATCAGAAGGAATAATATTTAACTTTTTAACTCTCGCAATTTAATTTAGAAGTAGAAAATATTAGTTGCACTATTTAACACCGGCGTATACTTGTAGATTATAAGTAAAGCCTCCATTACAGCATAGCTTGAAAATCTTGATACTGTACCTATGTCTTTTGTTTTTTATGTATTGACGCATTATCAATCTACCACGAAATGGTATCAATGATTCGTCAATGCAGACAGTATCTCCAGGTACTAATACCGTTTGAAAGTTGTGAACGACTTTATTAATCAACGTTTGAATTTTATGAAGTCTATCATTATTTATATTGTCTTCATTATCAGCAAAGTGAACCATCTTCAAAATCAGTTCAAACCTATTTCGACTCATTGCCGCAGGAGCAAACTCGTTTTTGAACAATGGCTCTCTGCTCCAATAGTCTGAAATTCTTGGCAAACGAACTATTCCCATGTACAACAGTAATCCGAAAAACCGCTTTATCTCATATATGTCTGTAGGAATCCAATTGTGTAATCTAGAATTAGCACTAGCATTGTTCCCAGCAACAACAGTTTGTGTTGCATACAAATTGGTTTGTTCGGTAATGAATTCAAAAATATTATCGTCTATCAATGCAGAAAAAAAGCTTATAGGCTCTTCACCATTCAAGAGTTCAGATAACGGTTGTTCGACTCTGGATTCTTTCGTGAATTGAATGAGTACTGGCTGCTTACCTCTAGGTGTCTTCCACTCAGGTCCGTCAATATTCTTGCGTGCAGTATCCGATTCATCTTCTTCATCATCAGAATGCGAATCGGTTTCAACATAATTTGCAGTTTCAATATCTTCATTGACACGTACTGTACCCTCCAGGTCTTCGTTACTGCTTTCTTCGTCAGTTGTGTCATACTCATCTATATTTACGAGAACAATCAAATAAATTATAACACAACCTGAAATAGCGCGAGAAAAATAAATTTACCCTCTAGGTTAGATGACGCATTCAGAATGTTACGCAGTTCTTCGTCCGTTAGTGGCCTTCTGTTGTAATGTCTGTTTTGCCCTGACATGATTTTGAAACACAATATAATATGACAAAATACACAAACACGTGCAGTGTGCGCGCAGGGTTAAATCAGCAGTTCAATGTTCATGCGGCCTGACCGAATAAATGACCGAGTCGGCGCAGCGTAATACTAAGTTTTACACTACGCCGAATCGGTCTATATGACCGAGACACTTTTTTGTAAATTTCTGCTCTATGAGTAGATATTTTGAATAATTGCTTACATGAGCCATTGCTACACATATAAATATATCTTAGCGCACATTGGCATGGAGGGTAATTTTTTTTGACTCATATGGATAACCACTTGGCCGGAACGTAATAAATCAATTCGAGCGGTCCGGCAGTGAACGTGTTAAAGAGAATCTGTTATTTATGTCAGAAAACCTCAAAATATTTAGATTATTTTAGTCAACAACAATGAATTGAGACATGGAGTTAAGTCTCTTTCAACATAAAAGGCTCATATAACAATTTCGCCTAAAATTTCTAATCCTAAAGCAAAACATATTTCATTTGGTTACAATGCCGACTGTGATGGTCTGTGTTTACATAACAACGCATCGAATATAAACAGTCGACTAAGACTGTTTATTCAATGGCGCTTGATATGATAAACACCGCGTATTATAAAACAATATTTATAAATACGCGCGAGGACTGCGTACGCCAAAGTGCAGCGTCAACAAGGACGCCACGGTGCGTTGTACTCGCGACCTTACTCTTCCTCGTATAAAACATCACCGTATTTCTGTACGATCATCAATTATTCATTGCTCATTAAGTAATGTAACTGTGTATATCTGTGATCAATATATTTTATTAATGTGACTACATCTACTACTACCCCCGACCAACCACCGAACATTGCATGGCGATCCTGCCAGCCGCATAACGAAGACTAAGCAAGAATCGAACCAGGAACCCTTGGAGATGGGAGGATTACAGACAAAGAAGAGAGCAAAGAATTCGCAAAGAGAATGACCGTCTAGGGAGAATGCAAGCGGAAATCAATAACTAACCATAAGAAATTTTGAGATTTGGGGTTAATATAAGTAAGAACAATACGGAGAATAGGAGAAACGAAAGGATTTTAATCCGAAAGGCGCAGCAAATAGAAGAATATAAAAAAACACAACTACAGGACATTGAGGGTAAAATATTTATCAAAGGACTATCGGCGAACGAATTAGATAAAGGAAAAATAGAGAGTGCGAGGGAAAAATACAAGTACTGGAAGAAATAATGAAGCAGAGGATAGAAAAACTAGCAGAGATGGAGAAATTTGATTTAAAGTCGGCGGCGTCGCTTCTGCCGGCAATGAAGGACGATGAAGATACGACTAAACAACTGATTGACATAATAGAGATGTATGATGGTATGCTGCGAGAGGCTGATAAACAGCTATTAATAAACTTCGTGCTGAAAGCAAAAGTAACACAAAGTGCCAAGCTGCGGCTACAGAGTAAGTACGAATCAGTGGATGAGTTAATACGGGACATGAAGGAAAACTTACACGTAAAACGGTCAGCGACATGTGTGTTTAGTATGCTAAGCAGTGCGGCCCAAGGGACGAAAACAATAGAGAAGTAAGGGCGGCACGTAGAGAAATTGATGACCGAACTGACGATGGTACAGAGCCAGGGACACAGCGAAACGATGAAACTACTGACAAAAATTACCGAAAACATAGCAATCGACGTGTTTTCCAACGGATTGCGCGAGAAAGAAATAAAGATAATCGTCAAGTCATGGAACCATGTAACGTTAGGCGAAGCTATACAGACGGTAAAACAAGAGAAGGAGGTGGTGTCAAAGAGTGAAGAAACCGTGTTCCATGCACGGAATAATTCGGGACCCCGGTCCGGATACAGATTTAATAATGGTAATAATAACAGTTGGGGGTTCAACAGACCCAACTATCGCAATCAGCGATACGATAACACAAGGAGGTATGGTGATACCGACCGTAGGAATCGGGGTCAAGTGCAGTGGGTGAATCGGCAATACAAACAATCAAACGTGCCGAGTCAGCGGCCGGCACATAATGCGTTCGCGGCTCAGGAATCCGACTCCAGAGAAAACGGAGAGACATTTTTCGTGACCAAAGTGAACAATGAACAAGTAGTGTTAAGGACAAACGGTGCTAGTTACGTACGATTAAGATATAGGGATAGGACAGTGAAGTTTTTAGTGGATACAGGGGCTTCGTGTAGTATCATATTTGAAAAGGTTGCGAACATTTATGAGAAAGTTAACAGGGCAGACAGAGTAAAAATAAACGGTATCTCGGGAAGTACATATTCGACGGGAACGGCAGAATTAGAGCTAGTAGTCGGGACCGCGAAAATAAGACATTTGTTTGTGCTGATGGCAGAATGTGATCTGCAGGTGGACGGAATATTGGGTGAAGATTTCTTCATTAAAAATAAGGCTGTTATAGACTATGACCAATTGCAGTTTAAGATGCGCGGAGGAAACAGCGAACTATACCTGAAATTGGAAAGATGTGATATGATAAAATACATAAAAAATAAGGGCAGGGATAACGTCGTCGCGGACGCCCTGTCAAGAGTCCGAGAAGAATCGAAAGAGCTAACAAAGATGGGAATGGAGAAAGAAGTTGATGTTATGGTCACGACAAGAGGACAAGCGAAGCGGAAAAAGGAAGGAAGAACGACCGAGGAAGCGGGTCCAGAGGCGCAACGGCCAGGGGTGACAGAATTGATCAAGAAGCCGAATGGGGCAGTAGAAATAATATGGGTGTCCGACGGAGAGTTTGAGGAGCTAAAGAATAATTTAGGGAGAGAAAGTGTGTGCAGGGGAACAAGCTTATATTACAGAAAAATGGGAGTAATGTATGTCAACTGTACAGCGCCGACGGGACGCGAGCCGAATGCAGCACTGGATGACATGTTGGGAGTATGCGAGGAAAATGGTGTTACACAATTGTGCATGATTGAAGAAGATGGGATGGAGGAACTGCTGGCAAGAATAGAGAAAAACATTGTGGGGGTTGCGTTGTTTTGTTCGTCAGATCCAAGAAGATGCCAGCGGTTTTTATAGTTTATTTACAGAAAATATATATACAAGTATTGATAGACAAAGTTCAGCGCGGTGCTGGTAGCGCGACGCGGATCCCGCGAGCGTTGCTGCGGACGGAGAATCGGCGCGGATCCAGTAGACCTCTGTTAAGATAGCAGTGCCAAATGGGCAGAATGCACTGTAACCTATACTAGAATTAAGGGCTAATTAAGGGCTATTTTAGTGCCCTATTGTCGATTTTAGTGCTCCATCCTTAAGGGTGCAAATCGTAACATAGCCACCTTAACATTAAGCTGGCAAGGCAAACTTACAAATCAGGAATTAAAAAACATTTTCTGTACGACATAATTAAGGGCTAATAAAGTGCCCTATAAACAATTTTAGTGCTCCACCCTGTACTTAGAAAAAAAATATTTTCTACCCCAATTTCACTTTTCTCGAAAATGGACGAGCAGACTGCAACGAAACTATAGAATAATTTAGAGCTCCTTGCCTACTAATTAAGTGCCCCATAGGTGATTTTAGTGCTCCACCCTGTACTTAAAAAAAATATATTTTCTACCCCAATTTCAGTTTTTTTGAAAATGGACGAGCAGACTGCAACGAAACTAGAGAATAATTTAATGCTCCTTGCCTACTAATTAAGTGCCCCATTGGTGATTTTAACTTAGAAAAAAAATATTTTCTACCCCTATTTCAGTTTTCTCGAAAATGAACGAGCAGACTGCAACGAAACTATAAAATAATTTAGAGCTCCTTGCCTACTAATTAAGTGCCCCATTGGTGATTTTAGTGCTCCACCCTGTACTTAGAAAAAAAATATTTTCTACCACAATTTCACTTTTCTCGAAAATGGACGAGCAGACTGCAACGAAACTATAGAATAATTTAGAGCTCCTTGCCTACTAATTAAGTGCCCCATTGGTGATTTTAATGCTCCACCCTGTACTTAAAAAAAATGTCTACCACAATTTCACTTTTCTCGAAAATGAACGAGCAGACTGCAACGAAACTATAGAATAATTTAGAGCTCCTTGCCTACTAATTAAGTGCCCCATTGGTGATTTTAGTGCTTCACCCTGTACTTAGAAAAAAAAAATTTCTACCCCAATTTCAGTTTTCTCGAAAATGAACGAGCAGACTGCAACGAAACTATAAAATAATTTAGAGCTCCTTGCCTACTAATTAAGTGCCCCATTGGTGATTTTAGTGCTCTACCCTGTACTTAGAAAAAAAATATTTTCTACCCCAATTTCACTTATCTCGAGAATGAACAAGCAGACTGCAACGAAACTATAAAATAATTTAGAGCTCCTTGCCTACTAATTAAGTGCCCCATTAGTGATTTTAGTGCTCCACCCTGTACTTAAAAAAAATATTTTCTACCCCAATTTCAGTTTTCTCGAAAATGGACGAGCGGACTGCAACGAAACTATAGAATAATTTAGAGCTCCTTGCTCACTAATTAAGTGCCCCATTGGTGATTTTAGTGCTCCACCTTGTACTTAGAAAAAAAATATTTTCTACCCCAATTTCACTTATCTCGAGAATGAACGAGCAGACTGCAACGAAACTATAGAATAATTTAGAGCTCCTTGCCTACTAATTAGGTGCCCCATTGGTGATTTTAGTGCTCCACCCTGTACTTAAAAAAAATATTTACTACCCCAATTTCAGTTTTCTCGAAAATGGACGAGCGGACTGCAACGAAACTATAGAATAATTTAGAGCTCCTTGCTCACTAATTAAGTGCCCCATTGGTGATTTTAGTGCTCCACCCTGTACTTAGAAAAAAAATATTTTCTACCCCAATTTCACTTATCTCGAGAATGAACGAGCAGACTGCAACGAAACTATAGAATAATTTAGAGCTCCTTGCCTACTAATTAAGTGCCCCATTGGTGATTTTAGTGCTCCACTCTGTACTTAGAAAAAAAATATTTTCTACCCCAATTTCACTTATCTCGAGAATGAACGAGCAGACTGCAACGAAACTATAGAATAATTTAGAGCTCCTTGCCTACTAATTAAGTGCCCCATTGGTAATTTTAGTGCTCCACCCTATACTTAAAAAAAAATATTTTCTACCCCAATTTCAGTTTTCTCGAAAATGGACGAGCGGACTGCAACGAAACGATAGAATAATTTAGAGCTCCTTGCTTACTAATTAAGTGCCCCATTGGTGATTTTAGTGCTCCACCCTGTACTTAGAAAAAAAATATTTTCTACCCCAATTTCACTTATCTCGAGAATGAACGAGCAGACTGCAACGAAACTATAGAATAATTTAGAGCTCCTTGCCTACTAATTAAGTGCCCCATTGGTGATTTTAGTGCTCCACCCTGTACTTAAAAAAAATATATTTTCTACCCCAATTTCAGTTTTTTTGAAAATGGACGAGCAGACTGCAACGAAACTATAGAATAATTTAAATCTTCTTGCCTACTAATTAAGTGCCCCATTGGTGATTTTAACTTAGAAAAAAAATATTTTCTACCCCTATTTCAGATTTCTCGAAAATGAACGAGCAGACTGCAACGAAACTATAAAATAATTAAGAGCTCCTTGCCTACTAATTAAGTGCCCCATTGGTGATTTTAGTGCTCCACCCTGTACTTAGAAAAAAAATATTTTCTACCACAATTTCACTTTTCTCGAAAATGGACGAGCAGACTGCAGCGAAACTATAGAATAATCTATAGCTCCTTGCCTACTAATTAAGTGCCCCATTGGTGATTTTAATGCTCCACCCTGTACTTAAAAAAAAATGTCTACCACAATTTCACTTTTCTCGAAAATAAACGAGCAGACTGCAACGAAACTATAGAATAATTTAGAGCTCCTTGCCTACTAATTAAGTGCCCCATTGTTGATTTTAGTGCTCCACCCTGTACTTAGAAAAAAAAATTTCTACCCCAATTTCAGTTTTCTCGAAAATGAACGAGCAGACTGCAACGAAACTATAAAATAATTTAGAGCTCCTTGCCTACTAATTAAGTGCCCCATTGGTGATTTTAGTGCTCTACCCTGTACTTAGAAAAAAAATATTTTCTACCCCAATTTCACTTATCTCGAGAATGAACGAGCAGACTGCAACGAAACTATAGAATAATTTAGAGCTCCTTGCTTACTAATTAAGTGCCCTATTGGTGATTTTAGTGCTCCACCCTGTACTTAGAAAAAAAATATTTTCTACCCCAATTTCAGTTTTCTCGAAAATGGACAAGCGGACTGCAACGAAACTATAGAATAATTTAGAGCTCCTTGCTCACTAATTAAGTGCCCTATTGGTGATTTTAGTGCTCCACCCTGTACTTAGAAAAAAAATATTTTCTACCCCAATTTCACTTATCTCGAGAATGAACGAGCAGACTGCAACGAAACTATAGAATAATTTAGAGCTCCTTGCCTACTAATTAAGTGCCCCATTGGTGATTTTAGTGCTCCACCCTGTACTTAGAAAAAAAATATTTTCTACCCCAATTTCACTTATCTCGAGAATGAACGAGCAGACTGCAACGAAACTATAGAATAATTTAGAGCTCCTTGCCTACTAATTAAGTGCCCCATTGGTGATTTTAGTGCTCCACCCTGTACTTAGAAAAAAAATATTTTCTACCCCAATTTCACTTATCTCGAGAATGAACGAGCAGACTGCAACGAAACTATAGAATAATTTAGAGCTCCTTGCCTACTAATTAAGTGCCCCATTGGTGATTTTAGTGCTCCACCCTGTACTTAGAAAAAAAATATTTTCTACCCCAATTTCACTTATCTCGAGAATGAACGAGCAGACTGCAACGAAACTATAGAATAATTTAGAGCTCCTTGCCTACTAATTAAGTGCCCCATTGGTGATTTTAGTGCTCCACCCTGTACTTAGAAAAAAAATATTTTCTACCCCAACTTCACTTATCTCGAGAATGAACGAGCAGACTGCAACGAAACTATAGAATAATTTAGAGCTCCTTGCCTACTAATTAAGTGCCCCATTGGTGATTTTAGTGCTCCACCCTGTACTTAGAAAAAAAATATTTTCTACCCCAATTTCACTTATCTCGAGAATGAACAAGCAGACTGCAACGAAACTATAGAATAATTTAGAGCTCCTTGCTTACTAATTAAGTGCCCCATTGGTGATTTTAGTGCTCCACCCTGTACTTAGAAAAAAAATATTTTCTACCCCAATTTCACTTATCTCGAGAATGAACGAGCAGACTGCAACGAAACTATAGAATAATTTAGAGCTCCTTGCCTACTAATTAAGTGCCCCATTGGTAATTTTAGTGCTCCACCCTATACTTAAAAAAAATATTTTCTACCCCAATTTCAGTTTTCTCGAAAATGGACGAGCGGACTGCAACGAAACTATAGAATAATTTAGAGCTCCTTGCTTACTAATTAAGTGCCCCATTGGTGATTTTAGTGCTCCACCCTGTACTTAGAAAAAAAATATTTTCTACCACAATTTCACTTTTCTCGAAAATGGACGAGCAGACTGCAACAAAACTATAGAATAATTTAGAGCTCCTTGCCTACTAATTAAGTGCCCCATTGGTGATTTTAATGCTCCACCCTGTACTTAAAAAAAATGTCTACCACAATTTCACTTTTCTCGAAAATGAACGAGCAGACTGCAACGAAACTATAGAATAATTTAGAGCTCCTTGCCTACTAATTAAGTGCCCCATTGGTGATTTTAGTGCTTCACCCTGTACTTAGAAAAAAAAAATTTCTACCCCAATTTCAGTTTTCTCGAAAATGAACGAGCAGACTGCAACGAAACTATAAAATAATTTAGAGCTCCTTGCCTACTAATTAAGTGCCCCATTGGTGATTTTAGTGCTCTACCCTGTACTTAGAAAAAAAATATTTTCTACCCCAATTTCACTTATCTCGAGAATGAACAAGCAGACTGCAACGAAACTATAAAATAATTTAGAGCTCCTTGCCTACTAATTAAGTGCCCCATTAGTGATTTTAGTGCTCCACCCTGTACTTAAAAAAAATATTTTCTACCCCAATTTCAGTTTTCTCGAAAATGGACGAGCGGACTGCAACGAAACTATAGAATAATTTAGAGCTCCTTGCTCACTAATTAAGTGCCCCATTGGTGATTTTAGTGCTCCACCTTGTACTTAGAAAAAAAATATTTTCTACCCCAATTTCACTTATCTCGAGAATGAACGAGCAGACTGCAACGAAACTATAGAATAATTTAGAGCTCCTTGCCTACTAATTAGGTGCCCCATTGGTGATTTTAGTGCTCCACCCTGTACTTAAAAAAAATATTTACTACCCCAATTTCAGTTTTCTCGAAAATGGACGAGCGGACTGCAACGAAACTATAGAATAATTTAGAGCTCCTTGCTCACTAATTAAGTGCCCCATTGGTGATTTTAGTGCTCCACTCTGTACTTAGAAAAAAAATATTTTCTACCCCAATTTCACTTATCTCGAGAATGAACGAGCAGACTGCAACGAAACTATAGAATAATTTAGAGCTCCTTGCCTACTAATTAAGTGCCCCATTGGTAATTTTAGTGCTCCACCCTATACTTAAAAAAAAATATTTTCTACCCCAATTTCAGTTTTCTCGAAAATGGACGAGCGGACTGCAACGAAACGATAGAATAATTTAGAGCTCCTTGCTTACTAATTAAGTGCCCCATTGGTGATTTTAGTGCTCCACCCTGTACTTAGAAAAAAAATATTTTCTACCCCAATTTCACTTATCTCGAGAATGAACGAGCAGACTGCAACGAAACTATAGAATAATTTAGAGCTCCTTGCCTACTAATTAAGTGCCCCATTGGTGATTTTAGTGCTCCACCCTGTACTTAAAAAAAATATATTTTCTACCCCAATTTCAGTTTTTTTGAAAATGGACGAGCAGACTGCAACGAAACTATAGAATAATTTAAATCTTCTTGCCTACTAATTAAGTGCCCTATTGGTGATTTTAACTTAGAAAAAAAATATTTTCTACCCCTATTTCAGTTTTCTCGAAAATGAACGAGCAGACTGCAACGAAACTATAAAATAATTAAGAGCTCCTTGCCTACTAATTAAGTGCCCCATTGGTGATTTTAGTGCTCCACCCTGTACTTAAAAAAAATATATTTTCTACCCCAATTTCAGTTTTTTTGAAAATGGACGAGCAGACTGCAACGAAACTATAGAATAATTTAAATCTTCTTGCCTACTAATTAAGTGCCCCATTGGTGATTTTAACTTAGAAAAAAAATATTTTCTACCCCTATTTCAGTTTTCTCGAAAATGAACGAGCAGACTGCAACGAAACTATAAAATAATTAAGAGCTCCTTGCCTACTAATTAAGTGCCCCATTGGTGATTTTAGTGCTCCACCCTGTACTTAGAAAAAAAATATTTTCTACCACAATTTCACTTTTCTCGAAAATGGACGAGCAGACTGCAACGAAACTATAGAATAATCTATAGCTCCTTGCCTACTAATTAAGTGCCCCATTGGTGATTTTAATGCTCCACCCTGTACTTAAAAAAAAATGTCTACCACAATTTCACTTTTCTCGAAAATAAACGAGCAGACTGCAACGAAACTATAGAATAATTTAGAGCTCCTTGCCTACTAATTAAGTGCCCCATTGTTGATTTTAGTGCTCCACCCTGTACTTAGAAAAAAAAAATTTCTACCCCAATTTCAGTTTTCTCGAAAATGAACGAGCAGACTGCAACGAAACTATAAAATAATTTAGAGCTCCTTGCCTACTAATTAAGTGCCCCATTGGTGATTTTAGTGCTCTACCCTGTACTTAGAAAAAAAATATTTTCTACCCCAATTTCACTTATCTCGAGAATGAACGAGCAGACTGCAACGAAACTATAGAATAATTTAGAGCTCCTTGCTTACTAATTAAGTGCCCCATTGGTGATTTTAGTGCTCCACCCTGTACTTAGAAAAAAAATATTTTCTACCCCAATTTCAGTTTTCTCGAAAATGGACAAGCGGACTGCAACGAAACTATAGAATAATTTAGAGCTCCTTGCTCACTAATTAAGTGCCCTATTGGTGATTTTAGTGCTCCACCCTGTACTTAGAAAAAAAATATTTTCTACCCCAATTTCACTTATCTCGAGAATGAACGAGCAGACTGCAACGAAACTATAGAATAATTTAGAGCTCCTTGCCTACTAATTAAGTGCCCCATTGAAGATTTTAGTGCTCCACCCTGTACTTAGAAAAAAAATATTTTCTACCCCAATTTCACTTATCTCGAGAATGAACGAGCAGACTGCAACGAAACTATAGAATAATTTAGAGCTCCTTGCCTACTAATTAAGTGCCCCATTGGTGATTTTAGTGCTCCACCCTGTACTTAGAAAAAAAATATTTTCTACCCCAATTTCACTTATCTCGAGAATGAACGAGCAGACTGCAACGAAACTATAGAATAATTTAGAGCTCCTTGCCTACTAATTAAGTGCCCCATTGGTGATTTTAGTGCTCCACCCTGTACTTAGAAAAAAAATATTTTCTACCCCAATTTCACTTATCTCGAGAATGAACGAGCAGACTGCAACGAAACTATAGAATAATTTAGAGCTCCTTGCCTACTAATTAAGTGCCCCATTGGTGATTTTAGTGCTCCACCCTGTACTTAGAAAAAAAATATTTTCTACCCCAACTTCACTTATCTCGAGAATGAACGAGCAGACTGCAACGAAACTATAGAATAATTTAGAGCTCCTTGCCTACTAATTAAGTGCCCCATTGGTGATTTTAGTGCTCCACCCTGTACTTAGAAAAAAAAATATTTTCTACCCCAATTTCACTTATCTCGAGAATGAACGAGCAGACTGCAACGAAACTATAGAATAATTTAGAGCTCCTTGCTTACTAATTAAGTGCCCCATTGGTGATTTTAGTGCTCCACCCTGTACTTAGAAAAAAAATATTTTCTACCCCAATTTTACTTATCTCGAGAATGAACGAGCAGACTGCAACGAAACTATAGAATAATTTAGAGCTCCTTGCCTACTAATTAAGTGCCCCATTGGTAATTTTAGTGCTCCACCCTATACTTAAAAAAAATATTTTCTACCCCAATTTCAGTTTTCTCGAAAATGGACGAGCGGACTGCAACGAAACTATAGAATAATTTAGAGCTCCTTGCTTACTAATTAAGTGCCCCATTGGTGATTTTAGTGCTCCACCCTGTACTTAGAAAAAAAATATTTTCTACCCCAATTTCACTTATCTCGAGAATGAACGAGCAGACTGCAACGAAACTATAGAATAATTTAGAGCTCCTTGCCTACTAATTAAGTGCCCCATTGGTGATTTTAGTGCTCCACCCTGTACTTAGAAAAAAAATATTTTCTACCCCAATTTCACTTATCTCGAGAATGAACGAGCAGACTGCAACGAAACTATAGAATAATTTAGAGCTCCTTGCCTACTAATTAAGTGCCCCATTGGTGATTTTAGTGCTCCACCCTGTACTTAGAAAAAAAATATTTTCTACCCCAACTTCACTTATCTCGAGAATGAACGAGCAGACTGCAACGAAACTATAGAATAATTTAGAGCTCCTTGCCTACTAATTAAGTGCCCCATTGGTGATTTTAGTGCTCCACCCTGTACTTAGAAAAGAAATATTTTCTACCCCAATTTCACTTATCTCGAGAATGAACGAGCAGACTGCAACGAAACTATAGAATAATTTAGAGCTCCTTGCCTACTAATTAAGTGCCCCATTGGTAATTTTAGTGCTCTACCCTATACTTAAAAAAAATATTTTCTACCCCAATTTCAGTTTTCTCGAAAATGGACGAGCGGACTGCAACGAAACTATAGAATAATTTAGAGCTCCTTGCTTACTAATTAAGTGCCCCATTGGTGATTTTAGTGCTCCACCCTGTACTTAGAAAAAAAATATTTTCTACCCCAATTTCACTTATCTCGAGAATGAACGAGCAGACTGCAACGAAACTATAGAATAATTTAGAGCTCCTTGCCTACTAATTAAATGCCCCATTGGTGATTTTAGTGCTCCACCCTGTACTTAAAAAAAATATATTTTCCACCCCAATTTCAGTTTTTTTGAAAATGGACGAGCAGACTGCAACGAAACTGTAGAATAATTTAAATCTCCTTGCCTACTAATTAAGTGCCCCATTGGTGATTTTAACTTAGAAAAAAAATATTTTCTACCCCTATTTCAGTTTTCTCGAAAATGAACGAGCAGACTGCAACGAAACTATAAAATAATTTAAAACTCCTTGCCTACTAATTAAGTGCCCCATTGGTGATTTTAGTGCTCCACCCTGTACTTAGAAAAAAAATATTTTCTACCACAATTTCACTTTTCTCGAAAATGAACGAGCAGACTGCAACGAAACTATAGAATAATTTAGAGCTCCTTGCCTACTAATTAAGTGCCCTATTGGTGATTTTAGTGCTCCGCCCTGTACTTAGAAAAAAAAAATGTCTATCCCAATTTCAGTTTTCTCGAAAATGAACGAGCAGACTGCAACGAAACTATAAAATAATTTAGAGCTCCTTGCCTACTAATTAAGTGCCCCATTGGTGATTTTAATGCTCTACCCTGTACTTAGAAAAAAAATATTTTCTACCCCAATTTCACTTATCTCGAGAATGAATGAGCAGACTGCAACAAAACTCTAAAATAATTTAGAGCTCCTTGCCTACTAATTAAGTGCCCCATTAGTGATTTTAGTGCTCCACCCTGTACTTAAAAAAAAATATTTTCTACCCCAATTTCAGTTTTCTCGAAAATGGACGAGCGGACTGCAACGAAACTATAGAATAATTTAGAGCTCCTTACTTACCAATTAAGTGCCCCATTGGTGATTTTAGTGCCCCACCCTGTACTTAGAAAAAAAATATTTTCTACCCCAATTTCACTTATCTCGAGAATGGACGAGCAAACTGCAACAAAACTATAGAATAATTTAGAGCTCCTTGCCTACTAATTAAGTGCCCCATTCGTGATTTTAGTGCTCCACCCTGTACTTAGAAAAAAAAATATTTTCTACCCCAATTTCACAAAGTTACATTTTTTAAATGGAAACCATAGTTGGCTATGGCTTTATCAGAAAGGGCTTTTTTTCTCTTAAATCTGATATGTCACTTGACATACTTATTTATAAAAACAACTTATTAACAATTTTATATTTTATTTACAACAAAATAATAGTTGACAACGAAACTATGACAATTTTACGACAATAGGCGATTGTTTGTAATGTATGAATTTGTTTCTTTTTTATTAAATTAGTTTATTTGGAAGTCACTGGTAAGGAAAAACAATAGCAATTGTTTCATTATGGTCATTGTTTCATGGCTAACTCTTTTTTTATCTGTAAATAATAAAGATATATGTTAATAACTCAGTTAATTTTATAAATACATATGTCAAGTTTTATATCTAATTAAAGACGAAAACATGTCTTTTAAATGAGACGATAACAAACTATGATTTCCATTTAAAAATGTAAGTTTGTGTTACATCTCGAAAACCAATATCGATGTAAAAAATTCGTTAACATTTTATTATTTAGTGTAAAATTAGCTACAACTTTATACTTTTCATGTGTCTTTTTTTATAACCGCGAAAAATCGATTTGAATAAATTGCCACTTTTCACATTTATGACAATATTTTGTTACCCTTGACTTTTTCGAAAAATTTAAAAGTGTTTTTATATTCAGCTCGTAAAACTGCACTACTTTGCCAATTAACCGTTTCTCTATCTATTATAGTTTCCAAAATCCCAATTGAGAACATGAAAAAAACTCACCCTGTATGTACATACATCTTAAATAATTAAGATCTCGTCGATCTTAAGTACTATCAACCCATAATAATCCCAGTTTAAATTTATAGAGATAATTAACAATTACATGAACTATTATTATACAGAGTGTCCCGCCGAAACACATTAAAAGTATATGGACTGTTTCTGCTGTATGTTAAAAAACTATGTGTAATTTTCATAAGTGTGCTGTGTTCTATATATTTCAGTAGTTGTGAAAATAAATTTGACAAAACATCAAACATTGCATTTTGAACATTGATGTAAAGTTGCCTCTAAAATGCCAACTCCCGAAAGAGCCCAATGATGATTTAATTTTTGAAAAATGATATAAAAAATGTTCAAAATATACTACTATACTACTATATTTACTTTTAATCTCGATTCTTTTCAAATAAACATCCTGTACATTATTACAAATTCTTAGGCGGAATACAATTCTGCATTGCTTTACACTGGCATACCCTATCTTCTTTAATTTGTAAGAAAAATAAGAGAAGATAGGTATACAGAGATTTTATTTAAACCATTAACACTAAAATCGCCAAAGGGGCACTTAATTAGTAGGTAAATAGCTCTAAATAATTCTCTAGTTTCGTTGCACTCTGCTCGTCCATTTTCGAGAAAAGTGAAATTTTGGTAGAAAATATTTTTTTTCTAAGTACAGGGTGGAGCACTAAAATCATTAATGGGGCACTTAATTAGTAGGCAAGGAGCTCTAAATTATTCTATAGTTTCGTTGCAGTCTGCTCGTTCATTTTCGAGAAAAGTGAAATTGTGGTACAAAATATTTTTTTTCTAAGTACAGGGTGGAGCACTAAAATCACCAATGTGGCACTTAATTAGTAGGCAAAGAGCTCTAAATTATTCTATAGTTTCGTTGCAGTCTGCTCGTCCATTTTCGAGAAAACTGAAATTGGGGTAGAAAATATTTTTTTTCTAAGTACAGGGTGAAGCACTAAAATCACCAATGGGGCACTTAATTAGTAGGCAAGGAGCTCTAAATTATTTTAGAGTTTCGTTGCAGTCTGCTCGTTCATTTTCGAGAAAAGTGAAATTGTGGTAGAAAATATTTTGTTTCTAAGTACAGGGTGGAGCACTAAACTCACCAATGGGGCACTTAATTAGTAGGCAAGGAGCTCTAAATTGTTCTATAGTTTCGTTGCAGTCTGCTCGTTCATTTTCGAGAAAAGTGAAATTGTGGTAGAAAATATTTTTTTTCTAAGTACAGGGTGGAGCACTAAAATCACCAATGGGGCAGTTAATTAGTAGGCAAGGAGCTCTAAATTATTCTATAGTTTCGTTGCAGTCTGCTCGTTCATTTTCGAAAAAACTGAAATTGGGGTAGAATTTTTTTTTTTTTCTAAGTACAGGGTGGAGCACTAAAATCACCAATGGGGCACTTAATTAGTAGGCAAGGAGCTCTAAATTATTTTATAGTTTCGTTGCAGTCTGCTCGTTCATTTTCGAGAAAAGTGAAATTGTGGTAGAAAATATTTTTTTTCTAAGTACAGGGTGGAGCACTAAAATCAACAATGGGGCACTTAATTAGTAGGCAAGGAGCTCTAAATTATTTTATAGTTTCGTTGCAGTCTGCTCGTTCATTTTCGAGAAAACTGAAATTGGGGTAGAAAATATTTTTTTTCTAAGTACAGGGTGGAGCACTAAAATCACCAATGGGGCACTTAATCAGTAGGCAAGGAGCTCTAAATTATTTTATAGTTTCGTTGCAGTCTGCTCGTTCATTTTCGAGAAAACTGAAATTGGGGTAGAAAATATTTTTTTTCTAAGTACAGGGTGCAGCACTAAAATCACCAATGGGGCACTTAATTAGTAGGCAAGGAGCTCTAAATTATTTTATAGTTTCGTTGCAGTCTGCTCGTTCATTTTCGAGAAAACTGAAATTGGGGTAGAAAATATTTTTTTTCTAAGTACAGGGTGGAGCACTAAAATCACCAATGGGGCACTTAATTAGTAGGCAAGGAGCTCTAAATTATTCTATAGTTTCGTTGCAGTCTGCTCGTTCATTTTCGAGAAAACTGAAATTGGGGTAGAAAATATTTTTTTTCTAAGTACACGGTGGAGCACTAAAATCACAAATAGGGCACTTAATTAGTAGGCAAGAAGCTTTAAATTATTCTATAGTTTCGTTGCAGTCTGCTCGTTCATTTTCGAGAAAAGTGAAATTGTGGTAGAAAATATTTTTTTTCTAAGTACAGGGTGGAGCACTAAAATCACCAATGGGGCACTTAATTAGTAGGCAAGAAGCTTTAAATTATTCTATAGTTTCGTTGCAGTCTGCTCGTTCATTTTCGAGAAAAGTGAAATTGGGGTAGAAAATATTTTTTTTCTAAGTACAGGGTGGAGCACTAAAATCACTAATGGGGCACTTAATTAGTGGGCAAGGAGCTCTAAATTATTCTATAGTTTCGTTGCAGTCTGCTCGTTCATTTTCGAGAAAAGTGAAATTGTGGTAGAAAATATTTTTTTTCTAAGTACAGGGTGGAGCACTAAAATCACCTATGGGGCACTTAATTAGAAGGCAAGGAGCTCCTAATTATTTTATATAGTTTCGTTGCAGTCTGCTCGTTCATTTTCGAGAAAACTGAAATTGGGGTAGAAAATATTTTTTTTAAGTACAGGGTGGAGCACTAAAATCACCAATGGGGCACTTAATTAGTAGGCAAGGAGCTCTAAATTATTTTATAGTTTCGTTGCAGTCTGCTCGTTCATTTTCGAGAAAACTGAAATTGGGGTAGAAAATATTTTTTTTCTAAGTACAGGGTGGAGCACTAAAATCACCAATAGGGCACTTAATTAGTAGGCAAGAAGCTTTAAATTATTCTATAGTTTCGTTGCAGTCTGCTCGTTCATTTTCGAGAAAAGTGAAATTGTGGTAGAAAATATTTTTTTTCTAAGTACAGGGTGGAGCACTAAAATCACCAATAGGGCACTTAATTAGTAGGCAAGAAGCTTTAAATTATTCTATAGTTTCGTTGCAGTCTGCTCGTTCATTTTCGAGAAAAGTGAAATTGGGGTAGAAAATATTTTTTTTTTTAAGTACAGGGTGGAGCACTAAAATCACTAATGGGGCACTTAATTAGTGGGCAAGGAGCTCTAAATTATTCTATAGTTTCGTTGCAGTCTGCTCGTTCATTTTCGAGAAAAGTGAAATTGTGGTAGAAAATATTTTTTTTCTAAGTACAGGGTGGAGCACTAAAATCACCAATGGGGCACTTAATTAGTAGGCAAGGAGCTCTAAATTATTTCTAAGTACAGGGTGGAGCACTAAAATCACCAATAGGGCACTTAATTAGTAGGCAAGAAGCTTTAAATTATTCTATAGTTTCGTTGCAGTCTGCTCGTTCATTTTCGAGAAAAGTGAAATTGGGGTAGAAAATATTTTTTTTTTAAGTACAGGGTGGAGCACTAAAATCACTAATGGGGCACTTAATTAGTGGGCAAGGAGCTCTAAATTATTCTATAGTTTCGTTGCAGTCTGCTCGTTCATTTTCGAGAAAAGTGAAATTGTGGTAGAAAATATTTTTTTTCTAAGTACAGGGTGGAGCACTAAAATCACAAATAGGGCACTTAATTAGTAGGCAAGAAGCTTTAAATTATTCTATAGTTTCGTTGCAGTCTGCTCGTTCATTTTCGAGAAAAGTGAAATTGTGGTAGAAAATATTTTTTTTCTAAGTACAGGGTGGAGCACTAAAATCACCAATGGGGCACCTAATTAGTAGGCAAGAAGCTTTAAATTATTCTATAGTTTCGTTGCAGTCTGCTCGTTCATTTTCGAGAAAAGTGAAATTGGGGTAGAAAATATTTTTTTTCTAAGTACAGGGTGGAGCACTAAAATCACTAATGGGGCACTTAATTAGTGGGCAAGGAGCTCTAAATTATTCTATAGTTTCGTTGCAGTCTGCTCGTTCATTTTCGAGAAAAGTGAAATTGGGGTAGAAAATATTTTTTTTTTAAGTACAGGGTGGAGCACTAAAATCACTAATGGGGCACTTAATTAGTGGGCAAGGAGCTCTAAATTATTCTATAGTTTCGTTGCAGTCTGCTCGTTCATTTTCGAGAAAACTGAAATTGGGGTAGAAAATATTTTTTTTCTAAGTACAGGGTGGAGCACTAAAATCACCAATGGGGCACTTATGTAGTAGGCAAGGAGCTCTAAATTATTCTATAGTTTCGTTGCAGTCTGCTCGTTCATTTTCGAGAAAACTGAAATTGGGGTAGAAAATATTTTTTTTCTAAGTACAGGGTGGAGCATTAAAATCACCAATGGGGCACTTAGTTAGTAGGCAAAGAGCTCTAAATTATTTTATAGTTTCGTTGCAGTCTGCTCGTTCATTTTCGAGAAAAGTGAAATTGTGGTAGAAAATATTTTTTTTTTAAGTACAGGGTGGAGCACTAAAATCACCAATAGGGCACTTAATTAGTAGGCAAGAAGCTTTAAATTATTCTATAGTTTCGTTGCAGTCTGCTCGTTCATTTTCGAGAAAAGTGAAATTGGGGTAGAAAATATTTTTTTTTTAAGTACAGGGTGGAGCACTAAAATCACTAATGGGGCACTTAATTAGTGGGCAAGGAGCTCTAAATTATTCTATAGTTTCGTTGCAGTCTGCTCGTTCATTTTCGAGAAAAGTGAAATTGTGGTAGAAAATATTTTTTTTCTAAGTACAGGGTGGAGCACTAAAATCACCAATGGGGCACTTAATTAGTAGGCAAGGAGCTCTAAATTATTTTATAGTTTCGTTGCAGTCTGCTCGTTCATTTTCGAGAAAACTGAAATTGGGGTAGAAAATATTTTTTTTCTAAGTACAGGGTGGAGCACTAAAATCACTAATGGGGCACTTAATTAGTAGGCAAGAAGCTCTAAATTATTTTATAGTTTCGTTGCAGTCTGCTCGTTCATTTTCGAGAAAACTGAAATTGGGGTAGAAAATATTTTTTTTCTAAGTACAGGGTGGAGCACTAAAATCACCAATGGGGCACTTAATTATTAGGCAAAAAGCTCTAAATTATTCTATAGTTTCGTTGCAGTCTGCTCGTTCATTTTCGAGAAAACTGAAATTGGGGTAGAAAATATTTTTTTTCTAAGTACAGGGTGGAGCACTAAAATCACCAATGGGGCACTTATGTAGTAGGCAAGGAGCTCTAAATTATTCTATAGTTTCGTTGCAGTCTGCTCGTTCATTTTCGAGAAAACTGAAATTGGGGTAGAAAATACTTTTTTTTCTAAGTACAGGGTGGAGCACTAAAATCACCAATAGGGCACTTAGTTAGTAGGCAAAGAGCTCTAAATTATTTTATAGTTTCGTTGCAGTCTGCTCGTTCATTTTCGAGAAAAGTGAAATTGTGGTAGAAAATATTTTTTTTCTAAGTACAGGGTGGAGCACTAAAATCACCAATAGGGCACTTAATTAGTAGGCAAGAAGCTTTAAATTATTCTATAGTTTCGTTGCAGTCTGCTCGTTCATTTTCGAGAAAAGTGAAATTGGGGTAGAAAATATTTTTTTTCTAAGTACAGGGTGGAGCACTAAAATCACTAATGGGGCACTTAATTAGTGGGCAAGGAGCTCTAAATTATTCTATAGTTTCGTTGCAGTCTGCTCGTTCATTTTCGAGAAAAGTGAAATTGTGGTAGAAAATATTTTTTTTCTAAGTACAGGGTGGAGCACTAAAATCACCAATGGGGCACTTAATTAGTAGGCAAGGAGCTCTAAATTATTCTATAGTTTCGTTGCAGTCTGCTCGTCCATTTTCGAGAAAAGTGAAATTGTGGTACAAAATATTTTTTTTCTAAGTACAGGGTGGAGCACTATAATCACCAATGGGGCACTTAATTAGTAGGCAAGGAGCTCTAAATTATTTTATAGTTTCATTGCAGTCTGCTTGTTCATTTTCGAGAAAACTGAAATTGGGGTGGAAAATATTTTTTTTCTAAGTACAGGGTGGAGCACTAAAATCACTAATGGGGCACTTAATTGGTAGGCAAGGAGCTCTAAATTATTCTATAGTTTCGTTGCAGTCGCCTCGTTTATTTTCGAGAAAAGTGAAATTGTGGTAGAAAATATTTTTTTTCTAAGTACAGGGTGGAGCACTAAAATCACCAATGGGGCACTTAATTAGTAGGCAAGGAGCTCTAAATTATTCTATAGTTTCGTTGCAGTCTGCTCGTCCATTTTCAAAAAAAGTAAAATTGTGGTACAAAATATTTTTTTTCTAAGTACAGGGTGGAGCACTATAATCACCAATGGGGCACTTAATTAGTAAGCAAGAAGCTCTAAATTATTTTATAGTTTCGTTGCAGTCTGCTCGTTCATTTTCGAGAAAACTGAAATTGGGGTGGAAAATATTTTTTTTTTCTAAGTACAGGGTGGAGCACTAAAATCACTAATGGGGCATTTAATTAGTAGGCAAGGAGCTCTAAATTATTCTATAGTTTCGTTGCAGTCTGCTCGTTCATTTTCGAGAAAAGTGAAATTGTGGTAGAAAATATTTTTTTCTAAGTACAGGGTGGAGCACTAAAATCACCAATGGGGCACTTAATTAGTAGGCAAGGAGCTCTAAATTATTCTATAGTTTCGTTGCAGTCTGGTCGTCCATTTTCGAGAAAAGTGAAATTGTGGTAGAAAATATTTTTTTTCGAAGTACAGGGTGGAGCACTAAAATCACCAATGATGCACTTAATTAGTAGGCAAGGAGCTTTAAATTATTCTATGGTTTCGTTGCAGTCTGCTTGTCCATTTTCGAGAAAAGTGAAATTGTGGTACAAAATATTTTTTTTCTAAGGAGAAAACTGAAATTGGGGTAGAAAATATTTTTCTTCTAAGTACAGGGTGGAGCACTAAAATCACTAATGGGGCACTTAATTAGTAGGCAAGGAGCTCTAAATTATTTTATAGTTTCGTTGCAGTCTGCTCGTTCATTTTCGAGAAAACTGAAATTGGGGTAGAAAATATTTTTTTTCTAAGTACAGGGTGGAGCACTAAAATCACCAATGGGGCACTTATGTAGTAGGCAAGGAGCTCTAAATTATTCTATAGTTTCGTTGCAGTCTGCTCGTTCATTTTCGAGAAAACTGAAATTGGGGTAGAAAATATTTTTTTTCTAAGTACAGGGTGTAGCACTAAAATCACCAATGGGGCACTTAATTAGTAGGCAAGGAGCTCTAAATTATTCTATAGTTTCGTTGCAGTCTGCTCGTCCATTTTCGAGAAAAGTGAAATTGTGGTACAAAATATTTTTTTTCTAAGTACAGGGTGGAGCACTATAATCACCAATGGGGCACTTAATTAGTAGGCAAGGAGCTCTAAATTATTTTATAGTTTCGTTGCAGTCTGCTTGTTCATTTTCGAGAAAACTGAAATTGGGGTGGAAAATATTTTTTTTTTCTAAGTACAGGGTGGAGCACTAAAATCACTAATGGGGCACTTAATTGGTAGGCAAGGAGCTCTAAATTATTCTATAGTTTCGTTGCAGTCGGTTCGTTCATTTTCGAGAAAAGTGAAATTGTGGTAGAAAATATTTTTTTTCTAAGTACAGGGTGGAGCACTAAAATCACCAATGGGGCACTTAATTAGTAGGCAAGGAGCTCTAAATTATTCTATAGTTTCGTTGCAGTCTGCTTGTCCATTTTCAAAAAAAGTGAAATTGTGGTACAAAATATTTTTTTTCTAAGTACAGGGTGGAGCACTATAATCACCAATGGGGCACTTAATTAGTAGGCAAGGAGCTCTAAATTATTTTATAGTTTCGTTGCAGTCTGCTCGTTCATTTTCGAGAAAACTGAAATTGGGGTGGAAAATATTTTTTTTTTCTAAGTACAGGGTGGAGCACTAAAATCACTAATGGGGCACTTAATTAGTAGGCAAGGAGCTCTAAATTATTCTATAGTTTCGTTGCAGTCTGCTCGTCCATTTTCGAGAAAAGTGAAATTGTGGTACAAAATATTTTTTTTCTAAGTACAGGGTGGAGCACTAAAATCACCAATGGGGCACTTAATCAGTAGGCAAGGAGCTCTAAATTATTTTATAGTTTCGTTGCAGTCTGCTCGTTCATTTTCGAGAAAACTGAAATTGGGGTAGAAAATATTTTTTTTCTAAGTACAGGGTGGAGCACTAAAATCACCAATGGGGCACTTAATTAGTAGGCACGGAGCTCTAAATTATTTTATAGTTTCGTTGCAGTCTGCTCGTTCATTTTCGAGAAAACTGAAATTGGGGTAGAAAATATTTTTTTTCTAAGTACAGGGTGGAGCACTAAAATCACCAATGGGGCACTTAATTATTAGGCAAGGAGCTCTAAATTATTCTATAGTTTCGTTGCAGTCTGCTCGTTCATTTTCGAGAAAACTGAAATTGGGGTAGAAAATATTTTTTTTCTAAGTACAGGGTGGAGCACTAAAATCACAAATAGGGCACTTAATTAGTAGGCAAGAAGCTTTAAATTATTCTATAGTTTCGTTGCAGTCTGCTCGTTCATTTTCGAGAAAAGTGAAATTGTGGTAGAAAATATTTTTTTTCTAAGTACAGGGTGGAGCACTAAAATCACCAATGGGGCACTTAATTAGTAGGCAAGAAGCTTTAAATTATTCTATAGTTTCGTTGCAGTCTGCTCGTTCATTTTCGAGAAAAGTGAAATTGGGGTAGAAAATATTTTTTTTCTAAGTACAGGGTGGAGCACTAAAATCACTAATGGGGCACTTAATTAGTGGGCAAGGAGCTCTAAATTATTCTATAGTTTCGTTGCAGTCTGCTCGTTCATTTTCGAGAAAAGTGAAATTGTGGTAGAAAATATTTTTTTTCTAAGTACAGGGTGGAGCACTAAAATCACCAATGGGGCACTTAATTAGTAGGCAAGGAGCTCTTAATTATTTTATATAGTTTCGTTGCAGTCTGCTCGTTCATTTTCGAGAAAACTGAAATTGGGGTAGAAAATATTTTTTTTAAGTACAGGGTGGAGCACTAAAATCACCAATGGGGCACTTAATTAGTAGGCAAGGAGCTCTAAATTATTTTATAGTTTCGTTGCAGTCTGCTCGTTCATTTTCGAGAAAACTGAAATTGGGGTAGAAAATATTTTTTTTCTAAGTACAGGGTGGAGCACTAAAATCACCAATAGGGCACTTAATTAGTAGGCAAGAAGCTTTAAATTATTCTATAGTTTCGTTGCAGTCTGCTCGTTCATTTTCGAGAAAAGTGAAATTGGGGTAGAAAATATTTTTTTTCTAAGTACAGGGTGGAGCACTAAAATCACTAATGGGGCACTTAATTAGTAGGCAAGAAGCTCTAAATTATTTTATAGTTTCGTTGCAGTCTGCTCGTTCATTTTCGAGAAAACTGAAATTGGGGTAGAAAATATTTTTTTTCTAAGTACAGGGTGGAGCACTAAAATCACCAATGGGGCACTTAATTATTAGGCAAAAAGCTCTAAATTATTCTATAGTTTCGTTGCAGTCTGCTCGTTCATTTTCGAGAAAACTGAAATTGGGGTAGAAAATATTTTTTTTCTAAGTACAGGGTGGAGCACTAAAATCACCAATGGGGCACTTATGTAGTAGGCAAGGAGCTCTAAATTATTCTATAGTTTCGTTGCAGTCTGCTCGTTCATTTTCGAGAAAACTGAAATTGGGGTAGAAAATATTTTTTTTCTAAGTACAGGGTGGAGCACTAAAATCACCAATGGGGCACTTAGTTAGTAGGCAAAAAGCTCTAAATTATTTTATAGTTTCGTTGCAGTCTGCTCGTTCATTTTCGAGAAAAGTGAAATTGTGGTAGAAAATATTTTTTTTCTAAGTACAGGGTGGAGCACTAAAATCACCAATAGGGCACTTAATTAGTAGGCAAGAAGCTTTAAATTATTCTATAGTTTCGTTGCAGTCTGCTCGTTCATTTTCGAGAAAAGTGAAATTGGGGTAGAAAATATTTTTTTTCTAAGTACAGGGTGGAGCACTAAAATCACTAATGGGGCACTTAATTAGTGGGCAAGGAGCTCTAAATTATTCTATAGTTTCGTTGCAGTCTGCTCGTTCATTTTCGAGAAAAGTGAAATTGTGGTAGAAAATATTTTTTTTCTAAGTACAGGGTGGAGCACTAAAATCACCAATGGGGCACTTAATTAGTAGGCAAGGAGCTCTAAATTATTCTATAGTTTCGTTGCAGTCTGCTCGTCCATTTTCGAGAAAAGTGAAATTGTGGTACAAAATATTTTTTTTCTAAGTACAGGGTGGAGCACTATAATCACCAATGGGGCACTTAATTAGTAGGCAAGGAGCTCTAAATTATTTTATAGTTTCGTTGCAGTCTGCTTGTTCATTTTCGAGAAAACTGAAATTGGGGTGGAAAATATTTTTTTTCTAAGTACAGGGTGGAGCACTAAAATCACTAATGGGGCACCTAATTGGTAGGCAAGGAGCTCTAAATTATTCTATAGTTTCGTTGCAGTCGCCTCGTTTATTTTCGAGAAAAGTGAAATTGTGGTAGAAAATATTTTTTTTCTAAGTACAGGGTGGAGCACTAAAATCACCAATGGGGCACTTAATTAGTAGGCAAGGAGCTCTAAATTATTCTATAGTTTCGTTGCAGTCTGCTCGTCCATTTTCAAAAAAAGTGAAATTGTGGTACAAAATATTTTTTTTCTAAGTACAGGGTGGAGCACTATAATCACCAATGGGGCACTTAATTAGTAAGCAAGAAGCTCTAAATTATTTTATAGTTTCGTTGCAGTCTGCTCGTTCATTTTCGAGAAAACTGAAATTGGGGTGGAAAATATTTTTTTTTTCTAAGTACAGGGTGGAGCACTAAAATCACTAATGGGGCATTTAATTAGTAGGCAAGGAGCTCTAAATTATTCTATAGTTTCGTTGCAGTCTGCTCGTCCATTTTCGAGAAAAGTGAAATTGTGGTAGAAAATATTTTTTTCTAAGTACAGGGTGGAGCACTAAAATCACCAATGGGGCACTTAATTAGTAGGCAAGGAGCTCTAAATTATTCTATAGTTTCGTTGCAGTCTGGTCGTCCATTTTCGAGAAAAGTGAAATTGTGGTAGAAAATATTTTTTTTCGAAGTACAGGGTGGAGCACTAAAATCACCAATGATGCACTTAATTAGTAGGCAAGGAGCTTTAAATTATTCTATGGTTTCGTTGCAGTCTGCTTGTCCATTTTCGAGAAAAGTGAAATTGTGGTACAAAATATTTTTTTTCTAAGGAGAAAACTGAAATTGGGGTAGAAAATATTTTTCTTCTAAGTACAGGGTGGAGCACTAAAATCACTAATGGGGCACTTAATTAGTAGGCAAGGAGCTCTAAATTATTTTATAGTTTCGTTGCAGTCTGCTCGTTCATTTTCGAGAAAACTGAAATTGGGGTAGAAAATATTTTTTTTCTAAGTACAGGGTGGAGCACTAAAATCACCAATGGGGCACTTATGTAGTAGGCAAGGAGCTCTAAATTATTCTATAGTTTCGTTGCAGTCTGCTCGTTCATTTTCGAGAAAACTGAAATTGGGGTAGAAAATATTTTTTTTCTAAGTACAGGGTGTAGCACTAAAATCACCAATGGGGCACTTAATTAGTAGGCAAGGAGCTCTAAATTATTCTATAGTTTCGTTGCAGTCTGCTCGTCCATTTTCGAGAAAAGTGAAATTGTGGTACAAAATATTTTTTTTCTAAGTACAGGGTGGAGCACTATAATCACCAATGGGGCACTTAATTAGTAGGCAAGGAGCTCTAAATTATTTTATAGTTTCGTTGCAGTCTGCTTGTTCATTTTCGAGAAAACTGAAATTGGGGTGGAAAATATTTTTTTTCTAAGTACAGGGTGGAGCACTAAAATCACTAATGGGGCACTTAATTGGTAGGCAAGGAGCTCTAAATTATTCTATAGTTTCGTTGCAGTCTGATCGTTCATTTTCGAGAAAAGTGAAATTGTGGTAGAAAATATTTTTTTTCTAAGTACAGGGTGGAGCACTAAAATCACCAATGGGGCACTTAATTAGTAGGCAAGGAGCTCTAAATTATTCTATAGTTTCGTTGCAGTCTGCTTGTCCATTTTCAAAAAAAGTGAAATTGTGGTACAAAATATTTTTTTTCTAAGTACAGGGTGGAGCACTATAATCACCAATGGGGCACTTAATTAGTAGGCAAGGAGCTCTAAATTATTTTATAGTTTCGTTGCAGTCTGCTCGTTCATTTTCGAGAAAACTGAAATTGGGGTGGAAAATATTTTTTTTTTCTAAGTACAGGGTGGAGCACTAAAATCACTAATGGGGCACTTAATTAGTAGGCAAGGAGCTCTAAATTATTCTATAGTTTCGTTGCAGTCTGCTCGTCCATTTTCGAGAAAAGTGAAATTGTGGTACAAAATATTTTTTTTCTAAGTACAGGGTGGAGCACTAAAATCACCAATGGGGCACTTAATCAGTAGGCAAGGAGCTCTAAATTATTTTATAGTTTCGTTGCAGTCTGCTCGTTCATTTTCGAGAAAACTGAAATTGGGGTAGAAAATATTTTTTTTCTAAGTACAGGGTGGAGCACTAAAATCACCAATGGGGCACTTAATTAGTAGGCAAGGAGCTCTAAATTATTTTATAGTTTCGTTGCAGTCTGCTCGTTCATTTTCGAGAAAACTGAAATTGGGGTAGAAAATATTTTTTTTATAAGTACAGGGTGGAGCACTAAAATCACCAATGGGGCACTTAATTATTAGGCAAGGAGCTCTAAATTATTCTATAGTTTCGTTGCAGTCTGCTCGTTCATTTTCGAGAAAACTGAAATTGGGGTAGAAAATATTTTTTTCTAAGTACAGGGTGGAGCACTAAAATCACAAATAGGGCACTTAATTAGTAGGCAAGAAGCTTTAAATTATTCTATAGTTTCGTTGCAGTCTGCTCGTTCATTTTCGAGAAAAGTGAAATTGTGGTAGAAAATATTTTTTTTCTAAGTACAGGGTGGAGCACTAAAATCACCAATGGGGCACTTAATTAGTAGGCAAGAAGCTTTAAATTATTCTATAGTTTCGTTGCAGTCTGCTCGTTCATTTTCGAGAAAAGTGAAATTGGGGTAGAAAATATTTTTTTTCTAAGTACAGGGTGGAGCACTAAAATCACTAATGGGGCACTTAATTAGTGGGCAAGGAGCTCTAAATTATTCTATAGTTTCGTTGCAGTCTGCTCGTTCATTTTCGAGAAAAGTGAAATTGTGGTAGAAAATATTTTTTTTCTAAGTACAGGGTGGAGCACTAAAATCACCAATGGGGCACTTAATTAGTAGGCAAGGAGCTCTTAATTATTTTATATAGTTTCGTTGCAGTCTGCTCGTTCATTTTCGAGAAAACTGAAATTGGGGTAGAAAATATTTTTTTTAAGTACAGGGAGGAGCACTAAAATCACCAATGGGGCACTTAATTAGTAGGCAAGGAGCTCTAAATTATTTTATAGTTTCGTTGCAGTCTGCTCGTTCATTTTCGAGAAAACTGAAATTGGGGTAGAAAATATTTTTTTTCTAAGTACAGGGTGGAGCACTAAAATCACCAATAGGGCACTTAATTAGTAGGCAAGAAGCTTTAAATTATTCTATAGTTTCGTTGCAGTCTGCTCGTTCATTTTCGAGAAAAGTGAAATTGTGGTAGAAAATATTTTTTTTCTAAGTACAGGGTGGAGCACTAAAATCACCAATAGGGCACTTAATTAGTAGGCAAGAAGCTTTAAATTATTCTATAGTTTCGTTGCAGTCTGCTCGTTCATTTTCGAGAAAAGTGAAATTGGGGTAGAAAATATTTTTTTTTTAAGTACAGGGTGGAGCACTAAAATCACTAATGGGGCACTTAATTAGTGGGCAAGGAGCTCTAAATTATTCTATAGTTTCGTTGCAGTCTGCTCGTTCATTTTCGAGAAAAGTGAAATTGTGGTAGAAAATATTTTTTTTCTAAGTACAGGGTGGAGCACTAAAATCACCAATGGGGCACTTAATTAGTAGGCAAGGAGCTCTAAATTATTTTATAGTTTCGTTGCAGTCTGCTCGTTCATTTTCGAGAAAAGTGAAATTGGGGTAGAAAATATTTTTTTTCTAAGTACAGGGTGGAGCACTAAAATCACTAATGGGGCACTTAATTAGTAGGCAAGGAGCTCTAAATTATTTTATAGTTTCGTTGCAGTCTGCTCGTTCATTTTCGAGAAAACTGAAATTGGGGTAGAAAATATTTTTTTTCTAAGTACAGGGTGGAGCACTAAAATCACTAATGGGGCACTTAATTAGTAGGCAAGGAGCTCTAAATTATTCTATAGTTTCGTTGCAGTCTGCTCGTCCATTTTCGAGAAAAGTGAAATTGTGGTACAAAATATTTTTTTTCTAAGTACAGGGTGGAGCACTAAAATCACCAATGGGGCACTTAATCAGTAGGCAAGGAGCTCTAAATTATTTTATAGTTTCGTTGCAGTCTGCTCGTTCATTTTCGAGAAAACTGAAATTGGGGTAGAAAATATTTTTTTTCTAAGTACAGGGTGGAGCACTAAAATCACCAATGGGGCACTTAGTAGGCAAAGAGCTCTAAATTATTTTATAGTTTCGTTGCAGTCTGCTCGTTCATTTTCGAGAGAAGTGAAATTGTGGTAGAAAATATTTTTTTTCTAAGTACAGGGTGGAGCACTAAAATCACCAATAGGGCACTTAATTAGTAGGCAAGAAGCTTTAAATTATTCTATAGTTTCGTTGCAGTCTGCTCGTTCATTTTCGAGAAAAGTGAAATTGGGGTAGAAAATATTTTTTTTCTAAGTACAGGGTGGAGCACTAAAATCACAAATGGGGCACTTAATTAGTGGGCAAGGAGCTCTAAATTATTCTATAGTTTCGTTGCAGTCTGCTCGTTCATTTTCGAGAAAAGTGAAATTGTGGTAGAAAATATTTTTTTTCTAAGTACAGGGTGGAGCACTAAAATCACCAATGGGGCACTTAATTAGTAGGCAAGGAGCTCTAAATTATTCTATAGTTTCGTTGCAGTCTGCTCGTCCATTTTCGAGAAAAGTGAAATTGTGGTACAAAATATTTTTTTTCTAAGTACAGGGTGGAGCACTATAATCACCAATGGGGCACTTAATTAGTAGGCAAGGAGCTCTAAATTATTTTATAGTTTCGTTGCAGTCTGCTCGTTCATTTTCGAGAAAACTGAAATTGGGGTGGAAAATATTTTTTTTCTAAGTACAGGGTGGAGCACTAAAATCACTAATGGGGCACTTAATTGGTAGGCAAGGAGCTCTAAATTATTCTATAGTTTCGTTGCAGTCGCCTCGTTTATTTTCGAGAAAAGTGAAATTGTGGTAGAAAATATTTTTTTTCTAAGTACAGGGTGGAGCACTAAAATCACCAATGGGGCACTTAATTAGTAGGCAAGGAGCTCTAAATTATTCTATAGTTTCGTTGCAGTCTGCTCGTCCATTTTCAAAAAAAGTGAAATTGTGGTACAAAATATTTTTTTTCTAAGTACAGGGTGGAGCACTATAATCACCAATGGGGCACTTAATTAGTAAGCAAGAAGCTCTAAATTATTTTATAGTTTCGTTGCAGTCTGCTCGTTCATTTTCGAGAAAACTGAAATTGGGGTGGAAAATATTTTTTTTTTCTAAGTACAGGGTGGAGCACTAAAATCACTAATGGGGCATTTAATTAGTAGGCAAGGAGCTCTAAATTATTCTATAGTTTCGTTGCAGTCTGCTCGTTCATTTTCGAGAAAAGTGAAATTGTGGTAGAAAATATTTTTTTCTAAGTACAGGGTGGAGCACTAAAATCACCAATGGGGCAATTAATTAGTAGGCAAGGAGCTCTAAATTATTCTATAGTTTCGTTGCAGTCTGGTCGTCCATTTTCGAGAAAAGTGAAATTGTGGTAGAAAATATTTTTTTTCGAAGTACAGGGTGGAGCACTAAAATCACCAATGATGCACTTAATTAGTAGGCAAGGAGCTTTAAATTATTCTATGGTTTCGTTGCAGTCTGCTTGTCCATTTTCGAGAAAAGTGAAATTGTGGTACAAAATATTTTTTTTCTAAGGAGAAAACTGAAATTGGGGTAGAAAATATTTTTCTTCTAAGTACAGGGTGGAGCACTAAAATCACTAATGGGGCACTTAATTAGTAGGCAAGGAGCTCTAAATTATTTTATAGTTTCGTTGCAGTCTGCTCGTTCATTTTCGAGAAAACTGAAATTGGGGTAGAAAATATTTTTTTTCTAAGTACAGGGTGGAGCACTAAAATCACCAATGGGGCACTTATGTAGTAGGCAAGGAGCTCTAAATTATTCTATAGTTTCGTTGCAGTCTGCTCGTTCATTTTCGAGAAAACTGAAATTGGGGTAGAAAATATTTTTTTTCTAAGTACAGGGTGTAGCACTAAAATCACCAATGGGGCACTTAATTAGTAGGCAAGGAGCTCTAAATTATTCTATAGTTTCGTTGCAGTCTGCTCGTCCATTTTCGAGAAAAGTGAAATTGTGGTACAAAATATTTTTTTTCTAAGTACAGGGTGGAGCACTATAATCACCAATGGGGCACTTAATTAGTAGGCAAGGAGCTCTAAATTATTTTATAGTTTCGTTGCAGTCTGCTTGTTCATTTTCGAGAAAACTGAAATTGGGGTGGAAAATATTTTTTTTCTAAGTACAGGGTGGAGCACTAAAATCACTAATGGGGCACTTAATTGGTAGGCAAGGAGCTCTAAATTATTCTATAGTTTCGTTACAGTCGGTTCGTTCATTTTCGAGAAAAGTGAAATTGTGGTAGAAAATATTTTTTTTCTAAGTACAGGGTGGAGCACTAAAATCACCAATGGGGCACTTAATTAGTAGGCAAGGAGCTCTAAATTATTCTATAGTTTCGTTGCAGTCTGCTTGTCCATTTTCAAAAAAAGTGAAATTGTGGTACAAAATATTTTTTTTCTAAGTACAGGGTGGAGCACTATAATCACCAATGGGGCACTTAATTAGTAGGCAAGGAGCTCTAAATTATTTTATAGTTTCGTTGCAGTCTGCTCGTTCATTTTCGAGAAAACTGAAATTGGGGTGGAAAATATTTTTTTTTTCTAAGTACAGGGTGGAGCACTAAAATCACTAATGGGGCACTTAATTAGTAGGCAAGGAGCTCTAAATTATTCTATAGTTTCGTTGCAGTCTGCTCGTTCATTTTCGAGAAAAGTGAAATTGTGGTACAAAATATTTTTTTTCTAAGTACAGGGTGGAGCACTAAAATCACCAATGGGGCACTTAATCAGTAGGCAAGGAGCTCTAAATTATTTTATAGTTTCGTTGCAGTCTGCTCGTTCATTTTCGAGAAAACTGAAATTGGGGTAGAAAATATTTTTTTTCTAAGTACAGGGTGGAGCACTAAAATCACCAATGGGGCACTTAATTAGTAGGCAAGGAGCTCTAAATTATTTTATAGTTTCGTTGCAGTCTGCTCGTTCATTTTCGAGAAAACTGAAATTGGGGTAGAAAATATTTTTTTTCTAAGTACAGGGTGGAGCACTAAAATCACCAATGGGGCACTTAATTAGTAGGCAAGGAGCTCTAAATTATTCTATAGTTTCGTTGCAGTCTGCTCGTTCATTTTCGAGAAAACTGAAATTGGGGTAGAAAATATTTTTTTTCTAAGTACAGGGTGGAGCACTAAAATCACAAATAGGGCACTTAATTAGTAGGCAAGAAGCTTTAAATTATTCTATAGTTTCGTTGCAGTCTGCTCGTTCATTTTCGAGAAAAGTGAAATTGTGGTAGAAAATATTTTTTTTCTAAGTACAGGGTGGAGCACTAAAATCACCAATGGGGCACTTAATTAGTAGGCAAGAAGCTTTAAATTATTCTATAGTTTCGTTGCAGACTGCTCGTTCATTTTCGAGAAAAGTGAAATTGGGGTAGAAAATATTTTTTTTCTAAGTACAGGGTGGAGCACTAAAATCACTAATGGGGCACTTAATTAGTGGGCAAGGAGCTCTAAATTATTCTATAGTTTCGTTGCAGTCTGCTCGTTCATTTTCGAGAAAAGTGAAATTGTGGTAGAAAATATTTTTTTTCTAAGTACAGGGTGGAGCACTAAAATCACCAATGGGGCACTTAATTAGTAGGCAAGGAGCTCTTAATTATTTTATATAGTTTCGTTGCAGTCTGCTCGTTCATTTTCGAGAAAACTGAAATTGGGGTAGAAAATATTTTTTTTAAGTACAGGGTGGAGCACTAAAATCACCAATGGGGCACTTAATTAGTAGGCAAGGAGCTCTAAATTATTTTATAGTTTCGTTGCAGTCTGCTCGTTCATTTTCGAGAAAACTGAAATTGGGGTAGAAAATATTTTTTTTCTAAGTACAGGGTGGAGCACTAAAATCACCAATAGGGCACTTAATTAGTAGGCAAGAAGCTTTAAATTATTCTATAGTTTCGTTGCAGTCTGCTCGTTCATTTTCGAGAAAAGTGAAATTGTGGTAGAAAATATTTTTTTTCTAAGTACAGGGTGGAGCACTAAAATCACCAATAGGGCACTTAATTAGTAGGCAAGAAGCTTTAAATTATTCTATAGTTTCGTTGCAGTCTGCTCGTTCATTTTCGAGAAAAGTGAAATTGGGGTAGAAAATATTTTTTTTTTAAGTACAGGGTGGAGCACTAAAATCACTAATGGGGCACTTAATTAGTGGGCAAGGAGCTCTAAATTATTCTATAGTTTCGTTGCAGTCTGCTCGTTCATTTTCGAGAAAAGTGAAATTGTGGTAGAAAATATTTTTTTTCTAAGTACAGGGTGGAGCACTAAAATCACCAATGGGGCACTTAATTAGTAGGCAAGGAGCTCTAAATTATTTTATAGTTTCGTTGCAGTCTGCTCGTTCATTTTCGAGAAAAGTGAAATTGGGGTAGAAAATATTTTTTTTCTAAGTACAGGGTGGAGCACTAAAATCACTAATGGGGCACTTAATTAGTAGGCAAGGAGCTCTAAATTATTTTATAGTTTCGTTGCAGTCTGCTCGTTCATTTTCGAGAAAACTGAAATTGGGGTAGAAAATATTTTTTTTCTAAGTACAGGGTGGAGCACTAAAATCACTAATGGGGCACTTAATTAGTAGGCAAGGAGCTCTAAATTATTCTATAGTTTCGTTGCAGTCTGCTCGTCCATTTTCGAGAAAAGTGAAATTGTGGTACAAAATATTTTTTTTCTAAGTACAGGGTGGAGCACTAAAATCACCAATGGGGCACTTAATCAGTAGGCAAGGAGCTCTAAATTATTTTATAGTTTCGTTGCAGTCTGCTCGTTCATTTTCGAGAAAACTGAAATTGGGGTAGAAAATATTTTTTTTCTAAGTACAGGGTGGAGCACTAAAATCACCAATGGGGCACTTAGTAGGCAAAGAGCTCTAAATTATTTTATAGTTTCGTTGCAGTCTGCTCGTTCATTTTCGAGAGAAGTGAAATTGTGGTAGAAAATATTTTTTTTCTAAGTACAGGGTGGAGCACTAAAATCACCAATAGGGCACTTAATTAGTAGGCAAGAAGCTTTAAATTATTCTATAGTTTCGTTGCAGTCTGCTCGTTCATTTTCGAGAAAAGTGAAATTGGGGTAGAAAATATTTTTTTTCTAAGTACAGGGTGGAGCACTAAAATCACTAATGGGGCACTTAATTAGTGGGCAAGGAGCTCTAAATTATTCTATAGTTTCGTTGCAGTCTGCTCGTTCATTTTCGAGAAAAGTGAAATTGTGGTAGAAAATATTTTTTTTCTAAGTACAGGGTGGAGCACTAAAATCACCAATGGGGCACTTAATTAGTAGGCAAGGAGCTCTAAATTATTCTATAGTTTCGTTGCAGTCTGCTCGTCCATTTTCGAGAAAAGTGAAATTGTGGTACAAAATATTTTTTTTCTAAGTACAGGGTGGAGCACTATAATCACCAATGGGGCACTTAATTAGTAGGCAAGGAGCTCTAAATTATTTTATAGTTTCGTTGCAGTCTGCTTGTTCATTTTCGAGAAAAGTGAAATTGGGGTAGAAAATATTTTTTTTCTAAGTACAGGGTGGAGCACTAAAATCACTAATGGGGCACTTAATTGGTAGGCAAGGAGCTCTAAATTATTCTATAGTTTCGTTGCAGTCGCCTCGTTTATTTTCGAGAAAAGTGAAATTGTGGTAGAAAATATTTTTTTTCTAAGTACAGGGTGGAGCACTAAAATCACCAATGGGGCACTTAATTAGTAGGCAAGGAGCTCTAAATTATTCTATAGTTTCGTTGCAGTCTGCTCGTCCATTTTCAAAAAAAGTGAAATTGTGGTACAAAATATTTTTTTTCTAAGTACAGGGTGGAGCACTATAATCACCAATGGGGCACTTAATTAGTAAGCAAGAAGCTCTAAATTATTTTATAGTTTCGTTGCAGTCTGCTCGTTCATTTTCGAGAAAACTGAAATTGGGGTGGAAAATATTTTTTTTTTCTAAGTACAGGGTGGAGCACTAAAATCACTAATGGGGCATTTAATTAGTAGGCAAGGAGCTCTAAATTATTCTATAGTTTCGTTGCAGTCTGCTCGTTCATTTTCGAGAAAAGTGAAATTGTGGTAGAAAATATTTTTTTCTAAGTACAGGGTGGAGCACTAAAATCACCAATGGGGCAATTAATTAGTAGGCAAGGAGCTCTAAATTATTCTATAGTTTCGTTGCAGTCTGGTCGTCCATTTTCGAGAAAAGTGAAATTGTGGTAGAAAATATTTTTTTTCGAAGTACAGGGTGGAGCACTAAAATCACCAATGATGCACTTAATTAGTAGGCAAGGAGCTTTAAATTATTCTATGGTTTCGTTGCAGTCTGCTTGTCCATTTTCGAGAAAAGTGAAATTGTGGTACAAAATATTTTTTTTCTAAGGAGAAAACTGAAATTGGGGTAGAAAATATTTTTCTTCTAAGTACAGGGTGGAGCACTAAAATCACTAATGGGGCACTTAATTAGTAGGCAAGGAGCTCTAAATTATTTTATAGTTTCGTTGCAGTCTGCTCGTTCATTTTCGAGAAAACTGAAATTGGGGTAGAAAATATTTTTTTTCTAAGTACAGGGTGGAGCACTAAAATCACCAATGGGGCACTTATGTAGTAGGCAAGGAGCTCTAAATTATTCTATAGTTTCGTTGCAGTCTGCTCGTTCATTTTCGAGAAAACTGAAATTGGGGTAGAAAATATTTTTTTTCTAAGTACAGGGTGTAGCACTAAAATCACCAATGGGGCACTTAATTAGTAGGCAAGGAGCTCTAAATTATTCTATAGTTTCGTTGCAGTCTGCTCGTCCATTTTCGAGAAAAGTGAAATTGTGGTACAAAATATTTTTTTTCTAAGTACAGGGTGGAGCACTATAATCACCAATGGGGCACTTAATTAGTAGGCAAGGAGCTCTAAATTATTTTATAGTTTCGTTGCAGTCTGCTTGTTCATTTTCGAGAAAACTGAAATTGGGGTGGAAAATATTTTTTTTCTAAGTACAGGGTGGAGCACTAAAATCACTAATGGGGCACTTAATTGGTAGGCAAGGAGCTCTAAATTATTCTATAGTTTCGTTACAGTCGGTTCGTTCATTTTCGAGAAAAGTGAAATTGTGGTAGAAAATATTTTTTTTCTAAGTACAGGGTGGAGCACTAAAATCACCAATGGGGCACTTAATTAGTAGGCAAGGAGCTCTAAATTATTCTATAGTTTCGTTGCAGTCTGCTTGTCCATTTTCAAAAAAAGTGAAATTGTGGTACAAAATATTTTTTTTCTAAGTACAGGGTGGAGCACTATAATCACCAATGGGGCACTTAATTAGTAGGCAAGGAGCTCTAAATTATTCTATAGTTTCGTTGCAGTCTGCTCGTTCATTTTCGAGAAAACTGAAATTGGGGTGGAAAATATTTTTTTTTTCTAAGTACAGGGTGGAGCACTAAAATCACTAATGGGGCACTTAATTAGTAGGCAAGGAGCTCTAAATTATTCTATAGTTTCGTTGCAGTCTGCTCGTCCATTTTCGAGAAAAGTGAAATTGTGGTACAAAATATTTTTTTTCTAAGTACAGGGTGGAGCACTAAAATCACCAATGGGGCACTTAATCAGTAGGCAAGGAGCTCTAAATTATTTTATAGTTTCGTTGCAGTCTGCTCGTTCATTTTCGAGAAAACTGAAATTGGGGTAGAAAATATTTTTTTTCTAAGTACAGGGTGGAGCACTAAAATCACCAATGGGGCACTTAATTAGTAGGCAAGGAGCTCTAAATTATTTTATAGTTTCGTTGCAGTCTGCTCGTTCATTTTCGAGAAAACTGAAATTGGGGTAGAAAATATTTTTTTTCTAAGTACAGGGTGGAGCACTAAAATCACCAATGGGGCACTTAATTATTAGGCAAGGAGCTCTAAATTATTCTATAGTTTCGTTGCAGTCTGCTCGTTCATTTTCGAGAAAACTGAAATTGGGGTAGAAAATATTTTTTTTCTAAGTACAGGGTGGAGCACTAAAATCACAAATAGGGCACTTAATTAGTAGGCAAGAAGCTTTAAATTATTCTATAGTTTCGTTGCAGTCTGCTCGTTCATTTTCGAGAAAAGTGAAATTGTGGTAGAAAATATTTTTTTTCTAAGTACAGGGTGGAGCACTAAAATCACCAATGGGGCACTTAATTAGTAGGCAAGAAGCTTTAAATTATTCTATAGTTTCGTTGCAGTCTGCTCGTTCATTTTCGAGAAAAGTGAAATTGGGGTAGAAAATATTTTTTTTCTAAGTACAGGGTGGAGCACTAAAATCACTAATGGGGCACTTAATTAGTGGGCAAGGAGCTCTAAATTATTCTATAGTTTCGTTGCAGTCTGCTCGTTCATTTTCGAGAAAAGTGAAATTGTGGTAGAAAATATTTTTTTTCTAAGTACAGGGTGGAGCACTAAAATCACCAATGGGGCACTTAATTCGTAGGCAAGGAGCTCTTAATTATTTTATATAGTTTCGTTGCAGTCTGCTCGTTCATTTTCGAGAAAACTGAAATTGGGGTAGAAAATATTTTTTTTAAGTACAGGGTGGAGCACTAAAATCACCAATGGGGCACTTAATTAGTAGGCAAGGAGCTCTAAATTATTTTATAGTTTCGTTGCAGTCTGCTCGTTCATTTTCGAGAAAACTGAAATTGGGGTAGAAAATTTTTTTTTTCTAAGTACAGGGTGGAGCACTAAAATCACCAATAGGGCACTTAATTAGTAGGCAAGAAGCTTTAAATTATTCTATAGTTTCGTTGCAGTCTGCTCGTTCATTTTCGAGAAAAGTGAAATTGTGGTAGAAAATATTTTTTTTCTAAGTACAGGGTGGAGCACTAAAATCACCAATAGGGCACTTAATTAGTAGGCAAGAAGCTTTAAATTATTCTATAGTTTCGTTGCAGTCTGCTCGTTCATTTTCGAGAAAAGTGAAATTGGGGTAGAAAATATTTTTTTTTTAAGTACAGGGTGGAGCACTAAAATCACTAATGGGGCACTTAATTAGTGGGCAAGGAGCTCTAAATTATTCTATAGTTTCGTTGCAGTCTGCTCGTTCATTTTCGAGAAAAGTGAAATTGTGGTAGAAAATATTTTTTTTCTAAGTACAGGGTGGAGCACTAAAATCACCAATGGGGCACTTAATTAGTAGGCAAGGAGCTCTAAATTATTTTATAGTTTCGTTGCAGTCTGCTCGTTCATTTTCGAGAAAACTGAAATTGGGGTAGAAAATATTTTTTTTCTAAGTACAGGGTGGAGCACTAAAATCACTAATGGGGCACTTAATTAGTAGGCAAGGAGCTCTAAATTATTTTATAGTTTCGTTGCAGTCTGCTCGTTCATTTTCGAGAAAACTGAAATTGGGGTAGAAAATATTTTTTTTCTAAGTACAGGGTGGAGCACTAAAATCACCAATGGGGCACTTAATTATTAGGCAAAAAGCTCTAAATTATTCTATAGTTTCGTTGCAGTCTGCTCGTTCATTTTCGAGAAAACTGAAATTGGGGTAGAAAATATTTTTTTTCTAAGTACAGGGTGGAGCACTAAAATCACCAATGGGGCACTTATGTAGTAGGCAAGGAGCTCTAAATTATTCTATAGTTTCGTTGCAGTCTGCTCGTTCATTTTCGAGAAAACTGAAATTGGGGTAGAAAATATTTTTTTTCTAAGTACAGGGTGGAGCATTAAAATCACCAATGGGGCACTTAGTTAGTAGGCAAAGAGCTCTAAATTATTTTATAGTTTCGTTGCAGTCTGCTCGTTCATTTTCGAGAAAAGTGAAATTGTGGTAGAAAATATTTTTTTTCTAAGTACAGGGTGGAGCACTAAAATCACCAATAGGGCACTTAATTAGTAATCAAGAAGCTTTAAATTATTCTATAGTTTCGTTGCAGTCTGCTCGTTCATTTTCGAGAAAAGTGAAATTGGGGTAGAAAATATTTTTTTTCTAAGTACAGGGTGGAGCACTAAAATCACTAATGGGGCACTTAATTAGTGGGCAAGGAGCTCTAAATTATTCTATAGTTTCGTTGCAGTCTGCTCGTTCATTTTCGAGAAAAGTGAAATTGTGGTAGAAAATATTTTTTTTCTAAGTACAGGGTGGAGCACTAAAATCACCTATGGGGCACTTAATTAGTAGGCAAGGAGCTCTTAATTATTTTATATAGTTTCGTTGCAGTCTGCTCGTTCATTTTCGAGAAAACTGAAATTGGGGTAGAAAATATTTTTTTTAAGTACAGGGTGGAGCACTAAAATCACCAATGGGGCACTTAATTAGTGGGCAAGGAGCTCTAAATTATTTTATAGTTTCGTTGCAGTCTGCTCGTTCATTTTCGAGAAAACTGAAATTGGGGTAGAAAATATTTTTTTTCTAAGTACAGGGTGGAGCACTAAAATCACCAATAGGGCACTTAATTAGTAGGCAAGAAGCTTTAAATTATTCTATAGTTTCGTTGCAGTCTGCTCGTTCATTTTCGAGAAAAGTGAAATTGTGGTAGAAAATATTTTTTTTCTAAGTACAGGGTGGAGCACTAAAATCACCAATAGGGCACTTAATTAGTAGGCAAGAAGCTTTAAATTATTCTATAGTTTCGTTGCAGTCTGCTCGTTCATTTTCGAGAAAAGTAAAATTGGGGTAGAAAATATTTTTTTTTTAAGTACAGGGTGGAGCACTAAAATCACTAATGGGGCACTTAATTAGTGGGCAAGGAGCTCTAAATTATTCTATAGTTTCGTTGCAGTCTGCTCGTTCATTTTCGAGAAAAGTGAAATTGTGGTAGAAAATATTTTTTTTCTAAGTACAGGGTGGAGCACTAAAATCACCAATGGGGCACTTAATTAGTAGGCAAGGAGCTCTAAATTATTTTATAGTTTCGTTGCAGTCTGCTCGTTCATTTTCGAGAAAACTGAAATTGGGGTAGAAAATATTTTTTTTCTAAGTACAGGGTGGAGCACTAAAATCACTAATGGGGCACTTAATTAGTAGGCAAGGAGCTCTAAATTATTTTATAGTTTCGTTGCAGTCTGCTCGTTCATTTTCGAGAAAACTGAAATTGGGGTAGAAAATATTTTTTTTTTAAGTACAGGGTGGAGCACTAAAATCACTAATGGGGCACTTAATTAGTAGGCAAGGAGCTCTAAATTATTCTATAGTTTCGTTGCAGTCTGCTCGTCCATTTTCGAGAAAAGTGAAATTGTGGTACAAAATATTTTTTTTCTAAGTACAGGGTGGAGCACTAAAATCACCAATGGGGCACTTAATCAGTAGGCAAGGAGCTCTAAATTATTTTATAGTTTCGTTGCAGTCTGCTCGTTCATTTTCGAGAAAACTGAAATTGGGGTAGAAAATATTTTTTTTCTAAGTACAGGGTGGAGCACTAAAATCACCAATGGGGCACTTAGTAGGCAAAGAGCTCTAAATTATTTTATAGTTTCGTTGCAGTCTGCTCGTTCATTTTCGAGAGAAGTGAAATTGTGGTAGAAAATATTTTTTTTCTAAGTACAGGGTGGAGCACTAAAATCACCAATAGGGCACTTAATTAGTAGGCAAGAAGCTTTAAATTATTCTATAGTTTCGTTGCAGTCTGCTCGTTCATTTTCGAGAAAAGTGAAATTGGGGTAGAAAATATTTTTTTTCTAAGTACAGGGTGGAGCACTAAAATCACTAATGGGGCACTTAATTAGTGGGCAAGGAGCTCTAAATTATTCTATAGTTTCGTTGCAGTCTGCTCGTTCATTTTCGAGAAAAGTGAAATTGTGGTAGAAAATATTTTTTTTCTAAGTACAGGGTGGAGCACTAAAATCACCAATGGGGCACTTAATTAGTAGGCAAGGAGCTCTAAATTATTCTATAGTTTCGTTGCAGTCTGCTCGTCCATTTTCGAGAAAAGTGAAATTGTGGTACAAAATATTTTTTTTCTAAGTACAGGGTGGAGCACTATAATCACCAATGGGGCACTTAATTAGTAGGCAAGGAGCTCTAAATTATTTTATAGTTTCGTTGCAGTCTGCTTGTTCATTTTCGAGAAAACTGAAATTGGGGTGGAAAATATTTTTTTTCTAAGTACAGGGTGGAGCACTAAAATCACTAATGGGGCACTTAATTGGTAGGCAAGGAGCTCTAAATTATTCTATAGTTTCGTTGCAGTCGCCTCGTTTATTTTCGAGAAAAGTGAAATTGTGGTAGAAAATATTTTTTTTCTAAGTACAGGGTGGAGCACTAAAATCACCAATGGGGCACTTAATTAGTAGGCAAGGAGCTCTAAATTATTCTATAGTTTCGTTGCAGTCTGCTCGTCCATTTTCAAAAAAAGTGAAATTGTGGTACAAAATATTTTTTTTCTAAGTACAGGGTGGAGCACTATAATCACCAATGGGGCACTTAATTAGTAAGCAAGAAGCTCTAAATTATTTTATAGTTTCGTTGCAGTCTGCTCGTTCATTTTCGAGAAAACTGAAATTGGGGTGGAAAATATTTTTTTTTTCTAAGTACAGGGTGGAGCACTAAAATCACTAATGGGGCATTTAATTAGTAAGCAAGGAGCTCTAAATTATTCTATAGTTTCGTTGCAGTCTGCTCGTTCATTTTCGAGAAAAGTGAAATTGTGGTAGAAAATATTTTTTTCTAAGTACAGGGTGGAGCACTAAAATCACCAATGGGGCACTTAATTAGTAGGCAAGGAGCTCTAAATTATTCTATAGTTTCGTTGCAGTCTGGTCGTCCATTTTCGAGAAAAGTGAAATTGTGGTAGAAAATATTTTTTTTCGAAGTACAGGGTGGAGCACTAAAATCACCAATGATGCACTTAATTAGTAGGCAAGGAGCTTTAAATTATTCTATGGTTTCGTTGCAGTCTGCTTGTCCATTTTCGAGAAAAGTGAAATTGTGGTACAAAATATTTTTTTTCTAAGGAGAAAACTGAAATTGGGGTAGAAAATATTTTTCTTCTAAGTACAGGGTGGAGCACTAAAATCACTAATGGGGCACTTAATTAGTAGGCAAGGAGCTCTAAATTATTTTATAGTTTCGTTGCAGTCTGCTCGTTCATTTTCGAGAAAACTGAAATTGGGGTAGAAAATATTTTTTTTCTAAGTACAGGGTGGAGCACTAAAATCACCAATGGGGCACTTATGTAGTAGGCAAGGAGCTCTAAATTATTCTATAGTTTCGTTGCAGTCTGCTCGTTCATTTTCGAGAAAACTGAAATTGGGGTAGAAAATATTTTTTTTCTAAGTACAGGGTGTAGCACTAAAATCACCAATGGGGCACTTAATTAGTAGGCAAGGAGCTCTAAATTATTCTATAGTTTCGTTGCAGTCTGCTCGTCCATTTTCGAGAAAAGTGAAATTGTGGTACAAAATATTTTTTTTCTAAGTACAGGGTGGAGCACTATAAGGCAAGGCAAGGAGCTCTAAATTATTTTATAGTTTCGTTGCAGTCTGCTTGTTCATTTTCGAGAAAACTGAAATTGGGGTGGAAAATATTTTTTTTCTAAGTACAGGGTGGAGCACTAAAATCACTAATGGGGCACTTAATTGGTAGGCAAGGAGCTCTAAATTATTCTATAGTTTCGTTACAGTCGGTTCGTTCATTTTCGAGAAAAGTGAAATTGTGGTAGAAAATATTTTTTTTCTAAGTACAGGGTGGAGCACTAAAATCACCAATGGGGCACTTAATTAGTAGGCAAGGAGCTCTAAATTATTCTATAGTTTCGTTGCAGTCTGCTTGTCCATTTTCAAAAAAAGTGAAATTGTGGTACAAAATATTTTTTTTCTAAGTACAGGGTGGAGCACTATAATCACCAATGGGGCACTTAATTAGTAGGCAAGGAGCTCTAAATTATTTTATAGTTTCGTTGCAGTCTGCTCGTTCATTTTCGAGAAAACTGAAATTGGGGTGGAAAATATTTTTTTTTTCTAAGTACAGGGTGGAGCACTAAAATCACTAATGGGGCACTTAATTAGTAGGCAAGGAGCTCTAAATTATTCTATAGTTTCGTTGCAGTCTGCTCGTCCATTTTCGAGAAAAGTGAAATTGTGGTACAAAATATTTTTTTTCTAAGTACAGGGTGGAGCACTAAAATCACCAATGGGGCACTTAATCAGTAGGCAAGGAGCTCTAAATTATTTTATAGTTTCGTTGCAGTCTGCTCGTTCATTTTCGAGAAAACTGAAATTGGGGTAGAAAATATTTTTTTTCTAAGTACAGGGTGGAGCACTAAAATCACCAATGGGGCACTTAATTAGTAGGCAAGGAGCTCTAAATTATTTTATAGTTTCGTTGCAGTCTGCTCGTTCATTTTCGAGAAAACTGAAATTGGGGTAGAAAATATTTTTTTTCTAAGTACAGGGTGGAGCACTAAAATCACCAATGGGGCACTTAATTATTAGGCAAGGAGCTCTAAATTATTCTATAGTTTCGTTGCAGTCTGCTCGTTCATTTTCGAGAAAACTGAAATTGGGGTAGAAAATATTTTTTTTCTAAGTACAGGGTGGAGCATTAAAATCACCAATGGGGCACTTAGTTAGTAGGCAAAGAGCTCTAAATTATTTTATAGTTTCGTTGCAGTCTGCTCGTTCATTTTCGAGAAAAGTGAAATTGTGGTAGAAAATATTTTTTTTCTAAGTACAGGGTGGAGCACTAAAATCACCAATAGGGCACTTAATTAGTAATCAAGAAGCTTTAAATTATTCTATAGTTTCGTTGCAGTCTGCTCGTTCATTTTCGAGAAAAGTGAAATTGGGGTAGAAAATATTTTTTTTCTAAGTACAGGGTGGAGCACTAAAATCACTAATGGGGCACTTAATTAGTGGGCAAGGAGCTCTAAATTATTCTATAGTTTCGTTGCAGTCTGCTCGTTCATTTTCGAGAAAAGTGAAATTGTGGTAGAAAATATTTTTTTTCTAAGTACAGGGTGGAGCACTAAAATCACCTATGGGGCACTTAATTAGTAGGCAAGGAGCTCTTAATTATTTTATATAGTTTCGTTGCAGTCTGCTCGTTCATTTTCGAGAAAACTGAAATTGGGGTAGAAAATATTTTTTTTAAGTACAGGGTGGAGCACTAAAATCACCAATGGGGCACTTAATTAGTAGGCAAGGAGCTCTAAATTATTTTATAGTTTCGTTGCAGTCTGCTCGTTCATTTTCGAGAAAACTGAAATTGGGGTAGAAAATATTTTTTTTCTAAGTACAGGGTGGAGCACTAAAATCACCAATAGGGCACTTAATTAGTAGGCAAGAAGCTTTAAATTATTCTATAGTTTCGTTGCAGTCTGCTCGTTCATTTTCGAGAAAAGTGAAATTGTGGTAGAAAATATTTTTTTTCTAAGTACAGGGTGGAGCACTAAAATCACCAATAGGGCACTTAATTAGTAGGCAAGAAGCTTTAAATTATTCTATAGTTTCGTTGCAGTCTGCTCGTTCATTTTCGAGAAAAGTGAAATTGGGGTAGAAAATATTTTTTTTTAAGTACAGGGTGGAGCACTAAAATCACTAATGGGGCACTTAATTAGTGGGCAAGGAGCTTTAAATTATTCTATAGTTTCGTTGCAGTCTGCTTGTTCATTTTCGAGAAAAGTGAAATTGTGGTAGAAAATATTTTTTTTCTAAGTACAGGGTGGAGCACTAAAATCACCAATGGGGCACTTAATTAGTAGGCAAGGAGCTCTAAATTATTTTATAGTTTCGTTGCAGTCTGCTCGTTCATTTTCGAGAAAACTGAAATTGGGGTAGAAAATATTTTTTTTCTAAGTACAGGGTGGAGCACTAAAATCACTAATGGGGCACTTAATTAGTAGGCAAGGAGCTCTAAATTATTTTATAGTTTCGTTGCAGTCTGCTCGTTCATTTTCGAGAAAACTGAAATTGGGGTAGAAAATATTTTTTTTCTAAGTACAGGGTGGAGCACTAAAATCACCAATGGGGCACTTAATTATTAGGCAAAAAGCTCTAAATTATTCTATAGTTTCGTTGCAGTCTGCTCGTTCATTTTCGAGAAAACTGAAATTGGGGTAGAAAATATTTTTTTTCTAAGTACAGGGTGGAGCACTAAAATCACCAATGGGGCACTTATGTAGTAGGCAAGGAGCTCTAAATTATTCTATAGTTTCGTTGCAGTCTGCTCGTTCATTTTCGAGAAAACTGAAATTGGGGTAGAAAATATTTTTTTTCTAAGTACAGGGTGGAGCACTAAAATCACCAATGGGGCACTTAGTTAGTAGGCAAAGAGCTCTAAATTATTTTATAGTTTCGTTGCAGTCTGCTCGTTCATTTTCGAGAAAAGTGAAATTGTGGTAGAAAATATTTTTTTTCTAAGTACAGGGTGGAGCACTAAAATCACCAATAGGGCACTTAATTAGTAGGCAAGAAGCTTTAAATTATTCTATAGTTTCGTTGCAGTCTGCTCGTTCATTTTCGAGAAAAGTGAAATTGGGGTAGAAAATATTTTTTTTCTAAGTACAGGGTGGAGCACTAAAATCACTAATGGGGCACTTAATTAGTGGGCAAGGAGCTCTAAATTATTCTATAGTTTCGTAGCAGTCTGCTCGTTCATTTTCGAGAAAAGTGAAATTGTGGTAGAAAATATTTTTTTTCTAAGTACAGGGTGGAGCACTAAAATCACCAATGGGGCACTTAATTAGTAGGCAAGGAGCTCTAAATTATTCTATAGTTTCGTTGCAGTCTGCTCGTCCATTTTCGAGAAAAGTGAAATTGTGGTACAAAATATTTTTTTTTCTAAGTACAGGGTGGAGCACTATAATCACCAATGGGGCACTTAATTAGTAGGCAAGGAGCTCTAAATTATTTTATAGTTTCGTTGCAGTCTGCTTGTTCATTTTCGAGAAAACTGAAATTGGGGTGGAAAATATTTTTTTTCTAAGTACAGGGTGGAGCACTAAAATCACTAATGGGGCACTTAATTGGTAGGCAAGGAGCTCTAAATTATTCTATAGTTTCGTTGCAGTCGCCTCGTTCATTTTCGAGAAAAGTGAAATTGTGGTAGAAAATATTTTTTTTCTAAGTACAGGGTGGAGCACTAAAATCACCAATGGGGCACTTAATTAGTAGGCAAGGAGCTCTAAATTATTCTATAGTTTCGTTGCAGTCTGCTCGTCCATTTTCAAAAAAAGTGAAATTGTGGTACAAAATATTTTTTTTTCTAAGTACAGGGTGGAGCACTATAATCACCAATGGGGCACTTAATTAGTAAGCAAGAAGCTCTAAATTATTTTATAGTTTCGTTGCAGTTTGCTCATTCATTTTCGAGAAAACTGAAATTGGGGTGGAAAATATTTTTTTTTTTCTAAGTACAGGGTGGAGCACTAAAATCACTAATGGGGCACTTAATTAGTAGGCAAGGAGCTCTAAATTATTCTTTAGTTTCGTTGCAGTCTGCTCGTTCATTTTCGAGAAAAGTGAAATTGTGGTAGAAAATATTTTTTTCTAAGTACAGGGTGGAGCACTAAAATCACCAATGGGGCACTTAATTAGTAGGCAAGGAGTTCTAAATTATTCTATAGTTTCGTTGCAGTCTGGTCGTCCATTTTCGAGAAAAGTGAAATTGTGGTAGAAAATATTTTTTTTCGAAGTACAGGGTAGAGCACTAAAATCACCAATGATGCACTTAATTAGTAGGCAAGGAGCTTTAAATTATTCTATGGTTTCGTTGCAGTCTGCTTGTCCATTTTCGAGAAAAGTGAAATTGTGGTACAAAATATTTTTTTTCTAAGGAGAAAACTGAAATTGGGGTAGAAAATATTTTTCTTCTAAGTACAGGGTGGAGCACTAAAATCACTAATGGGGCACTTAATTAGTAGGCAAGGAGCTCTAAATTATTTTATAGTTTCGTTGCAGTCTGCTCGTTCATTTTCGAGAAAACTGAAATTGGGGTAGAAAATATTTTTTTTCTAAGTACAGGGTGGAGCACTAAAATCACCAATGGGGCACTTAATTAGTAGGCAAGGAGCTCTAAATTATTCTATAGTTTCGTTGCAGTCTGCTCGTCCATTTTCGAGAAAAGTGAAATTGTGGTACAAAATATTTTTTTTCTAAGTACAGGGTGGAGCACTATAATCACCAATGGGGCACTTAATTAGTAGGCAAGGAGCTCTAAATTATTTTATAGTTTCGTTGCAGTCTGCTTGTTCATTTTCGAGAAAACTGAAATTGGGGTGGAAAATATTTTTTTTCTAAGTACAGGGTGGAGCACTAAAATCACTAATGGGGCACTTAATTGGTAGGCAAGGAGCTCTAAATTATTCTATAGTTTCGTTGCAGTCGGTTCGTTCATTTTCGAGAAAAGTGAAATTGTGGTAGAAAATATTTTTTTTCTAAGTACAGGGTGGAGCACTAAAATCACCAATGGGGCACTTAATTAGTAGGCAAGGAGCTCTAAATTATTCTATAGTTTCGTTGCAGTCTGCTTGTCCATTTTCAAAAAAAGTGAAATTGTGGTACAAAATATTTTTTTTCTAAGTACAGGGTGGAGCACTATAATCACCAATGGGGCACTTAATTAGTAGGCAAGGAGCTCTAAATTATTTTATAGTTTCGTTGCAGTCTGCTCGTTCATTTTCGAGAAAACTGAAATTGGGGTGGAAAATATTTTTTTTTTCTAAGTACAGGGTGGAGCACTAAAATCACTAATGGGGCACTTAATTAGTAGGCAAGGAGCTCTAAATTATTCTATAGTTTCGTTGCAGTCGGCTCGTTGATTTTCAAGAAAAGTGAAGTTGTGGTAGAAAATATTTTTTTTTAAGTACAGGGTGGAGCACTAAAATCACCAATGGGGCACTTAATTAGTAGGCAAGGAGCTCTAAATTGTTCTATAGTTTCGTTGCAGTCTGCTCGTTCATTTTCGAGAAAAGTGAAATTGTGGTAGAAAATATTTTTTTTCTAAGTACAGGGTGGAGCACTAAAATCACCAATGGGGCACTTAATTAGTAGGCAAGGAGCTCTAAATTATTCTATAGTTTCGTTGCAGTCTGCTCGTTCATTTTCGAGAAAAGTGAAATTGTGGTAGAAAACATTTTTTTTCTAAGTACAGGGTGGAGCACTAAAACCACCAATGGGGCACTTAATTAGTAGGCAAGGAGCTCTAAATTATTCTATAGTTTCGTTGCAGTCTGCTCGTCCATTTTCGAGAAAAGTGAAATTGTGGTAGAAAATATTTTTTTTCTAAGTACAGGGTGGAGCACTAAAATCACCAATGGGGCACTTAATTAGTAGGCAAGGAGCTCTAAATTATTCTATAGTTTCGTTGCAGTCTGCTCGTCCATTTTCGAGAAAAGTGAAATTGTGGTACAAAATATTTTTTTTCTAAGTACAGGGTGGAGCACTAAAATCACCAATGGGGCACTTAATTAGAGGGCAAGGAGATCTAAATTATTCTATAGTTTCGTTGCAGTCTGCTCGTTCATTTTCGAGAAAAGTGAAATTGTGGTAGAAATTTTTTTTTTTTCTAAGTACAGGGTGGAGCACTAAAATCACCAATGGGGCACTTAATTAGTAGGCAAGGAGCTCTAAATTATTCTATAGTTTCGTTGCAGTCTGCTCGTCCATTTTCAAAAAAAGTGAAATTGTGGTACAAAATATTTTTTTTCTAAGTACAGGGTGGAGCACTATAATCACCAATGGGGCACTTAATTAGTAGGCAAGAAGCTCTAAATTATTTTATAGTTTCGTTGCAGTCTGCTCGTTCATTTTCGAGAAAACTGAAATTGGGGTGGAAAATATTTTTTTTTTTAAGTACAGGGTGGAGCACTAAAATCACTAATGGGGCACTTAATTAGTAGGCAAGGAGCTCTAAATTATTCTATAGTTTTGTTGCAGTCGGCTCGTTGATTTTCAAGAAAAGTGAAATTGTGGTAGAAAATATTTTTTTTTAAGTACAGGGTGGAGCACTAAAATCACCAATGGGGCACTTAATTAGTAGGCAAGGAGCTCTAAATTGTTCTATAGTTTCGTTGCAGTCTGCTCGTTCATTTTCGAGAAAAGTGAAATTGTGGTAGAAAATATTTTTTTTCTAAGTACAGGGTGGAGCACTTAAATCACCAATGGGGCACTTAATTAGTAGGCAAGGAGCTCTAAATTATTCTATAGTTTCGTTGCAGTCTGCTCGTTCATTTTCGAGAAAAGTGAAATTGTGGTAGAAAATATTTTTTTTCTAAGTACAGGGTGGAGCACTAAAATCACCAATGGGGCACTTAATTAGTAGGCAAGGAGCTCTAAATTATTCTATAGTTTCGTTGCAGTCTGGTCGTCCATTTTCGGAAAAGTGAAATTGTGGTAGAAAATATTTTTTTTCGAAGTACAGGGTGGAGCACTAAAATCACCAATGATGCACTTAATTAGTAGGCAAGGAGCTCTAAATTATTCTATGGTTTCGTTGCAGTCTGCTTGTCCATTTTCGAGAAAAGTGAAATTGTGGTACAAAATATTTTTTTTCTAAGTACAGGGTGGAGCACTAAAATCACCAATAGGGCACTTAATTAGAGGGCAAGGAGATCTAAATTATTCTATAGTTTCGTTGCAGTCTGCTCGTTCATTTTCGAGAAAAGTGAAATTGTGGTAGAAAATATTTTTTTTCTAAGTACAGGGTGGAGCACTAAAATCACCAATGGGGCACTTAATTAGTAGGCAAGGAGCTCTAAATTATTCTATAGTTTCGTTGCAGTCTGCTCGTCCATTTTCGAGAAAAGTGAAATTGTGGTACAAAATATTTTTTTTCTAAGTACACGGTGGAGCACTAAAATCACCAATAGGGCACTTAATTAGTAGGCAAGGAGCTCTAAATTATTTTATAGTTTCGTTGCAGTCTGCTCGTTCATTTTCGAGAAAACTTAAATTGAGGTAGAAAATATTTTTTTTCTAAGTACAGGGTGGAGCACTAAAATCACCAATGAGGCACTTAATTAGTAGGCAAGGAGCTCTAAATTATTCTATAGTTTCGTTGCAGTCTGCTTGTCCATTTTCGAGAAAAGTGAAATTGTGGTACAAAATATTTTTTTTCTAATTACAGGGTGGAGCACTAAAATCACCAATGGGGCACTTAATTAGAGGGCAAGGAGCTCTAAATTATTCTATAGTTTCGTTGCAGTCTGCTCGTTCATTTTCGAGAAAAGTGAAATTGTGGTAGAAAATATATTTTTTCTAAGTACAGGGTGGAGCACTAAAATCACCAATGGGGCACTTAATTAGTAGGCAAGGAGCTCTAAATTATTCTATAGTTTCGTTGCAGTCTGCTTGTCCATTTTCGAGAAAAGTGAAATTGTGGTACAAAATATTTTTTTTCTAAGTACAGGGTGGAGCACTATAATCAACAATGGGGCACTTAATTAGTAGGCAAGGAGCTCTAAATTATTTTATAGCTTCGTTGCAGTCTGCTCGTTCATTTTCGAGAAAACTGAAATTGGGGTGGAAAATATATTTTTTTTCTAAGTACAGGGTGGAGCACTAAAATCACTAATGGGGCACTTAATTAGTAGGCAAGGAGCTCTAAATTATTCTATAGTTTCGTTGCAGTCGGCTCGTTGATTTTCAAGAAAAGTGAAATTGTGGTAGAAAATATTTTTTTTAAGTACAGGGTGGAGCACTAAAATCACCAATGGGGCACTTAATTAGTAGGCAAGGAGCTCTAAATTGTTCTATAGTTTCGTTGCAGTCTGCTCGTTCATTTTCGAGAAAAGTGAAATTGTGGTAGAAAATATTTTTTTTAAGTACAGGGTGGAGCACTAAAATCACCAATGGGGCACTTAATTAGTAGGCAAGGAGCTCTAAATTGTTCTATAGTTTCGTTGCAGTCTGCTCGTTCATTTTCGAGAAAAGTGAAATTGTGGTAGAAAATATTTTTTTTTCTAAGTACAGGGTGGAGCACTAAAATCACCAATGGGGCACTTAATTAGTAGGCAAGGAGCTCTAAATTATTCTATAGTTTCGTTGCAGTCTGCTCGTTCAGTTTCGAGAAAAGTGAAATTGTGGTAGAAAATATTTTTTTTCTAAGTACAGGGTGGAGCACTAAAACCACCAATGGGGCACTTAATTAGTAGGCAAGGAGCTCTAAATTATTCTATAGTTTCGTTGCAGTCTGCTCGTCCATTTTCGAGAAAAGTGAAATTGTGGTAGAAAATATTTTTTTTCTAAGTACAGGGTGGAGCACTAAAATCACCAATGGGGCACTTAATTAGTAGGCAAGGAGCTCTAAATTATTCTATAGTTTCGTTGCAGTCTGCTCGTCCATTTTCGAGAAAAGTGAAATTGTGGTACAAAATATTTTTTTTCTAAGTACAGGGTGGAGCACTAAAATCACCAATGGGGCACTTAATTAGAGGGCAAGGAGATCTAAATTATTCTATAGTTTCGTTGCAGTCTGCTCGTTCATTTTCGAGAAAAGTGAAATTGTGGTAGAAAATTTTTTTTTTTCTAAGTACAGGGTGGAGCACTAAAATCACCAATGGGGCACTTAATTAGTAGGCAAGGAGCTCTAAATTATTCTATAGTTTCGTTGCAGTCTGCTCGTCCATTTTCAAAAAAAGTGAAATTGTGGTACAAAATATTTTTTTTCTAAGTACAGGGTGGAGCACTATAATCACCAATGGGGCACTTAATTAGTAGGCAAGAAGCTCTAAATTATTTTATAGTTTCGTTGCAGTCTGCTCGTTCATTTTCGAGAAAACTGAAATTGGGGTGGAAAATATTTTTTTTTTTTAAGTACAGGGTGGAGCACTAAAATCACTAATGGGGCACTTAATTAGTAGGCAAGGAGCTCTAAATTATTCTATAGTTTTGTTGCAGTCGGCTCGTTGATTTTCAAGAAAAGTGAAATTGTGGTAGAAAATATTTTTTTTTAAGTACAGGGTGGAGCACTAAAATCACCAATGGGGCACTTAATTAGTAGGCAAGGAGCTCTAAATTGTTCTATAGTTTCGTTGCAGTCTGCTCGTTCATTTTCGAGAAAAGTGAAATTGTGGTAGAAAATATTTTTTTTCTAAGTACAGGGTGGAGCACTTAAATCACCAATGGGGCACTTAATTAGTAGGCAAGGAGCTCTAAATTATTCTATAGTTTCGTTGCAGTCTGCTCGTTCATTTTCGAGAAAAGTGAAATTGTGGTAGAAAATATTTTTTTTCTAAGTACAGGGTGGAGCACTAAAATCACCAATGGGGCACTTAATTAGTAGGCAAGGAGCTCTAAATTATTCTATAGTTTCGTTGCAGTCTGGTCGTCCATTTTCGGAAAAGTGAAATTGTGGTAGAAAATATTTTTTTTCGAAGTACAGGGTGGAGCACTAAAATCACCAATGATGCACTTAATTAGTAGGCAAGGAGCTCTAAATTATTCTATGGTTTCGTTGCAGTCTGCTTGTCCATTTTCGAGAAAAGTGAAATTGTGGTACAAAATATTTTTTTTCTAAGTACAGGGTGGAGCACTAAAATCACCAATGGGGCACTTAATTAGAGGGCAAGGAGATCTAAATTATTCTATAGTTTCGTTGCAGTCTGCTCGTTCATTTTCGAGAAAAGTGAAATTGTGGTAGAAAATATTTTTTTTCTAAGTACAGGGTGGAGCACTAAAATCACCAATGGGGCACTTAATTAGTAGGCAAGGAGCTCTAAATTATTCTATAGTTTCGTTGCAGTCTGCTCGTCCATTTTCGAGAAAAGTGAAATTGTGGTACAAAATATTTTTTTTCTAAGTACACGGTGGAGCACTAAAATCACCAATAGGGCACTTAATTAGTAGGCAAGGAGCTCTAAATTATTTTATAGTTTCGTTGCAGTCTGCTCGTTCATTTTCGAGAAAACTTAAATTGAGGTAGAAAATATTTTTTTTCTAAGTACAGGGTGGAGCACTAAAATCACCAATGAGGCACTTAATTAGTAGGCAAGGAGCTCTAAATTATTCTATAGTTTCGTTGCAGTCTGCTTGTCCATTTTCGAGAAAAGTGAAATTGTGGTACAAAATATTTTTTTTCTAATTACAGGGTGGAGCACTAAAATCACCAATGGGGCACTTAATTAGAGGGCAAGGAGCTCTAAATTATTCTATAGTTTCGTTGCAGTCTGCTCGTTCATTTTCGAGAAAAGTGAAATTGTGGTAGAAAATATATTTTTTCTAAGTACAGGGTGGAGCACTAAAATCACCAATGGGGCACTTAATTAGTAGGCAAGGAGCTCTAAATTATTCTATAGTTTCGTTGCAGTCTGCTTGTCCATTTTCGAGAAAAGTGAAATTGTGGTACAAAATATTTTTTTTCTAAGTACAGGGTGGAGCACTATAATCAACAATGGGGCACTTAATTAGTAGGCAAGGAGCTCTAAATTATTTTATAGCTTCGTTGCAGTCTGCTCGTTCATTTTCGAGAAAACTGAAATTGGGGTGGAAAATATATTTTTTTTCTAAGTACAGGGTGGAGCACTAAAATCACTAATGGGGCACTTAATTAGTAGGCAAGGAGCTCTAAATTATTCTATAGTTTCGTTGCAGTCGGCTCGTTGATTTTCAAGAAAAGTGAAATTGTGGTAGAAAATATTTTTTTTAAGTACAGGGTGGAGCACTAAAATCACCAATGGGGCACTTAATTAGTAGGCAAGGAGCTCTAAATTGTTCTATAGTTTCGTTGCAGTCTGCTCGTTCATTTTCGAGAAAAGTGAAATTGTGGTAGAAAATATTTTTTTTCTAAGTACAGGGTGGAGCACTAAAATCACCAATGGGGCACTTAATTAGTAGGCAAGGAGCTCTAAATTATTCTATAGTTTCGTTGCAGTCTGCTTGTTCAGTTTCGAGAAAAGTGAAATTGTGGTAGAAAATATTTTTTTTCTAAGTACAGGGTGGAGCACTAAAACCACCAATGGGGCACTTAATTAGTAGGCAAGGAGCTCTAAATTATTCTATAGTTTCGTTGCAGTCTGCTCGTCCATTTTCGAGAAAAGTGAAATTGTGGTAGAAAATATTTTTTTTCTAAGTACAGGGTGGAGCACTAAAATCACCAATGGGGCACTTAATTAGTAGGCAAGGAGCTCTAAATTATTCTATAGTTTCGTTGCAGTCTGCTCGTCCATTTTCGAGAAAAGTGAAATTGTGGTACAAAATATTTTTTTTCTAAGTACAGGGTGGAGCACTAAAATCACCAATGGGGCACTTAATTAGAGGGCAAGGAGATCTAAATTATTCTATAGTTTCGTTGCAGTCTGCTCGTTCATTTTCGAGAAAAGTGAAATTGTGGTAGAAAATATTTTTTTTCTAAGTACAGGGTGGAGCACTAAAATCACCAATGGGGCACTTAATTAGTAGGCAAGGAGCTCTAAATTATTCTATAGTTTCGTTGCAGTCTGCTCGTCCATTTTCGAGAAAAGTGAAATTGTGGTAGAAAATATTTTTTTTCTAAGTACAGGGTGGAGCACTAAAATCACCAATGGGGCACTTAATTAGAGGGCAAGGAGATCTAAATTATTCTATAGTTTCGTTGCAGTCTGCTCGTTCATTTTCGAGAAAAGTGAAATTGTGGTAGAAAATATTTTTTTTCTAAGTACAGGGTGGAGCACTAAAATCACCAATGGGGCACTTAATTAGTAGGCAAGAAGCTCTAAATTATTTTATAGTTTCGTTGCAGTCTGCTCGTTCATTTTCGAGAAAACTGAAATTGGGGTGGAAAATATTTTTTTTTTCTAAGTACAGGGTGGAGCACTAAAATCACTAATGGGGCACTTAATTAGTAGGCAAGGCCCCTCACAAGGGCACAAGGGAGGGGCTCGCAGACCTTTAGCTCTAGAGGTCCGGATCAGGAGTATCGTATATGATACCATGCTGCCCTTGTTCCTAGGGAACAGGGAGCTGCCAGAGATTAGGATGATTATTTTTAACGAGCAATTCAAAAATGTAAAAATATATAAGGTGTTCTATTTAAAATAAGGAAGTTGGTGTTTACTTCCGGTATAACCGCAAGGCCGCCATATTCAGCAATAATTTTGGGTTATGAAAAACTTGATTCCGAACAACTTTTATTTGAAACTTTTTTTGCTATTTTCAACGACCGGTTTCCGCTTAGTGGCTCACCCTGTATATGTTACAGTAAAAACCTGAAACCAGTTAAATCTTGTTTTGACTAGTAAAAACTAGTTCTTGCATGATCGTTTAGTAAAACCTAATTTTAACCAGTAAATTCTAGTATTTACTAGATATTTCCGCTAAAAACTAGTATTAACGTACATTTCAACACGCCATAGTTGATTTTTGATATTGTTTATATTTTGACGTTTAAGTTTATTGTCAACATTGCATTGCACGTTGCATATGATAAGTTTCATAATACCCTTTTTTTGTATCTTCAATATTTCAACAGATATTAACTGGACGCTAAAAAATCAGCCACCCTGTATAATGCTGAGCACATCAATAAATAAAAAATACGTGGTGTGCAATATTTTGATATTTCGTGCCTAATGCATCAATTAACAACTCTGTCAAGTTTAAAAATGATCCGTCTTGCGAAACATCCCCATTTGAATCTTTAACCATATAAAAACCTTTTTCAGTAATACTGGATATTTTGCCAAACAGACGGTCTGCCGATGGGTTCGGTTCGCCTTTATCGCCTCTATCAACGGAAATTTTCATGTCTAATTTTGAAGAACACTTATTTAAAGATAACAGGTGTAAAAATATTGTTTATTGGGCGAGATACGTAGATGATGTGTTTTGCATTTGGGATGGTACAACACGACAATTAAACGCTTTCACAACATTTTTAAACTCCATAAATAATAATATTGAGTTTACCACAGAAATGGAACTCAACAATAGCCTAAATTTTCTAGATTTGACCATTTTTAAAACAATAGATAACGCCCTAGAGTTTAAAATTTACAGAAAAGACAGCTTTACTGATGTAATTATCCCTAGTAGCTCCAATACTCACCACAAAATAAAAAAACAGTACCTTTCACTCTTTAATTCACCGGCTTATACATATTCCACTTAACGAAAATAACTTTAATTTCGAATTAAATACAATAAAAACTATAGCTACTAATAATGGCTACAATGAGCAACTAATTAATAACTTAGTAAAAAAGAAAAAATTAAAACAATTCAAAAAATATTTTTATTGCGAAACAAAATCAGTTAAAACAATTTGGCATAGATTGGATTTTGTTAATAATCTTTCCGAAAAAATCACACAAAATTTTAAGGGGTATGATTTTAATGTTATAATGACTAATCCAATAAACCTACAAAGACTTCTAGTTAATAACAAATCAGCGGTCGATAAACTTGACAAGTGCGGCGTTTATGAAATTAAGTGTGGTGATTGTGATAACATATACGTAGGTCAGACTGGAAGACATTTTAGAACACGCTTAGAAGAACATAAAAAATCAATAATTAATAAAAAATGTTCAACCGGATTCGCACAGCATTGCATAGAAGAAAATCATATTTTTAACACAACAGATTGTAAAGTTTTATACCCAGGCAATAAGGGTCGATACTTAAATTTCCGTGAGGGACTAGAAATTAGGAAGGCGCTAAAGCGGGGAAAACCGATTGTAAATAATATGGAAGAGCTTTGGAACTCTCCGATAGCGTCCGCCCTTATTGCCGATATTTTATGATAGCCTGTATTTGTATATAAATAGTTGTTTAGATATTTCTTGTACATTCCTCCCCGAAGATGACCAATGGTCGAAACTAGTCGGAGAAAATATAAATTAGTGAAACAAACCAAGTGTTTTAATTAAATATCCAGTATTATATTCAAAAATGTTTCACCACGGGTTAAGTGAGAAATGAATTAAAGATATACTGCGTGATAATTTTGAAAATAAGCGGATGATTGTGAATGATCACATTCAAGCATTATTTGATATGCCATACATTAAAAAAGAATCGAGTCAGGAGTATCGAGACTTAGTTTATATTTTAGCTCAAAATACTCGCGCACTAGAAGCGTTACAACGTCCGGTAAATAATTCGGAAGATTGGTTAGTCAAATTAACTTTAATGCACTGTCCCTATTCGCTACAAATTGCGTGGGATGAACAGCTAGAAGTTTCTAAAATGCCTAGTTTAGATGAGTTAGAGACTATTTATTGAAACGTATTAAAACCTTAGAATCAGTTACCAAACCAGAAATTCACACAAATTTTAAACACTCCAATTCAAAGCACAATTCATTTTCATGTGTAATATGTTCTCAACAGCATAAAATTTTTAACTGTGGTAAATTTTGTGAAATGGATGTTTCTAAGCGTTCCGATATAGTTCGATCAAATCGATTATGTCGCAATTGTCTCAAGCCGGGCCACAATGTAATGGATTGTAAGTCAACTAGATTATGTAAAACATGCAATAAAAAACATAATTCGTTATTACATTTTGTTAATCAGAATTAAGGTCAGGGAAGTTCGTCAAATAACAATTCTTCTTTATACGTAAATAATTCAGAAGGTGACCACGTTTTATTATCCACATGTGTAGTTGAGGTGCAACTGGGAAACCAGAAACAAAACATTAGGGCTTTATTGGATTCAGGTTCGCAGATGAATTTAATTACAAACAATGCAGCGAAAAGGCTAAAACTAAAACAATTTAAAACCAATCAAGGGATTTCAGGTATAGGCTCAAATAATTATTTAGCACAAACATGTGTAGATGTAGATATAGCTTCCTTGGTTAGTACATTTCAAACAAATATTCGTTGTTATGCTATAGACAAAATTACGAATCAAATTCCCGCTCAAAAACTAAACATTAAAGATATCGAAATACCGTACGGCATTCATTTAGCTGATCCGGATTTTTATAAACCCGACGAAATTGATTTGTTGATAGGCGCAGAATTATTTTAAGAGTTATTAACATCAGAAAGGCTATACAGTGCAAATAAATTAACATTTCAAAACACAAAATTAGGTTGGGTGATTAGCGGTAGGGTGCCAGCTACACAATCAAATAAAAGTTTAACGTGCAATTCAGCAACTTATTCTCAATTAAACAAATCTGTTGAGCGCTTTTGGGAGATTGAAAATGTGGAAAATAATATACCAATTCATTCTAAAGAGGAAATGCAGTGTGAAGAGCATTTTATCAATACAGTTGAACGAGAAAAAGACGGACGATTTGTAGTTGCATTGCCGTGGAAAACTAATTCATCTGAATTAGGAAATTCATACGGCAGTGCTAAAAAACGGTTATTTAATCTTGAAAGGAAATTAGAAGGAAATACTCAATTAAAAGATCAATATCACACATTTATGAATGAATATATCGATTTAGGTCACATGAGTCGCATATCACATTTTGAAAATAAAGTTGGTTATTTTTTGCCACATCATGCAATCATAAAAAATGCAAGTTTAACCACAAAACTTAGGGTAGTTTTTGATGCCAGTGCGACATCAAATAACAAAACATCACTTAATGATTTATTGCTCACAGGTCCGACTTTACAAGATGAGTTATTTGATATACTTGTTAGATTTCGTACTCATGAATATGTCATAACAGCTGATATACAAATGATGTACCGTCAAATTAAAATACGCGATTCAGATTGTAAATATCAGCAGGTTTTGTGGCGCGATTCGCCTAATAAACCAATCAGAATCTATCAGCTAAAGACTGTCACATACGGAACGTGTTGTGCACCGTATTTAGCAGTTAGGTGTTTGCAAGAGCTTGCAAATGAAACTGATAATCAATTAACTTCTCAGGCAATAATTCATGATTTTTATATGGACGATGTGCTAACAGGTGCACCCACTATCGAGGCAGCACGACAGTTACGCGATTCATTAATTCAAACGCTCAAACGGGGTGGATTTTCTTTACGTAAATGGGCTGCGAACAATACAAAAATCATACATGATTTAAATAATGATGTAATTAGCAATTATGTACTAAATTTAGCATCCGACGAACAAATCAAAACTTTAGGCGTTCAATGGAATCCAATAAACGATAAAATTGAGTATAATTCATTTAAATTAGACTTAGTAAGTACAACCAAGCGTACAATTTTATCAGAAATTTCAAAATATTTTGACCCTTTAGGGCTATTAGGCCCTGTAATTATTAAGGCAAAGTTAATTATCCAAGAAATTTGGAAACAAAAATTAAGTTGGGATCAGCGAGTTCCTCCAAACATACTCGAGTCATGGCTAAAACTGCGCCGCGAATTAAATTCAATGCAAACAATTAAAACCTCTCGCAAGGCAAAGTCATCCCCAAATGCAATTGTAGAGCTTCATGCCTTTGGTGATGCGAGTATCAATGCATATGGGTCCGCGATTTATTTAAAATCACTTGATTCCGATGGATCCATATCTAGCAAATTATTATGCGCAAAATCTAGAGTGGCACCTCTTAAATCAATCACCTTACCTCGATTAGAGCTCAGTGCAGCAGTTCTAACCGCTAATTTAGTTCACCGTGTAAAACAGGCATTACCGGCAGAATCAATTAAATGTTTTTATTATACCGACTCGACAATTGTTTTATCGTGGCTTAAGTCCGATGCGGCAAGGTTTAAACAATTTGTGTCACATCGGGTCGTGGAGATTCAAAGATTGTCAAAGATAGATGATTGGAAACATATCCGGTCAGCTGACAATCCAGCAGATATTTTTTCACGTGGTATTTTGCCCACAGAATTAATTGATAATACGTTGTGGTGGAATGGTCCAGAATGTTTAAAACACAAGTGGTCACCACAAATATTTACACCAAATTTTGAACATAATGCAGAACTAAGAAGTTTAATTATCACAAATTCCAAACCACAGATTTCTTGGTTAGATAAATATTCATCATTCAACAAATTAACACGAGTAACAGCATGGATAAAAAGATTTGTAAACAACATATCTAATAATAATAATAATAAAGAAGTGGGACCGCTCAATAGCGATGAATTAAATAAAGTTGAAATTATCATTATAAAGTCAGTGCAACAGTCATCATTCTCAAAAGAAATTAAGCTAATGAGTAATAATCAACCACTTGAATCTAATAGCAGTTTATTGCAACTAAACCCGTTCATAGACGAATCCGGTGTAATTCGTGTCGGGGGTAGATTGAGATATTCTAAATTATTGTATATTGCCGAAAAATAATTACATTAATGAATTAATAATACGTCAGTATCACAATAATAATTTTCATATAGGCCCTCAGGGTACGTTAGCAAGCGTTCGTACAAAGTATTGGCCAATATCAGGCAAAAATAGTGTCAAACAGGTTATACGAAAGTGTGTCACATGTTTCAAAGCTAATCCGAGGTCCTCAGAACCCATTATGGGTAATTTACCGGAATGTCGCTCTGAACAATTGCGACCCTTTATCAAAACAGGCATTGATTACGGCGGACCATTTTTAATCAAAGAAGGTAAAAGAAAATCAGCAAAATTCAATAAGGTTTACATAGCGCTTTTTGTGTGTATGGCCACAAAAGCTGTTCACCTGGAGGTTGTAAGTGACCTAACGACTGATTCGTTTTTGGCTGCGCTGCGTAGATTTATTTCAAGGCGTGGAATAGTTACAGATTTATACAGCGATAATGCAACTAATTTTATTGGAGCGAACAATGAAATTAAAAAATTACATAACTTTTTAGAAGATCAGCAGAATGAATTAAAAATAACATTAAGCTTAGATAAAATTAATTGGCACTTTATACCACCACGTGCACCACATTTTGGGGGCCTCTGGGAAGCTGGAATTAAATCTTGCAAACGATTACTATATAAAGTTGCCGGGGTGCTAATTTGGCGTACGAAGAGTTTCTGACTTTACTAATTCAAATTGAAGCCATTCCTAATTCCCGGCCAATATGTCCCTTATCCCAAGACCCAAACGATCTGTCCTTCCTGACACCAGGCCATTTCCTAGTCGAAGGCAATTTGAGGGCTCTTCCGGAGCCGGACTTGGGAGAAATAAAGATTGGCAGACTTTCGCGGTGGCAGTTGGTGCAGCGTCTTCAACAGCATTTTTGGGCCAGGTGGAACAAGGAGTACCTATAGGAGCTGCAGGGTCGCCGCAAGTGGAAGCGGCAAAGCGGACAGACCTTGGAAGTGGGGCAACTTGTAATCATCCAGGAGGATAACACACCACCGTGTCGATGGCGAGTAGGCCGTGTGGAGGCCATTCATCCCGGAAAAGACGGTATTGTGCGCGCCGCAACGGTGAAAACGTCCCGTGAAAATTTTGTGCGCCTCGCGGTTAAACTTTGTGCGTTTCCCCATAAGTAAAGACTCGATGATTTCCCCATTAGTAAATATTTCATATTCACTGTATATATTTGTAGTTGTATTATTTTGGATTTGAAAATTCAGATAGCTTGTATGTATGTGTATAGGTTTAGATTAAGTTGATCAGTTTTCTTTGATATTCAGATGTTGCTATATTGGGGCACGTAATTACAGGTGTTTTATTTTTTTTTAAATTCAGCTAATTTCAACGGGGGGGGAGGATGTTACGGCGGTACCTGAACCGCCCTAACACATTTGCATTTTATTAGGAGTGGACCAAGTCGATGAAAGGACTCGGCCAGTATTGTCAGTTTTGATTATATTTTTTAAGTTATGCGGAAACATGTCCAGTGCGCGTTTAGGTCTGTGCGTTCAAAAATTGAGCCATAAACGGCATAAACGGTCAGTTTCGTCATCCGGAGGACAAAACGAAGGGTGCGAGCCCAAACAATATGGCAATAAAGTACCCTGAGGGATTTCTCGGAATTTGGAAAACAGGCCGAAACACAGCTCGTGTTGGCCTGACCATCAGAGGTTTGGCAACGCTGCAAAGTGGTGGTAAGCGTGGGAAAAACGTTTAATCAACGCAACCAATTAGAGTCGCCTCGTTACCACCACTTACCCTTTAAGCTTCACCCTTAATCTCTTGGAGGAACACTGGAGCAGAAGAAAACGGAGAGATAACAACAAACCGTCCAACTGCTAACATCACTGACATTTTTTATCTGTTGTCACTATAAATTGTAACTGGTACATTTTTTGGTTATATTCAATATACATTTTTTAAACTCATAATCTTTAAAGTAAAGTTATTTATTTACTTTACTTTTGGTCCTTCGAATTAAATAAGTAAGAAGTAACCTTTAATCCTATCAGTACGGGTTGATAAGACGGTTACAGTATTGTCACTAACACTTTTAAAAGTTTTAGAGTTTCTTGAAAAGTGTCACACATTTCTTCTTTTATAACTAGTGATAAAATTGAAACTGCTCCAGAAACACTCCGCAATTCTTCTCGTTCGTAAAGTACCTGCAGTTCGGTCTTAAATCTATTTTTTTCCAAAGAAGGATAAAAACGAATAATTTCACAAAGAACATTTTCAGGAAATTTCTTTGTATATTCTGTAAATTTTTCCACCGTGAATAAGTTTACAGCTACTAGATGCTTAGTAAAACTAAATCTCGTTCTTATTTGCTGGACAATAGAATCACAAATTTCTAGGGCTTCTCTCTTTCTATTTTCAGAAGCAATTTTTCTCTTCCTGGGAGGTGGTCCGTCTTCTGAGAATTCCAATTCGAATTCTGCAATAATTTGATCCATTTCGTCACGAATTTTCTGTATTGCATTTTCAAATATTTGTAAGTCATTCTTAACCTTAACAGCGTCGGTGGTTTTCTTTTGCAGTTGGTTGAGAATTATCTCAACGTGGGGCATTATTTTATGGAAAATTGTCAACCAAAATAAAAAACCCTTGTCTCTAAGTCTAAGTTTATAAGCACCCGCTTGTTCAATCGTCGAACCCAACTTGATATTTTTGTTATTTTCCAAATTTTCCATAACGTTTATTATTTTATTTCTGTATTCAAAAACAGTGTTGACTCCCCGTGATTGGAAATTCCATCTCGTCTGTGGCGACCGCGGTAAGCGTCTTTGAACAATTTCATCCAGTACTCTCGTTCTTTGCGGCGACGAAGAAAAAAACGGACAAATCCCAGACAAATGTGCAAAAAATATTTCGGCTGATCGATTAACTGTCGCCGCACTGTTCATAATTAAGTTAATTTGGTGAGCGTAACAGTGTACATAGTACGCGAAAGGATACTTTTCTTGTATTATTTTTTCAACCCCGTTTAGGCCTCCGCTCATGACTGAAGCCCCATTATAACTTTGTGATATTAGCTTTTCTGGAGTATCACTAATTAGCGGGGCGATTTTCTTTAAAATGCAATTTGAGATTGAAACAGCATCGTGACCGATAGGATTCACAAAATTTCAAAATCGTTCTACTGGTTCAGTCCCAACAATGTATCGCAATAAGACAACAAGTTGGAATTTGCTCGCCACATCCGTAGTTTCATCCGCGATAACTGCAACACAGTCTGTATGCTTTATTTCTTTGGACACTTCTTCATGATAAACATTAAGCATGCATTCTAGTAAATCATTTTGATTTGTTTTAGAAGTCCCTTTAAATACAGTCGCTTTGGACAAATGATCGTTTAAATCTCTGTCCAAAACTGCACTAAAATTTATCAATTCTCGAAATACTCCTTTATTGTATGATTCTTCGGTTTCATCATGACCCCTTAAGGCCAATTCTAGTGCACCACAAAATCGAATACAGTTAATAATAATATTTAACACGTACCTATTTTTGTCCACTTGTTCATTATGCGCAGCAATTGTTTGTCTATAAGCCGAACTTAATTGAGTTAATATGTTTGTCTTTCCAAGCATAGACAAACTGAAAACATTACTTATATGCACTTTCGATTTATCGTGTGTTTTAATTTTGTCCCAGATATGCACTAAATCGGTAATACCGTTCTCCGTCCAAGTAACCTCGCCTCCAAACAAAACACATGAAAAGCAAAAAAATGCGTTTTTTTCATCACATCCGCAAAGCCAATTGTTTTTCAAGTATATATCTGGATTAAATGTTCTCGTTCTGGTTCTACGAGTATTCGAAGTTGACGCACTAGAGCTGGAACTTGTTGCCAAAGTCTGTTTTTTTACGATAATCAAATTAAGCAAAGGTCTGCCTAACTGTTTAATTTGCACTTTTTCCTCAATAGTACATGAGCGAAAAGGCTTATTCTGTAATGCACTAATTTTATTCATCCTTTATGGCGCGGAACGGCGGTTAGTTTTGTCTTGGCGTTATCAAAATAAAATTGCACGTCAGCGTCGCACGAGATGAGCCAGCAGGCGTTTGGCTCCAAACGCACGTTGTAAACGCAAGGTCCCCCCACCCGCGCTCTGCCCGCGGCAGCCCATATTCAATGGAAATGCCGGCCACAACCAAGATGGCTCGGACGCGCGGCCTGGCGTTGCGTTGTGATTTTGCTGTACTTGTTAAACTTACGCAGACATTATTGAACATTTGAACTTAGAAGATTGAATTTTTACAGTTAATTTAAAATTCTTGCTGGGGTTAAAACTCAGGTAGTGCCATGGCTCCTTGGCTCTATAGAACGGGCCGCCCCTGATTTACAGTATTAATAATTTGGTTTTGATTTTCTTGTAATGTCTTTATATAATTATCATATTTTATAGCATCATTTGCATCTAAATTTCCAGTAATTGATTTTAATATACTACCGAGTCCATCTATCAAACCTCTTTTATTTCTATTTAAGTGTGGTATAAAATTTAACAATTTTTGTTTTGCATGATTGATTTGAATAATTACAATTTTTTCATAATTTTCTAATTGTTCGTGATATCTAGAATGTGAATATTTAATAGTATTATTAATTTTAATATAATGTTTATTAAATCAATTTCATCTTGTATAATTAATACATCAAAATAATGAATAAATGTACGAGAAAAATAATTAATTTTCGCTTTTCCAATTTTGAAAGGTAGAATACCTGGGTTGTCCTTTAAGTTTGTAATTTCAATATCGGCTAATATTATTGGAATAATTAATCTGTAACAAAAAAAATCTATGTTATTTTTGGAGGACGTTTAATTTGGTCTTTGTGTATTTTTGGGCGAATATTAGTAGGACATGTTTTATCTTGAATAGATTGTATAGTATGTGGTTCATATACATTTTTCGATTTATTTCTTTTATATTGTTTTACAATTACTCTATCTTCTTCTTCTATATCAACATCTAGTTCTAAATTTTTATTTCTATTTGAAATAATTTTATCTTTATGTTCGATAAGTTTTTTATTTAATTTACTATATATTAATTTTGATTGATCTCTATGTTTTTGAACGTAATCACTAACAAGTTGTTGTTCTATATTTAAATCGAAGGGATTATTATTTTCAATTTGTCCAGAAATTATTTCTGAAGGTGTTAATTTTGTTGCGGAGTGAATTGAATTATTACAGCCTAAAATTGCATATAACATTTTATTTACTATTGGTTCATTAGAAAATTCACTATTGTTTAGAATACGCATATGTTCGATAATTGTAGAGTGAAATCTTTCTATCATTCCATTTGATTGAGGATGATAAGGTGTAGTAAAATGTATTTCTATTTTATGAAGTTTTAATAAATCATTAATTATTGAAGTTTTAAATTCTTGACCATTATCTGAAATAATTTGTTTCGGAATTTGATGATGTAAAAAATAATTTAATAATGAATTTACAATTTCCACTGAATTAAGTGAATTTAAAGGATAAGTTTGTCCATATTTAGAAAATGAATCTACAATTGTTAAGAATTTTTGTTTTTGAATTTGAAAAGTATCAATATGTACAATCTCAAAGGATTTACTTGCAGTAGGGGTTATACTTAATTGTAATTTAATTGGATTTCTATCATATTTAGATATTTTACAAAGTTCACATAAGTTAATATATTTTTGAATAGCTTTACGTAAATTTGGATAATAATATTTCTTTTTTATTCTACTTTCTGTTTCATCGATGCCTCTATGGTTTGATTTTCCTTCATGATAATTCATGATTATATTTTCAAGTTCTTCTTCATTTTCAATATCAATTAATTTTGTTAAACATCGTTTAAATTTATATGAAGAATATTTAAAAGTTTTTCTTATTATATCACAAAAAGGTTCATAATTACTACTTTCTTCAAAATATATATAATATACGACATTGGGAACAATGTATTCTTTAATGAAATTAATTATATCTTTATTAAAGCTTATTGAGGATAATTGTACAATAAATTTTTGTTTATCAAATATTTTTATAACTTTTATTTTTGAAGGTTGGTGGTAAACATATTGGAAAATAATTTGATTTCTTCCATGATTTAAAGCGGATTCAATAACAAGAACATCTACTTTTAGATTTTCATCTTGATTAGAATGAACAGTTCCATCTGTTACATTTTGTTCTTCATTAATTTCTATTATTTCGTCTAATTGATTTGTTTCATTTTCATCAAAATTAACTTGTATTGATTGATTGTCAATTTCAATTTCACCTAAAGGATTTCTTTCAAGTTCTTTATTAAATTGTTCAATATAATCTTTTAATTCATTTATATTTAATTCAATATTATTCTCTTCTTTATTTAATTTAATTCGTGATAATGCATCAGCATTAGTATTCAATTTTCCATTTTTATAATACATTGTATAATCAAATTCTTCTAATTTGAGTCTCCACCTAACAAGTCTTGAATTAGGGTCTTTCATATTAAATAAATATTTAAGGGGTTGATGATCTGAAATAATATTAAATTCTTTTCCAAATAAATAAGGCCTATAAATACTTTTGTAGCCCAAACTATGGCTAACATTTCTTTTTTCTATTGTTCCATAATTTATTTCGGAGTCGTTTAATGTACGTGAAGCGTATGCTACAGGTAAATCTTTGCCAATGGGTCCTTGTGACAAAACTGCGCCAATTGCAAAATTACTTGCATCGGTTGTTAAATTAAAAGTTTTTGTAAGGTCAGGGTATTGAAGAATTGGTTCATTTATTAATAAATTTTTACAAGTTTCAAAGCATTTTATAAATTCATTATCATGTATAATTTTATCATCTTTTTTCAAACATTTAGTAAGTGGTTTAGTAATTTTCGCAAAATCTTTAATAAAACGGCGATAATATCCTAATAAACCTAAAAATCATTTTATTTCTTTAGTTGTTTTTGGAATTGGATATTTTTATAGCTTCAGTTTTTAAAGGATTTGGTTTTATGCCTTGAGGAGTTACTATGTGTTCTAAATATGCAATTTCTTTCTTTAAACATTCTGATTTATCTAACTGAATCTTAAAATTAGGTTCTCTTAATCTTTGGAATATACTTTTCAATCTAACAATATGTTCTTGTAATGAAGTAGAAAATATAATAATATCATCAAGATATACTAGACAAATTTCATTTTAATAACCACGTAAAATATTATCCATCACCCGCTGAAACGTTGCAGGGGCGTTCTTTAATCCAAACGGCATACGAGTATATTCATAATGTCCGTTTTCAACTGTAAAAGCAGTTTTTGATATATCATCAGATTGCATCTCAATCTGATGAAAGCCATTTGCTAAGTCCAAAGTTGTAAAATAATTACATTTCCCTAATTTATCTAAAACATCTGTAATGTTAGGAAGAGGATATCTATCAGTAATAGTTTTATTATTCAATTTTCTGTAATCTACAACTATTCTCCATTTTTGTTTATTAGAACTATCTAATTTTTTTTTAGGAACTACCCAAATTGGAGAAGACCAAGGTGAATCACTAGGTCTAATTATATTTTGATTAAGCATATTAGTAATTTGTTTACCACTCAGGGCTTGAGCTTGGCTACTGAGCGCGTCGGCAGGTGGTGGATAGCCGAACATCCTGAGTCGCCCTCTGGACTTTTGCCGGGGGACGAAGCAGGACAGTCTCGAATAAACTGAATAAGAGACCGCGAACCAACTCCCCCAGCTCAAAGTGTCATGCGACCCGTGCCGAGGAGCTAATGGCACCCGGGGTATAAGGGTGTCTCGCACGGAGCCTCCAAGGTACAAGGCGCCCCCTTGGAGTAAGTAGCCTTACCTCGCTAATCGGGTCACTGGCGGGATGGACCTCTTAGATACCCGGTACTAGTGGGAACTAGATGGACAAAAACAAAAAAACAAAATTACAGCAGAAAGGGGAACTTCGTAAAGAAGAAGACCCTACCGCTAAACACAATCCCGAAACCAGCGCCGAGGCAGGGACAGTGGGGGTGGATGCCCAGCATCGAACCCTACCTCCCCAACCCAGCGGATCGAAAGCCCAGGGCAGCCAAGCAAACCCGGGAATTACCGAGGCTACAGTAGGAGTATCCAAACTCCAGCTGGAACCGAGGCTCTCCGGCTCCCAAAAAAGGAAAGCCTCGATCAATTTGGCCAAAGCACGTGGGGAGCCAATCAAACCAAGGAAGCGTAGGTCAAATCGACAATGGGTTCGCGAGGAAGAACGTCGGGGAGTTCGTCAAACCCGACTGCAAACTCCCTCACGAACCCCACTTCAAACCAACAAGAGGCCTCGCTCGGAAACCAGCACACCCTCTACTGGAGGCAAATATAAAACTCCAGCCAAGAGAACGCGCCCAGCCTTGGGCATGACCGAGGTGAGACCCAGCACTACAGCTGGGGAGACCTACAGTCAGGCACTAGGGGCGGCGCGAATGGCTGTGGTACTCGAAGAGTACCCAGAACAAAACCTCACGGAGCATAATTCCGCATAATTTCTTCCCGTCTACACTTGAGCCATTTTTCTGACCCGACTCTGCTCTTCTGTGTCTTCTTGTTCGCTGTCATTTGGAAAATGTATGTGTGCGATTTCTCTTATTGCCTCCTCCTTGCTTATTATTCAATCCCCATAATCGTGCAAGATCGCTTTCTCTACCGTGATGCCTCTTTTTTTCCCCAGTAATTTCCAAACTTTGTTCCACGGTTCCATGTCCGTTATTTCCGAAATATATTCTTTTAATTTCGTTTCTTTTGTTACTTTGATCTCTTTCTTATATTTGTTTCTTAATTCGGTGTACTCCTCTCTTATTCTTTCTTCGTCCCTCTGGCCTCTATGTTCGCCCCCATTCTTTTCTTTTCTTGGCGACTTCTTTTTTCGTGGCCTCAAGTTCTTTATACCGCCATACATGTTTCCTAGCTTCTTGTTTACTCCACTTTATGTTCTTTCTGCATTCTTCCTCTACCGCTCTTTGGTACTGCCTCGCTATTTCTTCCACTTCAATCGCAGTTATCTTCCTCTTTCTTATCTCCTCGCCCAGCTTCGTCCACTCAGTTGCCTCTACATCCAGCCTCCTTATTGTTCTTATTTCGAACCTTATTAGTCTGTGATCACTAAGTGTCTCCTCGCTCTCATCTACTTCCCAGCTCTTTATCACACTTCTTCTACTGACCGTCATGTCCACCCAGCTTTCAACTCGGCTGCAGCTGAACGTGGCTGGCCCGTTCGGGTTATTCGCTACCTCGTAACCCTCTTCTGCCACCCAGTTCCATATCCAATCTCCTCTAGAGTTGTTCTCTCTTCCTCCCCAGCCCGTGTTTTTCGCGTTGAAGTCGCCTGCGACTACGTTCGGGCCTTCCCATTTGTCAATTATACTGACGATGTTTTTCAGTCTCTCCGGTTCTCTTCCTTCCGGCTCATTGTATACGTTAGTCACTAGGATTGCCTCCTTGCCTTCTCCTGCGACTATTGCCACTGTGTTTCCGCTTCTCGCCTCTCTCATCTCTTTTACTTCTGTGATCCCTTCCCTGATCCAGGTTTCTGTCTTGGCTCCCTCTTCGTCCACTCTTCGGTAGCCGCTTTCTGGTACGGCTCTTGTATTAGTACGATGTCTGATTTCTTTCTCGTGGCTATGAGTTTTACTTCTTCCATAGCTTCTTTGCCCTTTCCAGTGTTTATTTGTATCGCTTTTAGAGTACGTTTATGGTGTACTGCCAACTATATGTAGTGCGATTTCGTAATTGCTCTATCTTTATCTTAAGTACGGGGCAGTTATTATCCATTGCTGAATGCGCCGTGTTTGCTCTGGTGACGCCATTTACCTTACAGTTCACGCAGCTTAGCTTCTTGTTTTCTGGGCATTCTTGTCCGTCGTGGGCCTCTTCACATTTGTAGCATGTGGGGCTACTCATACAGTGTTTCTTAACGTGACCGAATCTGCAACATCTCCAGCATCTGGGTATGTCCAAATATTCCTCGACCGCTATGTGCCTGAAATCTAGCCTCAGACACTTTTCTATTACCAGCGCCCTGAATGCTTCTTTGCCTCTTCCTTCTAAAATCCAATTTTCCCTGTCTGGGTTTGCACATCGTTCGATAAACGCTTCCTTTATTTCGTGTGCTTGTTCTCTTAGTGCTATCGCCACCTCTTCATTTTCAGCTGTAATCTCTTCCACCAGGTCTTCCAGCGAATATCCTTTATTGACACCGAATAGTCTAATCTTTTGTGCTCTCTTTGTAAATTCGCTGACATCGATATCCGTCTTGCCTTTTAATAGCTCCATAGTTTGCTCTTTCTCGCTTTCATTCCCTGCTCTGGCGATAATTTTCCCATTATTCATTTCCTTGACGCTTTTAATGCATCCTCTGTACTTCGGTAACATATTCGTTTTCAATGCTGCTATGCTACTTTCTCCCTCTTTTCGATTTTTGATTTCTATCACGAATTCATGTTCGTGTTCAGTTTTGTCAGCCTCCGTGCTCTTTTTCGGTGAGCTCCAGTCTGGTCTCGCTGGGGCTGCTTTTTGTCTGCTCTGAATTATTTCGGCGTAGGTTTTGGTCCCTCTGCTCGTCCTACGCCTTCTTTTTTGTAATACGAACTCTCCCTCCTTCTCTGTTTCGGACTGAGGTGTGTCCAGCTTATTCGTTTTGTCTGTGCTCTCAACTGTGACCGTTTTTTCGGTTGTTTTTGTGCTTGTTGCCTGTTTGTTTATGATCTTATTTGTATTAGTTTGCCTATTTCCATTCGTGTTCTCTTTTACGTTATGATTTCTGCTACTTGCTCGTCTTCTTGTTCTAGCCTTATTTGTCTCTTTCTTGAGGAGTTCGTTTTCCTTCTCTAGGGCTCCCAGCTTGTGCGCCCATACCGCTATCATTTCTTTCACTCTGTCAATTCTACTTTCTATTTCCTGTTGCTCTTGCCTATTTAACTTGTACTTCCCAGAGTTACTTGCCATTGCCACTTCCTGTGTCTTTTTCAAGTCTGCGTGCAATTGTCTGAGCTCCCTTTCGGTCGTGTTGCTTGGGGTGTCAGTATCTGTCACAACCTATGATTCCACCTCATTCTCCGTCTGCCTATCATCTTCGGTTTCCGTTTCTGTTTCGATTTAATTTGCCACTTTCTCTAATTCTTTCCTTATCTTCTTTTGCCTTTTCTCTTTTCTAGTCTTTTGCCTGCTCACTTCTAGTTCTGGCGAGCTTTCGCTTTTTCTTTTGTTATACTCAGTCTTACGTGTCGATGTTGCCGCCAGCCTGATCGTTTCTTCAGTCGCACTACAGCTATCGTCTAGCGCGTTCTCTTCGTTTCCAGCTCTGTTTTTTGTTTGTTTTAAAAATTCCATATTAGTTCCCGCGATTCGGGCAGATTTGGTCGTCGCCCCGTGGCAGTGCTCCCTTACCAATGGGAAAGCTTGCTGGGACAGGGTGCGCCAGATGTCCTGAACTTGGAATTCGTTGCCGTGCTACTCTACGACCACCGTGTTAGTTGTATGGCTTTCATGGCCATCTTCTCGGCATGTTCCCACCTTAAGATTGAGGAAGTTTTTATAGTGGACCTCTCCCACGCGGTCCGGGTGGCAAAGCCGAGACCCCCGCGCGCCCCAAGCCTCTACTGCTACTCGAGCATCTGCTACGTCAGCCTGGGCCGTCCGCGGTGTGCAGCAATTGCGGTGCTCTTCGCGTTCTAAACCATATCTCCCTGCTAGAGGATTCCATGGAACTCGAACGCTCATGCAGAAAAGAAAACTCTTCCCGGATCGCCCGACGGCGTCTCCAGGTCATTTTGGGTTGCCCCGACGAACACTCTTTCGAGGGCCCGCCTCATTAACGGTTCCGCTGCCGGGTTCCGGAATAGGAACCGGATTCCCTTTCGCCCGTCGGGTGTAATACACCACAACTTTTTTATTGTGCGGACGTAGAGATACACGACTGAACGCAACACACCACCACCACCACACCATGCTACGCACACTCGAGAGATGAGACATTCATCATTTTTGCATTTAATACATATATATTCGTTTTTCGCTCTCGTTTTCGTGCATGTGCGCGGGTGTGGGGCGCGCGTGCGCGCGTGCGTGTGTGCCTTTTTGTGTTTTGTAATATAATATAATTAATACACACCAACATCGACATCGGCTTTTGCCTAGGGCTTAGGATCGACATACTCGTGTGCAACGGCTGTTCACACGAAACCCTTTTCCACATCATTCCTCCAGGGCCTCGCTAGAGTATTTGCTACTACCACCAAGATCTGCACCGACGGCGGCTCCAGAAACGCCGCGCCACGGACCGCACATGCCGCTGACGGTCGAGTATAAGTATAACGCTTCAGCGCCTTCCATTTTCAGGGCTAGTAACTTTGGCAGGTGAGTTGTTACACACTCCTTAAAGGATTCCGACTTCCATGGCTACCGACCTGCTGTCCTAAGTTATAGGAAAAATACACTTTGTAATACCTATGAGTTAAACAAATAATAAATTACTGTCCTAAGTTATAACATACAGGATGACGCAATTAATGACAGGGCACAGGAATTTCAGGGGATATTTAAAGAGAATTAAAAAAATACAAAGGGAAAACTGTACATGCGGGGCACCAGCAGAGACGTGGGAACATGTTATGTTCGAATGCGAAAATACCACCAAACAACGGGACAAAGCGGATTACAAATTATTATTAAAGGGGTTAAGATGGCCGCAAAATATATATGAATTGGATGGGATCAGGAAAGAGAGCGCGTTTTGGGAAACATTTGGTGAATTCGCCGGGGAAGTAGAGACGTTGAAGGTCGGTTAGAACACCTAACCTGACTAGCAGGTGAAAAATACAAAAAGCAAATTAATGAGTTGACAAGGGCATATAACTGGGATTAAGCTTGCGCACCCCTATTGAAGATGGACTCACACACACAACCCAAGGACGAAAAACAGAGCGAGAGATGGGCATCAAAATAGAAACTAATAACAAAGCGCGAGAACAGTTTTCACGCGAATAATTTCCATTTAATTGTAAATATCTAAAAGAAGAAAGAGCTGCAAAGAGCTCCAATGTATATTTGTAAATAAATGTGGGATTTAATTTAAAAAAAGGGAGTGGGCGAATAAAAAATAAAAAGGTTTATATGTGTATTATTTAGCTATAAGGGGAAAACGATATGGGTGGAATTAATAAAATAATAACAACGGGGATAAATTTATTTTTACACCTACAGATACCTGGGAGGGTAGTATTAAGATTTAGACTTAGTTTTTTTATAACTGCTATACTTTTGTCATGCAAATTCTTTAATTAAATAAATATAATGTCCTAAGTTACCAACGCCTTTCATGGTACCCATTCGAGCAAGCCGGAGATCTCACCCATTTAAAGTTTGAGAATAGGTTGAGGTCGTTTCGACCCCAATGCCTCTAACCATTCGCTTTACCGGATGAGACTCGCTCATACCGGGTGCCAGCTATCCTGAGGGAAACTTCGGAGGGAACCAGCTACTAGATGGTTCGATTAGTCTTTCGCCCCTATACCCAGTTCCGACGATCGATTTGCACGTCAGAATCGCTACGGACCTCCATCAGGGTTTCCCCTGACTTCGTCCTGACCAGGCATAGTTCACCATCTTTCGGGTCTCAGCATGTACGCTCTGGGTGCGCCTCGGCTCGCGTTGAGCCATAGAGACGCCCCGGGCGTGCGGCGGCGGCACGTTGGCCGTCGCATCCGCCCTAGGCGCGCGCGAGGCGCGCCTTCACCTTCATTGTGCCTGTGGGTTTCGCTATAGTCACAATGACTCGCGCACATGCTAGAACCCTTGGTCCGTGTTTCAAGACGGGTCCTGAAAGTACCCAAAGCTATAGCGTCGCTGACGGGCGTGTTCGTGTAAAACGGGAGTCCGTCAGAGGATACCGCCGCGAGCAGTCTCGACAGGTGGTCCGGTGTCGGCACACTGGGTCCGAGGCAGCCGGATCTGCCGCGAGCACTTGCAACGGGCCGGACGCGAACCGGAGGTTCGCGGCCCCGCGCCACTGTCATACCGTCGAGCGAGCGGGCCGGGAGCCGGGGGTCCGAGCGGACGCACGCGAGGGCGCCGCGCGGTCTGCCCCGCCGGTCCTTAGGCCCGCGCCCAACGGGTCGCGACGTCCTACTGGGGGAGAAGTGCACGCGTTCGCCACCCGTATGCGGCGGCGAGCGGTGCGTTCGACGCCGGCCGTCGACCCGCATCGCCGCTCGCGGGCGGACGAGAGACGCGCTGAATCTCCCCTTTCGACCTTTCGGGTTTCTCAGGTTTACCCCTGAACGGTTTCACGTACTATTGAACTCTCTCTTCAAAGTTCTTTTCAACTTTCCCTCAAGGTACTTGTTCGCTATCGGTCTCGTGATCATATTTAGCCTTAGATGGAGTTTACCACCCGCTTAGGGCTGCACTATCAAGCAACCCGACTCTGAGGAGAAGTCCTCCCGGCGGCCGGCGGTGATCGCAACGGGCCAGGCACCCTCTGTGGGTAAGTTCAAGAAGGACTTGGACGCGCCGCGCGACCTCGGGATGGCGGACCCTCGCAAACACCACATTTCCCGGCGACCTGTGCTGGGCTCTTCCCTGTTCGCCCGCCGCTACTAGGGGAATCCTGGTTAGTTTCTTTTCCACCGCCTATTAATATGCTTAAATTCAGCGGGTACTCTCACCTGCTCTGAGGTCTAGTGTCAAATTCATATTTCTTAGACACGACGGCGGCAGCAGCAGCAGCACGCCAACACCGACGACAACATCAAAACACCGAACAAACAAACAGCACACGACAGCAGCAGCAACAGGACGAACGACGAGACGACGACATCAACATAACTGGATGCACAGCGGCATACGCGAGACGCGTATGCGTGTGCACGCAGGCGTATGTGTTGGTGTGTGTTGGTGTGCATGCGAGGCGCTTGTTACGTGTGTGTGTGCTGCGCGCGTGTGTTTGTTGCGCGCAAGCGCCAGCAGCGGTCCGTGAGATCATTTTTGTTAATCATCACCGGAGGCTGCGAGACGAAGTGACAACGACTAGGGCGCCAAGGCCGTGCGTGTGCACGTGCGCGCGACACTCGTTTTTGCGACGGACTGTTTTGAGAGGACGGGACCGATCTCTGCCGCGTCGAAACGGGCGCTCTGGTCGCGAACCTCCAGCTTCGTCCCGACGTGCCGGACACGTTTCCGACACGGGACAGTCGGGGAAATTGAATCGACCCTCAGCCAGGAGTGGTCCAAGAACAGTATCCAAGGACCGCAATGTGCGCTCGAAATGTCGATGTTCATGTGACCTGCAGTTCACAATATGACGCGCAATTAGCAGCGTTCTTCATCGACTCACGAGCCAAGTGATCCACCGTTCAGGGTTGTATATATAAATGGAGTGCTTTCGAAGACGCGGCGGCACAGGTATGTGCGCGCGCGTCCTGCGACTAGTGGGTGCCTCGCCGTGCACCAGAACACACAAGTGTGGTGTCTGGTCTCTGGTTGGTATCTATGCACGACGAGCGACGACAACAACACAACGACAACAGACGTATTCATAATACTTTTTCTTGTTGTATGTGAAGAATGCTGCGCCGTCGCCGTGCAGGTGTTTGTGCTTTGCAGTTCTCGTGTTTGTCGTGCTTGAAATATTGTTATGTCAGATTGTCGCCGTTGTCGTTTACCTCACGGCAACAACAACGAACGGACAACACATTTTGTGCTTTCCTTTGTGGCTTGTGTGCGCGTGCAGCGGAGAGCGATCGTTCGCGAGTTGGTCGGACCGCCAGCGGCTGACCGTGTTCGGTTCGGCCCGGGCGTGTTACTTTCAATACCCCTTGCGCGGAGCGCGCGATGCGTCTACGCTTTTTCCGGGGTGCCCAGCGCCGGCGTCCGCCAAACAGGCGCACGCGTTTTCATCGCTCTCCCATTCGTGCCGTACGCGACACACGCAGCCACACAAGTTTGGTGTGTTTTGTGCAAAGCGTGCAAAAAGTTTGCAAGTGCGTTTTGAGTCCCTAATACGAGGACGTGGCATTTGGCTACCTTGTGCGACGTTTTCTTCTCGCACGAGTATCGGTCGGCCGGTCAGACGCGTGCGGTACACACATAATCTCACCGGCGGCCTTTTCAGCTTATCAGTTTGACGGACATTTATTTGTGGCGCGCCTTGTGGCTTCGCATTTTTACGTGTGTATGCACACGTCTCACCGACGCCGCCGCGCCTTTTTCATCATTTTATTCGTGTGTGTGTGTGTGTGTGTGCGTGCGTGCGTGCGTGCGTGCTTAACGACGACAACAACAACGTTAATGATCCTTCCGCAGGTTCACCTACAAAATCCTTGTTACGACTTTTACTTCCTCTAAATTATCAAGTTTGGTCATCTTCCCAGCAACATCGGCGACGTCGAAACGCCACCGCGCACCGGTCCGAAGACCTCATTAAATCATTCAATCGGTAGTAGCGACGGGCGGTGTGTACAACGGGCAGGGACGTAATCAACGCGAGCTGATGACTCGCGCTTACTGGGAATTCCTCGTTAATGGGTAACAATTGTAAGCCCCAATCCCTAGCACGAAGGACGTTCAGCGGGTTAACCGGGCCTCTCGGCCAGGGAGGACACATTGAATCCTTCAGTGTAGCGCGCGTGCGGCCCAGAACATCTAAGGGCATCACAGACCTATTATTGCTTAATCTTCTGCGGCTAGAAGCCACTTGTCCCTCTAAGAAAAATTGATTGTACGCCGGCAGTAAAAATCGCGCGCGACGACCGGCGCGAGGCCCGCGGTGCCGGCGGACCTTTGAGATGTCGCAAGTGCGTCTAGTTATCAGGTCAGAGTCTCGTCCGTTATCAGAATTAATCTGACAAATCGCTCCACCGACTAAGAACGGCCATGCACCACCACCCACTGAATCAAGAAAGAGCTCTTAATCTGTCAATCCTTCCAGTGTCTGGGCCTGGTGAGGTTCCCCGTGTTGAGTCAAATTAAGCCGCAGGCTCCACTCCTGGTGGTGCCCTTCCGTCAATTCCTTTAAGTTTCAGCTTTGCAACCATACTTCCCCCGGAACCCAAAAGCTTTGGTTTCCCAGGAGCTGCCCGCCGAGTCATCAAAGGGACGTCGGCGGATCGCTAGCTGGCATAGTTTATGGTTAGAACTAGGGCGGTATCTGATCGCCTTCGAACCTCTAACTTTCGTTCTTGATCAATGGAAGCGTTTTTGGCAAATGCTTTCGCTTTAGTCCGTCTTGCGACGATCCAAGAATTTCACCTCTAACGTCGCAATACGAATGCCCCCATCCGTTCCTATTAATCATTACCTCGGGGTTCCGAAAACCAACAAAATAGAACCGAGGTCCTATTCCATTATTCCATATACACAGTATTCAGGCAAAGTTTTAGCCTGCTTTAAGCACTCTAATTTGTTCAAAAGTAATCGTGCCGGCCTACCTCGATACTCAGTGAAGAGCACCGCGATGGGATTTCAAGTTGAGCCGCCCACTCGCGAGGGCCGACGCTCACCGGCAGGACGTCCCGCGGGCACGCCAGTTAAACACCGCGAGCGATGAACCGGCGGCGCGGGACACAGATTCGACTACGAGCTTTTTAACCGCAACAACTTTAATGTACGCTATTGGAGCTGGATTTACCGCGGCTGGTGGCACCAGACTTGCCCTCCGATTGATCCTTGTTAAAGGATTTAAAGTGTACTCATTCGGATGAGTCCCGTATCGTTATTAATCTTTGAGACAATCATATGACTACTGGCAGGATCAACCAGGGAGCTGTACTCTTGTGTAACAATACGACAACGCGCGTGATGACACCAGCAAAGTTTCATAAGTTTGCCGGGTACCGGCCGAGTACCCGTGTCTCTGCGGCGACGAGGAAGGGATGCAGAGCATTTTTAATTTCTGGTCAGGGCGACGACGGGGCCACTTCGAGAGCGCGCGCCCGGCTTTTCATACACTACTACTAGGCCGGAGAAAGGCGCGGTCCCTGACACAGCGCCCGCTGCTCTGTGTGTGGCACCGACTCGTTCAGATTTTTGGATTTTTGTGTGTCGCTCTCCCTCTCTCTGCTGTGTGTTGTGCAGACCCACGACTTGGTTTTGATTTTTGCGCGCGGCTCCGTCCACATCAGCAGAGGAAGCGCGCGCGCGTTTTTGTGCAAATTTTTGTTGATTCTGTTTGTTTGTGTGTGTTTGTTTCGGTTGCCTCTGATAATGTAATACATAACACGCGGGGTGGTTTATATAAAAAAATCAGGGCTGGCCGGCTTGTGTTTGTTTTTTCATTATATTCAGGTGCGAATATAATAAAATATAACTGAGTATTGGTTTCTGTAGGTACAACAGAACACTGGGTAAAGGAATATTTCACCTCGCCGCCCCCGTCTGTGTTTTTTTATTTTAGTGAGACCACCAGGGGCTTCAACATACCACATCATCGTTCGCTAGATTGGAATCGCCTAGTCTCGCTCGGAACGAAGTGAGTTTTCGCAATTTTTTGTTTTCACGGCGCCGTTGCCGACGCCGCTACTGTACGAAGGATTGAAGGCACGCTACGTTGGCGTGCCGACGGCATATGGGCAGCAAGCGTAAAACGCTTGGACTGGTTCCGCCTGTCATGCTGTGGGGACGAGTCGTACGCACACACCACGTTGTGTGGGCGGGCGCGGCCCTCGTCAGGCCGGAAGGGGTTTTTGGGGGTTTTGTGTTTGTAGTAAATATGTAAGAAGCAGCGTTCGAGAGATTTTGTGGTCGTCTCGGAACGCGGCTGGACTGTTGTGGTGTTCAGGAGATGGAAGTTTTGTGCTGAGGCGTTCGAGGAGTGCACAGCACAGCACTTCTGGCCGTCCGAGGGAGGGCGGGCGGCGGAACTTTCGTAAGTTTTGTGGTTTTGTTGTTGTGCTTATACACACATTTTATATTTCATTGTGTCTGCCGCGCCGGGTGTCAAGTCCCAGAAACTGCCGTCATGCTATACAGCAATGTTTCCGTACTCACGGAGGCCGCATCCTGAGGCACGACTGCATCGTCAAAGAGATTGCCAACGGCCGTTGTCAGAGGGGATTCCAAGTCCACAGAGAGAGAGGATACAATAACGAGGTCGGTCTTAGAAGACCGGACATAACCGCCGTTAAAGACGGTAAGGCGACGGTGATCGACGTGCAAGTGGTAGCGTCCTCACATGACCCCAATGTGGACCATAGGTGTCCAAGTATGAGGACCAGGCACGCCTTGGCCCGATTATGGCCCGAGAGATGGCGGGCGTAGTGACGGTACCATTGGTCGACTTTACCAGCTGCACCATCACATGGCGCGGTGTGTGGAATCCGGAATCTGAGCGGGGTCTTCGGTCCCTCGGACTTAGCACCGCTCAGCTGAGCCGCCTAACAACCATGGCCCTAAAGGGCTCCCACTTAAACTGGGTCCGGTTTGTAAAGTCCACCTCTGCTCGGATGGGAGGTGGGCGAGTACGAGGCAACCCGGAGCCACCACCTTGAGCACGCTAGGCCTGTCACCTACACAGGTTCGACCACCGCGCTGCATACATGCAGCGCCAGGGTTTACGCGGGTTCTATCGCATCAAGCGAATGTTTGAACAACCCGCACATGTACTCCTCCTCTCCCAAGAGTCAAGTCGAGTACCCATAAAAAAAATAAAAAAAGGCGTGACGTGTAGTCAGAGTAATTGATGACTACTCGAAAACCGACTGGCCGGCCAACGGAGGTAGCGCGCATTGACGTGCTCGAAAATAGACCGGCCGGCCAACGGAGAAAAAAATAACCCAATAATAATAATGATAAGAAGCGCGGGTAATAAGAGCGAGCAACCGGGACTCTCTTATGGTGGCGGAAGTCTAGTCCAGCATTTAGTGAAGACCACCACCACTCGGAAACCGACCGGCCGGCCAACGGAGGTGCCGAGCATCGACGTGCTCGAAAATCGACCGGCCGGCCAACGGAGAAAAAAAAAACCAATAATAATAATGATAAGAAGCGCGGGTAATAAGAGGGAGTAACCGGGACTCTCTTATGGTGGCGGAACGTCTAGTCAGCATTTAGTGACGACCACCACCACTCGGGAACCGACCGGCCGGCCAACGGAAGTGGCGCGCATCGACGTGCTCGAAAATCGACCGGCCGGCCAACGGAGAGAGAAAAAAAAACTAATTAATAATAAGCGCCGGTAAACCAAGGGAGTAAACCAGGACTCTCTTATGGTGTAGTGGAGCTTGAAGAAATAATTAAAGACGCGCTCTGTGTCGAAAGTCGACCGGCCGGCCAACGGTGCTCGCGGCGGTACAAGAAAAAATAATAATTACAAACGAAGAGAAAATCCGTGTATTCCGTTGCCTTCCGAATGTCGACGTGAAGAAATTTAAGCAGGCGCTGGTAAACTGTGGGTGCAACTATCACGTAAAGAAATTCTAGCAACCGCGGTTAGACGATGGGAGTAACTGTGACTCAGTCTCTTGTGGTGGAACGTGAAGAAATTTATCTCGCGCCTGGTGGATACCGACCGGCCGGCCAAAGAGAAAGAATACATTTTTTTCAATAAAGTGACGATCCGTTTTTCCGCTAGTTGGTTTTCTGAATGTCGACGTCAAGAAACTCAAGAAATCGCCCGTGCAACTATGACGTGAAGAAATTTAAGCAAGCGCTGGTAAACATGGTGGCCGAGACGGCGCGCGAGCACCTCGCGCTCACCGCTGTGCTCGCATCGACGTGCACGAAAATCGACCGGCGGTGATCGCGACATCGAAACAGACGAGACTTTCCCTTTTATTTCGCACGTGGGCGAGAGAAATGACGAGAAAGTTTGAATGAAAGTAAAGGCGAACGGTGCTTGCAGCTCGTCATCGTCAGGGAAAAAGAAGAGAAATATCCCATTGCGCGCTGAGTGCGGGCTGTCCAAGGTCACCGCAATGCACTTGTTCGTTTCTAGAAATTTCCAACACTTGGCAAAAAACATTTTTTTGTCCGTCATCGCCGACCGAGGACATTCCTAGACGACAATACGGGGCCGACCAGCCGCCGGAAATCTTCGGCTGGAGTCACTCATTCTCATGAGTGACCTCTTTGCTCCAATAACGAACGAAAATAACCGACCGGCCGGACAACGGATGTGACGAAACGCGACACCCCGCCGGAACGGAGGCGTCGCGCGGCACGCGCTCTCACAACGCTTGTCTCCTGGAGTTAGGTTAGGGCAACTGCTCTGCACTGCACCACACTTGGAGTAGTGTATTGGGCAGCAGTAACGAGCCGAGGGAGCGCGCCAAGCGTCAAGAGAGAGCGCGGCGAGAGGCGAGGCGAACGATCCGCCCCAGCCGCCGCCGCTCGGAGCGAGCGGTGGACGGATGGATGGACGGACGGACGCGCGTTCTGTGAGCACACCAAAGAGAAAGAAGAAGAGAAAAAGGAAACAAAAAAAACAAAGCCGAACACGACGACGACGGTCGTCGCGTTTGCGATTTGTGTTTTTGTTTCTCCTTCATCGGTTTTTTAGGCCTGAACGGAGGACGCGCGCGCTCGCTCTACGCGTGTCCCGGGGAGGTCAAGAGAAGATATCCGATCGAATCGAATCACTCTCGAATCCCCAAGTCTATGGCTGAGTCTAAACAGATCGCAGCGTGGTAACTGCTCTACCAAGTACAACACCCTGCCAGGTACGCAAGTCGTCTACAGACAATTCCAAGTTCCGACTTCGAAACAAATGACACCGTTGTTCGACCCCTAGGGACGGGGCGAGCGCGATCAAGGCGATCTGTCCGCCCGCCCCGGTTGTCCCGGTGAGGCGATTGATGGGCCACAGCGACGCAGCGGCGCGAACGCCGCGCGCCTAGACAAAGTCTCATGCTATTGTATGCCTTTCTACACACGGAACTCATAAAAATATCGTCGCAATCTTCGACTAGAGTGGATACGACCTTAGAGGCGTTCAGGCATAATCCGACGGATGGTAGCGTCGCACCACCGCCCGTTCGAGCGAGTGCGTGAACCAAATGTTCGAACCTGCGGTTCCCCTCGTACTAAGCAGGATTACTATCGCAACGACCGGTCATCAGTAAGGTAAAACTAACCTTTTTTGTAATGATTATGATTTGGATCAAGTCATTACATGATCATAATTTTAGGTTTCCATAGCAATAGTTAATTTAATTAATTTTAATTTTTGTATTGGAAACTTCATCAATAAAAATTGTAATCTGAGTTTCAAGTACATTACAACTGGCGACGAGGATAAATCTAGTTGATAAAATGGCAAAGCGAGGAAACGTGAGGGAATTCACTCTACAAACAGATTGGGCAACTTACTGCGCACAATTGAAGCAGTACTTTATTGCGAACCGCATTGACAAGGAAGAGGACATTAAAAAAGGGATACTTTTAAGCAATTTTAGTGAAAATGCTTACCAACTTCTTAGCAGTTTATGTGTACCTGACGAACCGTCAGCAAAAACATATGGAGAATTACTGGAGGTACTCAATAAGCATTTCATAATAGTAAAGTCAGTATTCCCAGAAAGATATAAGTTTTATAAGGCTCATAAGGATAAAAATGAAGAAATTGCTGATTGGGCGGCCAGAGTGCGCAGTTTAGCAGTTAATTGCAAATTCGAATCATCAATGCTAACCATGTTAATGAGGGATAGATTCATAATGGGTATGGATCAGGGGCCAGTTATGGATCGTTTATTTGAAGAAGATGCAACAAAACTAACATTCGAGAATGCCATAACACTTGCGCAACAAAAAGATATAGCGAGCAAAAATTATAAATTAGAGGAAAGTAAAATGAAGAGCGAACCGGCGGAGTTTTTTCAACTACAGGAACGGCAAGGTACGGGTAATAAGGAAACAAAGTCAACTTGGAAAACATCTGCAAGACAGTACAGTGACGGATATTCCCAGCCAGTGGATGGAGAACGACGTTGGAATCAAGAGGTCAAGGCAAGATTTGATGAAAAAAACCAAAGACACTGTTTTGTATGTGGTGAGTTACGGCATTTCGCAAATGAATGTAAATATCGTAATTATATCTGTAATAATTGCGGAAAAAAGGGCCACTTAGCTAAAATTTGTAAGGCTAAATCAAAGGGAGTTAGTAGTAATCGTCATAATTATCTAAGTGATGAGACAAATACTGTTGAGGAGAAAATGTTATTTCATTTAAGTAACAGTATGAATGGACCTGTGTACATTAAGATATCAATTGATTGTAAAAATTTAACATTTGAATTAGATACGGGAGCGAGTTGTTCGGTGATTTCCAGTAAGTTTAAAAATATTTTTTTTAATAATTATTGCATTCAGCAAACAAATCTGGCATTGGTAAATTATAACGGGAATAAAATTTATCCCAAGGGGTACATAGAAATAAATTGTGAATATAAAAATAATATTCAACCTTTAAAATTATTTGTAATTGAAGGAAATGGACCTCTACTATTGGGACGTGATTTCTATTATTTATATTCAATATGCAAATACATAAATTGACCTGTACATCTGATACAGAAATCCAACATGCGATGGTAGAATTATATAATAATTATTCAAAAGTATTTTCAAATAAATTAGGACTTTTTAAAACAGAAAGAATAAGCTTGCAGTTATTAGAAGGAGCGGTGCCAAAATATTTTAAAGCTAGGCCAATACCATTTGCACTAAAAGATAAAGTAGAATCAGAAATAAAAAAAAACTAGTAGGATTAGGAATATTAAAGTCGATAAACTCTAGTCATTGGGGCACGCCAATAGTACCCATTTTAAAGAAAGATGGATCAATTAGAATTAGTGGGGACTACAAAACCACATTAAACCAGGCTATATTGATTGATCAATACCCACTTCCTCGAGTGGAAGAGTTATTTGCTAAATTACAAGGGGGTGTTTATTTCACTAAACTGGATTTAACAGCCGCATATCAACAAATTGAGTTAGATGAAGAATCACAAAAGTTAACAACTATAACTACGCACAAGGGTTTGTATATGTACACACGTCTACCTTTTGGCATTGCTTGCGCTCCATCAAAATTTCAGAAAGTGATGGAATCATTACTAGAAGGGTTAGATGGAGTTGCGTGTTATTTAGATGATATTATTATAGCAGGAATGAATTTTAAACAACATGTAGAAAGAGTAAAACAGGTATTGAAAATTCTTCAGGAACGTGGTTTTACTATCAGTAAGCAAAAATGCGAATTATTTAAAGAACGTATTACTTATTTAGGTCATGAAATTGATAAAAATGGTCTACATACGTTAACAGAAAAAACAGAAGCAGTTAGGAACGCCCCACGACCAACGAATATAACAGAGTTGAAATCATTTCTAGGTCTAGTTAATTATTACAGTCGGTTTATTAAAAATTGTTCAGAACTTTTATATCCTTTATATACATTATTACAAAAAAATAAAACATTCAAATGGTCTAATGATTGCGAAAAAGTGTTTAATAAAATAAAGGATGTCTTGGGGAATGCAAAAACATTGGCTCATTATGATGCTCATTATATGCTGAGGAAATACCGATAGCATTTGCATCTCGTACATTAAATAAGAATCAAAAATCTTATTCTCAAGTTGAAAAGGAAGGTTTAGCAATTATATTTGGAGTTACAAAATTCCACCAATATTTATTTGGACGTAAATTTATACTTCTCACTGATCACAAACCTTTAGTGCGCATATTTTGTCATAAAAAAGGAATTCCTCAAGTTGCAGCTAATCGATTGCAAAGATGGGCGGGGCTATTGAGTAACTATAATTATGAGATTAAATATGTAAAATCAGCTGATAATAACGCGGATTGTTTTTCGAGGCTTCCGAAAAAAGAGTGTTTAGAAGAATTAAATGATAATTGGTCATATCTAAATTACATAAAATTAAATAAAAATATGCCTATCAATTGGAAAAATGTGGCGGTTCAAACAGAAAAGGATGAAATTTTACAACAAGTATTAAAGTATACAAGAGATGGTTGGCCAAATAAGGTTAACGGTGAATTGAAATCATATTTCTTAATAAAAAATCAATTAACGGTAGAGCAAAATTGTTTGTTGTTTGGTTATCGAGTAATTATACCCCATAAATTACGTATGTCAATTTTAAAAGAATTGCATGTTACGCATATGGGAATGGTAAAAACAAAAAGACTAGCACGGTCGTATGTGTGGTGGCCTAATTTAAATAATGATATTGATAAAATGATTAAGTTATGTGATAAATGCTTAGAAAACCGTCAAAATCCACCTAAAGCAGAATTAATGTCTTATGAATATCCTTCGCATGTTTGGGAACGTTTGCATATTGATTTTTTAGGACCTATTTTCAATATAAATATATTGATAGTGCTTGATGCACATTCCAAATGGTTAGAGGCATTTGTTTTAAAACAGGTTACTGCAGAAAACACAGTAATTGCATTAAGAAGTTTGTTTGCCAGATTTGGATTGCCAAAGCTCCTGGTGTCGGATAATGGTGCTCAATTCACTTCTGAACATTTTCAATATTTTCTGAAACAAAATGGTATTGAGTGGAAGGGAATTCCACCTTATCATCCGGCATCAAATGGAGCCGCGGAGAATGCAGTAAAGACTGTAAAAAGAGCATTGATTAAGTGCGTTTTAAAGGGAAATATAAGTGAGATTGAAATAATATTACAAAGGGTGTTATTAGATTATAGAAATACAAGTCATTGTACAACAAATTGTTCACCCGCGCAAATAATGTTTGGGCGATCTTTACGCACTAGATTAGATTTGTTACGACCAAGCTGTTGGTCTACTCAAAGCAATTCAGATAATCAATTAACTAATACTGTCAAAGTTAATCAAGCAAAACAAGTACAAAATTATTCTGGAAATCGGTTGCGAAAATATGTATTAAATGAACAAGTTGCAGTACGTGACTATCGTTTTGTGAAACCTTCGTGGGTCAAAGGTAAAATTGTCAAAATATTTGGTCCACGAACGTATTTGGTAGAAATACCATCAATAAATAAATGTTGGCGTAGACATGTAAACCAAATCATTGATTATGTAAATAATCCTGTTCCTTCCAATACTGATGCGGAGATTGAAGATGCGCCGGTTTCACAGGATGCATTAGCCAATGATTGTGATACAATTTTGGAAAATTCTCGATCATTATGTGATAGTGATAATATGGTTGTGGAAAATACACGTACTTTGCGACCACGAAATAAAGTCATTAGTTATAAGGAGTAGTTAATTAATTTTAAGAGGTATGATGGTGTAATGATTATGATTTGGATCAAGTCATTACATGATCATAATTTTAGGTTTCCATAGCAATAGTTAATTTAATTAATTTTAATTTTTGTATTGGAAACTTCATCAATAAAAATTGTAATCTGAGTTTCAAGTACATTACATGTCTCATGACGGTTTAAACCCAGCTCACGTTCCCTATTGGCGGGTGAACAATCCGACGCTTGGCGAATTCTGCTTCGCAATGATAGGAAGAGCCGACATCGAAGGATCAATAAGCGACGTCGCCATGAACGCTTGGCCGCCACAAGCCAGTTAACCCTGTAGTAACTTTTCTGACACCTCTTGCTGAAAACTCTTCAAGCCAAGTCGTCGCTGGTTTGTCCTCCCGCGAAGGAGTTGCTGCTGCTGCTGCTGCTGCTGCTGCTGGGACATCCGTCTTCGTAACTGGTACGTCACGCATGGGCTGGCTATGGGGCGCGGGAGCAGGTTCCTGGGACGGACGTTCACTTGGCTTCGCAGACCCGGGGCGGAAGAACAGTTTCCGGGCTTCTTCTGCTACCGCTTTCCTTGCGGCTTCCAAGTAGTCCTTGTATACCTTGCTCTCGCGCTTATGCCGGATTTGATGGGTAGTCAGTCCGGTGGCCGCTGACATGCGCCCGAAAAACGGAGCGCCTGCCTTACTCCTTGCTTCAATGTCTGCCAATTTCTGGAGTAAGACAGCTTCTGGGGCGGGTAGGGCGTCCTCGGCCGCTTTGTTATATTCAAGCGGGTGGTGGCGTACTTCGTGCTGCCGTATTGAGGAGCTGGATCCTAACTTCGCCCCGCAAAACCTACACGCCGTCCGCTCTTTACCGCATTGACGGGTGTGGAAAACCTGACTGGCCTTGGGAATCCCTTGTCGCATTTGGGGCAGATGTATGTGCCAGCTGGTATAGGTTTGGGGGGGTGGCCTGGCTTGGTACCAGTTTTGGGCACGGCACCGTGCATTTCTGGGTCAGGGAAAGCAGGTTCATTAGCGGGCCGGGCACTTCCACCCGGGGTGGGGCTATTGCTCCGTTGGCTCAGCCTGTTTGAGGGTGTTGCTCTCTTTCCATCTTCTATGTCGATGGGACTTGTATGCGAAGCTTACAAGCGTGTCGTTCCGTCGAAGCCTTAGTGGAGGCGCCGGGTAGTGTGAAGCATCCCTCCCTTGTTCCAACACCGTTGGAGCGGTTCTTCTATCTCTTCTAGGAGCTGAGATATTTAGGAAAATGCCCTGATGGTGGCAACGCGGCGATGGTGGAGTAGCCGGGTTTTCGAAAAAAACGCTCTGGAGGCGGCAGTTGGAGGCGGAGAGGGATGTACGGGGGGGGGTCTTTGTGATCAGGATGGGGGAGCGGACAGGATGTAAATGGGTGGGTTTGATGCGATAGTTTTTGGGGGTTGATTGATAGTCTGTGGGGGGCGGGGATATAGATGTCAGGATATTATGCGGGGGTGTGAGTCCTCTTGAAAGAGCCCTCGTCTTCGGGGGTGGTGTAGTTCCCGAGATATACCCTAAACACTTCACTCGCCCACGTGTCGGTTTGAGGTTATATATACTTGCGGAGCGCTATCGCCGGCGCAACCGTCCGCGATCACGGACAGAACGAGAGAGTCATAGTTACTCCCGCCGTTTACCCGCGCTTGCTTAAATTTCTTCACGTTGACATTCGGAGCACTGGGCAGAAATCACATTGCGTCAACACCCACTGGGGCCCTCGCAATGCTTTGTTTTAATTAGACAGTCGGATTCCCCAAGTCCGTGCCAGTTCTGAGCTGACCGTTAAATGGCGGCCGAAAAGGACTCCGGCCTGGACGACGCGCGCGCACGACACGGCGGTTTTGACGCCACCGAGCGCGCGCGGCGCCGCCGCACAATGTGCCGAATCCGAGCGCGAGCGCCAGGGGGGGATTTTGAGGAAAAAAAGTAAATTAAAAATTTCGAGAATAAAACATATCCACTCCATTGTAGATACATGAAACCCTTCTAATCTTGCATGTTTATATTTTTCAACCCCCTATATTATTAACAATTAACGCTTAAAGTTGAGCGATTTAGAAAACATCAATTTTACGGCATTTCACTCGCAAGTTTAAATAATTTATTACATGGTTAGTAGGCGTACTATCAATATAACATTATACACTATTGTTTATAACATAATACTGTATATTATGGTTGAAAAATCAAGTCTCTAAATATTTTAGAACAAAAGTTAAAAAAAAATTGAATATGAAATATATTTTAAATATAAATTTTAACTTTAGAAAGTGTTATAAAAAAAATGTCAACTCGATGAGGTCTGGGACTATCACTAAAAATTAGTTCTATGTTTTCTCTAACTATCCTCAAAATTTCGTATCTCCACCGGTGCGTTTTTGGGGTCTTTTTAATTTTTTTATTTGACGCCACCAATTAAAATTGGGTCGGGCGAGGCCCGTGTGCGGTGAGTATCGTGGAGTCGAGCGCGCGCTATTCTCGAGCAGCACGCAACATGATTTTTACGTTGGCCCCGAAAAAATTATAAAAACGCACTTAAAACGCACATGTAAAAATTCAAAAAAATTAGGGCAATATTAACAAATGTTTATATGATAGTCACAGTTCTTCCGGTTTGCAATCGTCTAAAAAAAAATATAATAATAATTCAAGGCAGCAAAATTATATACAATTGTTATAATCATTACATAGGTTGTGACTTTCACCTAAAAATGTGGTATGTTTTTAAATGCTCTAAAAACTTCGTATCTCTACATGTGCGTTTTGTGTCAGGTTTTTGCGAATGACCTAGTCGATTTTGATCGGTTGCGCCCAATAAAAAATAAAGCACCTCAAAAAAACGTACAAATGTGAAAAGTATCTGCTGTAGTTTTAAAATAAATTAATCTGTTGTTTAAAATATGAATTTTTAATCAGAATATACATAACATTTTTCTGATTTTGCACAACGAAGTTATGTATTTTATACTGTTTTATTTACTTACTTTTTTAAAATGAAAAATTGTCAGTATCCTCATCAGTCTGTTCGACTTCGCTGTCACTTGTGTCCGTTTCACAAATAACTATTTTTTTAGCATCTGCAGGTAGTTGTTTTTTATGAATTTTTACATCGCTTCTCAAAGAAGAAATTATTGGATCAGAACATACAAGAAGCATATTAAATAAATTTCGAATCGTATTAAGCCTAGAGTTTTTCCTAGTATGGTTTTTTCTAACTCTCTTGTATATTTTATTGGTTGCTTCCTGTGCCTCTTCCGAAAGTTCTCCGATTGGTAAAAGACATTGTCCAATTATTTTGCTCCCGTGAATTAAAATTTTATGGACACTAGGAGGCATTCTATACCATCCATATAACGAGGTGTAAAGTCGGGCCGTATCTTCTGCATATTTATCAAACATCAATACATTTATTTTACGAGAACTCGACATTGTTATAAGAATTGTATAAAATCTGTTCAATAATTCTTCATTCAATTCAGTGATGACAGCTACTTTCTCATAATTTCGAAAAAATATTCGAGCAACGTTGCCAGTATTTGAAGTACCTCCTCCTTCCACAACAATATCAACCCTTATCCCTAACTCTTTACGTAATAGTTTTTGTATTCTAGTTTTCCGACTAAATATATTATTTTTCTCTTCTATCGTACATCCGTGAGTAGTTGTTTTCTTCAAATCTAATTTATAGGAGATATGAAGAACACATTCCATGAACTTAATCCATGCATGGGGGGAAGAAATACCATAATTTAAATTATCTTTGATAATAGGAATATTTTTATTTCTTTCAATATCATTCATCTCCTTCGGGAACATTTGCATATAAAACAATTTGAGCTCGGAGTATTTGTTAAGGTATTTATAACTTTGCCGTCGATCATTGTAAACAACAAATTAAATTTTACCTCTACATGGTTACCATTAATATAAATTTGTTGTTTTTCCAATAAATTTACCTCTGCCTCATACTCTTAACTTCATCTAGAATAAGCTGTTTTGTTTCTTTAGCATAAATAAATTTTATCGGTCTACATAATTTAATAGATGAAGGTTTTTCGTTTTTCCAAATAACACTTTTATTAGAAAAAAAAAATAATCTAAGTGGAACCAGTGAAAACACAAAGACACTCTCTCTGTAATTTCTTCTTCATCTGTACTGCTATCATCAGATGGCTTTTGCATATAAGTAGAGTGCCCTGAGCTGCCATCGCAACCATATTTACACAACAAAATTAATTTACTAAATGATGTATCTTGAGAAAATTTAATTGTTGATATTATTCTACATATAGTATGCTCAAGAAGGCTCTGCAAAGGTACTGATGCTCCATTTTGATAATAGAAAATAGATAATAGAAATAGAAATATTAGCTGGGTAACACATTGTCTTCATTATTTTAATTTTATTGTAAGATGGTAAAAGGTCTTTTGCTCCATGAGAACGTAGTTTTTTTCTTAAACTTTTATAACTTGCTGCCGTCATTTTTGAATCAATAAAAATTGATAGAGCTTCTTTATCTATAATTTTTTTTACAGTTTCAACTTCATTTGTTTTTAAATAAGTTAAGACTTTTTTTATTTTTTCCTGTGAATCCGAGGAAGCACTTTCCACTTATTTGGCCGCTGGTATATTTCCTTTATCGCGTAATTTTTTTTTGCTGCTGAAAATATTTGTTCTGGTGTATTTTCGGTGATCAATAAATTAGTTTGTCTTCTTTTAGATGTATTACTTTGTATTGTGAACTGTGCACCTGATGTACTTGGTATTGGTGAAATATTTTCTATATTTTCAAAGAAGTTTGTATTTTCAATTAAGGCAGAACCCTCGTTGTATTTAAAAGGCAGCAGTAACCAATTTCTATTTTTTTTTAATGAAATTGATATGAGATCTTGAGCACATTTTCCACTTTCTATTAAGAGTGCTGCAGAAACCCTGAACTTTTTTAAGAATGTCATCATTTTCACTATTATTTTTCGTCGAAACATTTTCAATATATTTTATCAAATAATCAATGGTATTGCTTGACTGAATAAGGTTTTTAGGTTTTAGTTCGTACCATACCTTATATAAATCACCGTTTGTAATTTTAATTTTCTCCATTATCACTCAGCGTTTTGGATTAATTAAATTACACTAACACTAAACACTAGTTTAGTTAAAGTAAACTATTAAACACTAAACTAAACTATTTTATACACAAAAAAACACTAAATTAAAGAAAGAGTATATAGTCAACAAATGAAATAACACTTAACACTAACTTAATTAATAACTAATTTATAATGTTCAATCGTTCGCTTAGGGATCAGAAAAATATGTGAACTGCTGGAGACTTCGTTCAACACTAAACGCATATTTTGCTTTCAAGAAAATTAAGAAAAATCCATTTCAGATACTTAAACCGTAAAAACTGTGTGACAAGAATGCCATTTGTTACGGTAAATGACAGCTCCAATCGGACCCCTAATAAAAATGTAAACACAAACCAGATGACCTTTATCAGTAACAGATGTACACCCTTATATATCAATAAGAAAAAAACCCATAAAACTATTTTTGTAAATGTGATTTAAATGGTGCAAAAAATACTCAGAGAAGAAATAATTTCACTATGATATATACCTTTATATTAGAAAAATTGTAGATTGTGAGGATTATGACTATTATATAAATATTTGTCAATATTTTCTGTAACAGCCCTAATTTTTTTTAATTTTTACATGTGCGTTTTAAGTGCGTTTATATTATTTTTTTGTTCGGGGCCAACGTAGAAATCGGTGAGGCGATTGATGGGCCACAGCGACGCAGCGGCGCGAACGCCGCGCGCCTAGACAAAGTCTCATACTATTGTATGCCTTTCGACACACGGAACTCATAAAAATATCGTTGCAATCTTCGACTAGAGTGGATACGGCCTTAGAGGCGTTCAGGCGTAATCCGAGGGATGGCAGCGTCGCACCACCGCCCGTTCGAGCGAGTGCGTGAACCAAATGTCTGCACCTGCGGTTCCTCTCGTACTAAGCAGGATTAATATCGCAACGACCGGTCATCAGTAGGGTAAAACTAACCTGTCTCACGACGGTCTAAACCCAGCTCACGTTCCCTATTGGCGGGTGAACAATCCGACGCTTGGCGAATTCTGCTTCGCAATGATAGGAAGAGCCGACATCGAAGGATCAATAAGCGACGTCGCTATGAACGCTTGGCCGCCACAAGCCAGTTATCCCTGTAGTAACTTTTCTGACACCTCTTGCTGAAAACTCTTCAAGCCAAAAGGATCGATAGGCCGTGCTTTCGCAGTCCCTATGCGTACTGAACATCGGGATCAAGCCAGCTTTTGCCCTTTTGCTCTACGCGAGGTTTCTGTCCTCGCTGAGCTGGCCTTAGGACACCTGCGTTAGTCTTTGACAGATGTACCGCCCCAGTCGAACTCCTCGCCTGGCTGTGTCCTCGAATCGGATCACGCGGGAGTATACGTCGGCGATCGGACGCGCGGCCCGCGCGCGCACGCCCGGAGGCGACGCGCACGCGGGACCGGCGCGCTTCACGCCACTCTGCACGCTTGGCTCGGGAACACCGTGCGGCAAGTCGCGGTAAGCGGACGGCGCACGCGTTCCGCCCAACCGAGTAAGTAAAGAAACGATGAAAGTAGTGGTATTTCAGATTCGACGAGGTCGGCCGAAACCGCCGCCGCCTCCCACTTATGCTACACCTCTCATGTCTCTATACATAGCCAGACTAGAGTCAAGCTTTTCTTTCCCCGCTAATTTTTCCAAGCCCGTTCCCTTGGCAGTGACTTCGCTAGATAGTAGATAGGGACATTTGCAGTGTATATATATATGGCTCTTACCTTACGGTATCGGCTCTTTGTTTCTCCTCTACTCCTCTACTATCCTGGCGAAAACACCACCAAGGAAACCCATCCTACCTTTTACCGCGCTCCAAAACTAGCGGGGAAGGAAGACCGTCCCATCATCTTATCTTTTCTTTCTTTATTACTTCCTTTACAATGCATATTTACATGGTCATTTACATATTACAGGTTACAATTACAATATACGATCATATTACTATTTTTTACATTTCCTCGTCTGGTATTGCTTCATCTGCGAACTTTTCAATCGCTTTCCATATCGCTCCGTCTGCCGTATTATTTATTATTATGGGCCATTGTGCCCCCGCTGCTTCCAGGCTCTCCCTCAATTCGCCTCTCGCTCTCGTCCTGTGATTGCTGGTGCATTCCAGCAGTACGTGCTCTGCTGTTTCTGGGCTGAAGCCGCATATGCACATGCCTGGTCCCTCAATGATCTTAAATCTGGCTAGGTATCCTGCCATATTGCCGTGCCCGGTGAGCAGCTGTACTGCTTTCCTACTTGGGATGCTCACTGTAGTATCCACTTCCTGGATTATAGTATGTAGGAACCTGTCTGTCGGTCCCGTGTCCCAGGCCTCCTGCCACATTCTCTTTACCATTTCGCCCTCTTCTTTCTTGCATAGCGAGTATTCTTTTTTAACGTGGGTATCTATTGTATCCGTATGGGTGGCCGTTCTGGCTTCTTTATCTGCCATTCTATTTCCTGTACTATCACCGTGTCCCTTGACCAGCCGAGTTTTATTTTAACGCCTTGACTTCTGGCCTCTGCTATGTCTCTGTGGATTTTTTCGAATCTCTCGAATTTGGTACTACCTCTCGATATTCTGCTAATCGCCCCTTCTGCGTCGCTGATAATATGCCCATCTAAGCCCGAGTCTCGGAGGTGTCCGACGGCCCACGCTATCGCCTCAGTCTCTGCTTGCAGGCTTGTGGCCTGGTTGGTTAGCCTGGATCTCTTTATACAGGTATATTCGCCTTCTACCCGCTTCACGCAGGCGAAGCCCGCTTGTTCACCGGTGCTGGTGCCGTCGGTATAGATTTCCACCGCCCCGTCCCTGCTATGTTCTCCCCACGCCTGGTAACCAATTGGGCCTCTTTCTGCCGGGTGTCTATCATATTTCGGGTTAGCCCTTTCCTCGAATTCCCCTTTTATTATGTTTCTTCTAACTTCCCACCTGGCATACGCCTCAGCGCCGAGTGGTCTGATGCCGCTCAAGATCTGTAGCGCCGCGGTCGGCGCGGTTCTGTATGCCTTTGTGATCTTTAACAGGAAGGGTCTTTGAGCCGCATTGTTATTCTTGTTGATGCGGCTGTCCTTGGCCCTGCTGCCCCACGTCTCCGAGCCGTACAGTATTATAGGTTCGATGACCCCTCTGTAGATTCTCTTGAGCATATCGGGTGATGTACCCCACTCTTTCCCAGCTATTATGAACAATCTGGCCGCGAGGCCTGCCGTTTTGCCTCTTACTGTTTTGGTGTGCTCGATATAATTAAGGGCTGGGTCAAATTGTACCCCTAGGTATTTAAGCCTATCTCCCATGTCTATTATCGTTCCCTCGAGTTCGATTTTTGGTTTTCTCTGAATGCGTTTATTAGCCACAAATATGGCTTCTGTTTTCGTGTAATTATATTCGAACTTAGCCTCGTTTGCCCATTCTCTACATAATGTCCACACCTGTCGCCATCTGCGTTCGATTTTCTTGACCGATCTATCCGTTATAACTATGACTTGGTCATCTGCGTAAGCTTGCCATTTTACTTGTTCTCCTTCGAGTTGGTTCATTTTTCTGAACCAACCTTCCATGCCGGCAATCCATAGTATCGGTCCGGCGCAGGATCCCTGTGGGCATCCTTTGTCCACTTTGTGGCTAATATTGCCGCTTACCGCTGTTCTGTTTTTAAGGAAGCTTCTCGCCATCTCCGTTATGTCCTCTGGACATTCCATTCTAATTAGTTCGTTTATAATGGTTTCGTGGGCAATGCTATTGAAGGCATTGCTTATGTCCAAGGTGACTAGGAGCGTGTGTTGTTGTTTCGCTCTTCCCTCTCTGACCAGCTTGTCTATTCTTTCTAGAGCCTCCGTAGTCCCCTTGCCTTGCTTGAACCCGTATTGGTCTGTGGACAGGTTCCCGCTCTTCTCCAGGTAGTACGCTAGTCTCCTGGCGAGGATCTTGTCGAGCACCTTGCCCATCACCGGCAAGATGCAGATCGGTCTTAGGCTATTCGTGTCTGCTTTTGGCAGCCAGGCAACCCGCGCTGTCTTCCAAACGTGTGGAAACGTGCCTTCCGCCCAGAATTTATTCAATGTTAGTCTCAGCTGGTTGCCTGCCAGCTCGTAGATGTGTTTGAGCGCCCCTGTCGGGATGCCGTCATTTCCTGATGCCTTTTTCGGGTCAAAGGACCACACTGCATTCCTTATTTCTCTATTGCTTATCTCTACGTCTATTACTGAGCCATTTCTGGCTAGGTTTCCCTGCGCCTCATCTGGGGTCGGAACTTTGTCGTTTGGGAAGTATTTGTTCAGGAGAGCTTTATTTGTTTCTTCAGCGTTCTCGGTCCAGCTACCGTCTTCTCTTTGAGTTGTGCTCATTAGTTTGATTTTATTATTCTTTTTATCCGCCCTGATAATTTTGTGGGCTAAGCCCCATGGGTTATCGTCCGCTTTGCCTGCTTCAGTGCAAATTTGTTTGAATTGTTCGTGCTTGGCCTTTTCGATTTCAATCCTATACTTCCTTCTCGTATCGTGGTATTTCACTTTCAACCTTTCTTTTTTGTTGGCATCGGTTTCTAATCTGACTTGTTTTTCAAGTTTACGCACCTCGGCGCCTTGTTTGTCCAGTTCATTGTTCCACCAGGCTTTCTTGCTGTTATTACCCATTTTTAGCCCGTTTCTGACTCTTAGGCCTTTCGTGCAGGCCTCCAGTACGGCTTCTTGTAACTTGCTTGCGCACTCGTTCGCGTTAAGGTTGTCTAGTTTTAACGTGTTTATCTGGGCTTCCAGTGCTTTTCTATACGGCTCCCAGCCCGCTTTCCCTACTGTGAATAGTTTTTCGCCTTCTCTTATGGTGTTCGAGGCCGCGACTGGAATATTAAATTCCACGTACCTGTGGTCGCTTAGGCTTTCGTCCAGGCTTACTCTCCTGTTATTTGTTTCAGTGTCTCGTGTTAATACGAGGTCCAGCCAACCTTCTCCGTTCGAGCTGGAGAAGGAGGGGATGTCGTCGCTGTCATTTCGGACCGTCATGCTCGTTCTCGTGACGAATTCAATGATTGCCAGTCCTCTAATATCGCCTTCTTTAGAGCCCCAGCTCTCATGTTTGCCATTTAAGTCGCCGCACATGACGACAGGGCCTCTGTGTCTCTCGATGGCTCTAGCTGCTGTCATTAGTATTTTGTCCAGTTTTCCCAGACAGCCAGGTTCCGCATATGCGTTTATGATCATTAGCCCGTTCTCCAATACTAATGTAACCATGTTTTTGTTAGTCCCTTTCGTGTCAATGATCGCCCTCTTATTCTCAGCGTTTTTCCTGATTGCCGTGTACGCTTTGCTGTCTTTATCGCCGGATATGATGTACTTATCCCATCCCGACCTGTCTCTGCCTGGTTCTTGTATACATATGACATCATAGTTTTTGTATTCGGCACGTTGTTGCACTAGTGCGATTGCAGCTTTTCCCCTTCCGCTATTGAAGCTGAGAATACTTATCGGTTTCTTTGTTGGTATATTGTCGTCTTTTTTTGTGTTTAGGTTCTGTTCTAAGCTTGCCAGTCTAGAACCTGGGCCTTTCTCTGCGCTTTTCCTTGGCGAGTTCGATCTTGTAGGACTCGCAAAGCCACGTCTGGATTGTGCCGTGCCCTTCGGCATCAAGCCCCCTGGTGTCGCAGTTCGCGCATCGCAGCTTAGTAGCCTTACATTCTGTGACTGCGTGTTCCCCCCCGCATCTGGGGCATCGTGTCGCTCTCCGGCACGTTGCTGCCCTATGCCCGTATTCTCTGCAGCGAAAGCACTGCGTAACAGTGATCCATTCTGCCGCTCTATGTCGTTTTAGTTCCAAGTTTATGGCCCCATTTTGCTCATCAACTGCTTTAGATATCTCGGCTTCCAGGCTCAGGCACCAGTCTTCCGGCGTATTGTCCCGCCTGTTGGGCCACTTTCTCACTACTTTGATTTTGTCCCTATAGTCTTCGGGGTCTTTATTGCCCCAGTTCCCTCTGTTTTCTGCTATGATCTGTTGGACGATTTCGTCGTCCTTTAGTCCACCTTCTACGCCCCATATCTTATACGTTTTGTACTTTTTCTCGGCTAGGGGTTCCGCCTTTAGTGCCTTGCTCGCCGCAATTCTCTCTAACAATCGCTTATGCTTGTCTGCGTCATCTGTGACCATCGTCACCTTGCCATCTTTGCGTTGTTTCACATTCTTGAGACCGCTCTCTATTTCCCCCTTTGACGCCATGTCGTTCAGTATATCTTTGACGCCCCGGTCTGAGTCGTCAGTTAATCCCACCACTGCTGCATAGGTGATCTTTCTGGGCCTCTTCTGCCTCTGTTTCTGCCAGGCCCTGTCGTTCTCGGGCTCTGTCTCAGTGAATTCTCTAACCTCTCTAACCTCTGAGCGGGGCCTCGGCACTCGCTCAGTTGCTTCCTCGGTTCTTTCGCTTCTACTGCTGAGCCACTCTGTGGTGTCATTTCTTAATTTGGTCTTTATTACCTTGCTCTTCCTGGTTTTGGCTCTGCTCTTGCCGCCTTTCGGCTTACCTTTGTCGCACAGTTTCCTGACTTCTGCCAGTTCATTTTTTATACCAACTATTTCATCTCTTAGCTCTCCGAGTCTTGCCTTGACCAGTAGTTTACTGGTTAGGTTTCTTAGTTCTTTAACTGCATCTACGACAGTTGTCTGGTCGCCCTTTAGAAATTGCGGCTTTCCTGACTGAGATTTTGAAGCCCTTGTGTATATTACGTTTATCACCTCGCTAATTCTCTCTTCTAGCGAGTCTATCTCTAACTCTTCTTCATCTGACTCGACCTCTTCGGCCTCTACCTCCTCGTCCGTTCCCTTAACTATATCTTCGGATTCTAGTACTTCTACATTTTCGTTTTCCTGCTCTTTCCTATCGTTTACTTTCTCAGTTTCGTCTTCCTTACATGTTTGGTTTTGGTTTTTCTTGATCATTATTAATCCCACGAGTTGGGCAGATTTAAAAGGTCGCATGTGGCAGTGCTCCCTTACCACATGAAGGCATTTTGCAACTGAGTGCGCCCGGTGCTCAGAGGTTGGCACTGGCTGCCGTGCTTCTCCCCGGCCATCCATCCCGTCGGCGTGTTCCCACCTTAGGATTGAGGAGGTTTTTCTTGTGGTCCCTCATCCACGCGGCCCGGGCGGCAAAACCAAGGCCCCCGTGCCCCCTGGTCCGCTACGGTACGTGTCCCGATCGATGCGGGGTCCAGGCGGTTTACGGTCTGACCCTCCTCCTCACCACCATCGAAGATTGGTGGCATCCGGGCTTGGGACCGGCAGTGGCGGAGTTAGTAGATAGGGACAGAGGGAATCTCGTTAATCCATTCATGCGCGTCACTAATTAGATGACGAGGCATTTGGCTATTCAAAACGTTTATTCAGTCCTATTCATTACAATGCTAATTAACTCAAGACTAATATCCGCATATGACGCATTTCGACGACCGTTGATGCCTCGTCGTAGGCGTGTCACCGCGAACGCCTCCTAGGGGGCGGGCATCGTGGCGACTTGTGGTGGGTGTGGGGCTGGCTCACGAGTGCTGATGTTGTCACTCCTGACCTTCGACCGGGACCAGATCGCCCTCATGAACTCCCGGTGGATGGTAGAGCCCCATTGGAGGACTGTAGTGACGGCAGCGTTCCTAAAAGTAGAACCTAGATTAAGGGCAGTGGCTGTATCACGGTTGGCCAACGGCCATACCCCCCTGGCACCCAAGATCAGCAGTAGAAAATATAAGGTTGTGTGTTTGGGCCACTTCAGAGCGGCCGCCTCCCTAAAGTGCGGGTTGTCGTAAGCGATGCGTTTACGCTCCCACGCCTCAGCCAGGCCGCCAGGACACCTGGGCGTTACACACTATACCTGATCCGTCTTCCGCTGGTATAAAAAGATCAGGCTTATAGAGGCGGCCGTCGGGGTGGCGCACATGGGGCTCCTCCTCGACTGACCAGCCTCTGGCTGTGCAGTGTTTCACCATTCGCTTGACAATGTTGTTATGTCTACGGATCCTGGTATAGTGGGTGGCAGGGCATCCCTGGAGGGTGTGGCTGAGGGACTCATTACGCTGACAGCCGGCCCGGCAGAGCCGGGCCTCCTTGGGATTCGACATGATTTCCACCGATGGGAGATTCGAGGTTCTAAACTGCGTGGCTCTAATATAGTCTCGGCCCGTCCAAAATGGGGGGGGGGCTATCCATTGGCTAGAAGCCAAGAGGCGACTCGCTTGGAGTTGGGCGGCGTAGTATAGCTGATCTTTGCAGTCGCACAGGCGACCGAGACGATGGACTAGTGTCAGATAAAGAGGAAAGTGCTCGAGCCTTTCCATGACCTCGGTAGGGAGACGTGTGAGGCGACCCACGTAGATAAAGGGAATACTGCTCCTCAGATTTGGGACCCCCAGACCGCCGTCCCTAAGCTTCGCATACAGCAGATGATCTGCTGTATGTATATTCAAGTGAAGTGTCTTTTTGACAAATTTGCGAATTGATTTGTCGCAGCTACTGAGGGTAGCTGCGGTTATGCTGTGGGATTGTAGGTGGTAAATAAGTTTTGGCACGAGATGACCCTTGAGGAGGGCTATCTTCTGTAGTGGTTTGAGGGGCGCTCTGCTAAGGGCAGGGAGTCATTTTGTTAGGTTAAATAAGGAAGGCTTTTCCACGCCTCTTGCACTCAGCTGGTGGCCAAGGTATTTAAAAGACTCCAGGTCTGACGTGATTGGGATAGATTTACCTTTCAAGGAGAAGCACGGTCGTGACCGGGGCACGCTTTTTCCTCTGTACACCCCTGCCGAGATGGATTGGCATTTGCTTGCGTTAATGTCCATGCCTCTCTTGAGGAGAAAGGCATAGGCCCGGTTGAGCGGGCTAAAGGGGTCACCCTGTTTCACTCCTCTGTTTATGGTAATGGGGCTGGTTTGCAGTGCCCCGCATTTGATTGTGGTTGAGCTGCCGGTCAGTGAATCCATTATGTAGCGTGATTCATAGGTGTTTATCCCAAATCGCCTGAGGGCTCGCTCCACTGAGTGGTGCGATACCGTGTCAAAGGCCTTCCTTACGTCTAGTGCAGCTATGTTGTAGGTTTTGCCAAGTGCCGCGCGCGTCTTTACATAGAGGTGGACTAGAGTGGTGTTTATGACTGTGCCGTCGGTAGGGGCAAAGCCCTGTTGGGCGGCATCCAATTTGACTTCCTTGGAGACGCGCGCGAGCAAAACCCTATGCAGTATCCTCTGTGACGCAGAGGCTATGGTTATTGGTCGCCAGTTGGAAGGGTCGGTACGGTCCCCGTCTTTGGTTAGCAGTATAGTTCTTGCGATGTCCTCTTGACTCCGGGTAACACGGAGCCTTTGCTGGTGGTCTGGACCGGTGGGGGGACATCCTGATTTCCCCTGGATCTTGATCCTGGGGTAGGGCTGGTGGGCCCTTTTTGCCTCTTGGCTGGTGGGCGTTTATCCATATCTCTCACCCCTTGTATCGTCAAGGGGGACCGTAGCAGAGGCTCTCCTGGTGGTAGTGGAGAGTTAGGCTTCGGGGTGTATAGTTAGGTACCACTAGGGTACTTACCCCTACCGTGACGAGTCCGTATTTCTGAGGCGAGTGAAAGGTGTCCCTTCTGAGCAGAAAAGGGTTGGTGTTGTCCCTGCTGTCAGTGCTGCCGTCTGCCCAGGGGGTGGTCTCGATAGAAATGCGAAGCACTCCAAAAATGTCCCACTTCCGTTTTCGGTGTCCGGCTATGTAGGAGGCGGAAGTTGGCGTTTGCGCCCGGGATTCGAAGGCACTGTCCTCTGTAATACACCGCCCAAGTTTCAGCCCGATCGGATAGAGGATGCCTCAGATAATCGCAGATTGCTTCGGCCACGTGCGCGCACTTTTGCGGAAATACTTATCCGATCGCGTTAAAAGTTATGTCACTGTGTCCGACGTCACTTGAAACCTATGTTGAGCGAGTTTAAAGAATTTTCTACGCGAATGTCCGGAGTTATTGGAAGGGAGCGTTTTCGAAGCACGTCCGACACCCACGACGGTCGGTTTAAGAGAGTCATAGTTACTCCCGCAAGCCCGACACGCCTCGATCCTCAGAGCCAATCCTTATCCCGAAGTTACGGATCTAATTTGCCGACTTCCCTTACCTACATTAGTCTATCGACTAGAGGCTGTTCACCTTGGAGACCTGCTGCGGATATGGGTACGACCCGGCAGGACACTCGACGTGGCCCTCCTCTGGATTTTCAAGGTCCGAGGGGATGATCCGGACACTGCAGCAATTGCGATGCTCTTCGCGTTCCAAACCATATCTCCCTGCTAGAGGATTCCATGGAACTCGAACGCTCATGAAGAAAAGAAAACTCTTCCCGGATCTCCCGACGGCGTCTCCAGGTCATTTTGGGTGGCCCGACGAACACTCTTTCGAGGGCCCGACTCATTAACGGTTCCGCTGCCGGATTCCGGAATAGGAACCAAATTCCCTTTCGCTCGTCGGGTGTGATACACCACAATTTTTTATTGTGCGGACATAGAGACACACGACTGCACGCAACACACCACCACCACCACACCATTTGCATTTGCATTTAATATTAAACATATAATATATTCGTTTTTCGCTCTCGTTTTCGTGCGTGTGCGCGGGTGTGGGGCGCGCGTGCGCGCGTGCGTGTGTGCCTCTTTGTGTTTTGTAATATAAAATAATTAATACACACCAACATCGACATCGGCTTTTGCCTAGGGCTTAGGATCGACTGACTCGTGTGCAACGGTTGTTCACACGATACCCTTCTCCACATCAGTCCTCCAGGGCCTCGCTAGAGTATTTGCTACTACCACCAAGATCTGCACCGACGGCGGCTCCAGACGGGTCCACGCCCAGTCCTTCTGCGCGCACCGCCGCGACCCTCCTACTCGTCAGGGCTTCATGGCAGGCGACGCGGCGCCGAAACGCCGCGCCCCGGACCGCACATGCCGCTGACGGTCTAGTATAAGCATAACGCTTCAGCGCCTTCCATTTTCAGGGCTAGTAACTTCAGCAGGTGAGTTGTTAAACACTCCTTAGCGGATTCCGACTTCCATGGCCACCGACCTGCTGTCCTAAGTTTTAAAGCAAATAAAGAAATTAAAAAGATGTAGTTTTAAGAATTTTAGTAATTAAGAAATTTTAGAAATTAAGGAAAAATACACTTTGTAATACCTATGAGTTAAACAAATAATAAATTACTGTCCTAAGTTACCAACGCCTTTCATGGTACCCATTAAGCGTTAATTTGGGCGCTTTAACTCGACGTTTGATTCATCCCACAGCGCCAGTTCTGCTTACCAAAAGTAGCCCACTTGGCACCCTGGATCCGTCATATAATAACATATATTTGTCTCTCGGCTTCATCGTTCGAGCAAGCCGGAGATCTCGCCCATTTAAAGTTTGAGAATAGGTTGAAGTCGTTTCGACCCCAATGCCTCCAATTATTCCTCTAATCATTCGCTTTACCGCATGAGACTCGCTCATACCGGGTGCCAACTATCCTGAGGGAAACTTCGGAGGGAACCAGCTACTAGATGGTTCGATTAGTCTTTCGCCCCTATACCCAGTTCCGACGATCGATTTGCACGTCAGAATCGCTACGGACCTCCATCAGGGTTTCCCCTGACTTCGTCCTGACCAGGCATAGTTCACCATCTTTCGGGTCCCGTTGAGGCCCGCGCCCAACGGGTCGCGACGTCCTACTGGGGGAGAAGTGCAAGCGTTCGCCACCCGTGTGCGGCGGCGAGCGGTGCAGCCGGCGCCGGCCGCCGACCCGCATCGCCGCTCGCGGGCGGACGAGAGACGCGCTGAATCTCCCCTTTCGACCTTTCGGGTTTCTCAGGTTTACCCCTGATCGGTTTCACGTACTATTGAACTCTCTCTTCAAAGTTCTTTTCAACTTTCCCTCACGGTACTTGTTCGCTATCGGTGTCGTGATCATATTTAGCCTTAGATGGAGTTTACCACCCGCTTAGGGCTGCACTATCAAGCAACCCGACTCTGAGGAGAAGTCCTCCCGGCGGCCGGCAGTCCTCCCGGCGGCCCCAAGTGTCCAATAATTCCTTGGTCCTTGGGTATCCATACTAGCTGTGTTTTTGTTGTTGTCGCCAGTGCGTCCAGCCTGTTTATGCAGTCTATAACCAGTCTGGACTGAACTATCGGCGAGGCTAGCGCTTTTAGGGCTGCCTGGCTGTCCGACATAATGGTAATTGGTCCTTTGTTGAGTCCCGACTCCATTATGTGGTGGGCACACCAGTCAATGGCGGCCACTTCAGCCTGGAAGATGGAGGCATGTTTCCCCAGAGCAACCGTGAATTGTTTGCTCCGGTTACAGCCTCCATAGAGGCGCTTGTTACGTGCGTGTGTGTTTGTTGCGTGGTAATAACGGGTTGTCGTGTTTTGTGCGGCGGCGTGTGTGCCCCGTTGTGCACAGAGGAAAAATAACAACCGCGAGACGCTTGCGAAGCGTTCGGGCCGTCGCCAGAGTGCGACGCAGCGCGACACTGCGACAACAGCACGGGGGCGCCCCGATTTTTGTGCGGATTGCGCGCCGTGCTCGCTGCCCTCTCGTCGGTGTGATTATTACTTGTTGTTAACATATCGTGTCTCGTTCGTCGACGACGACACGCGACCGAGCCGGGCGACGCGCGCCACACGACTAGACGTCCCAATCCCGGGTTGTATAATACGTTATACGTCCAGGAAACGACGGTCGCGTAGGAACGCGCGAGCGCGAGCGCTAGCAGCGGTCGTGAGATCATTTTTGTTAATCATCACCGGAGGCTGCGAGACGACGCGACAACTCGTTTTTGCGATGTGATTGTTTTGAGAAGACGGGACCGATCGCTGCCGCGTCGAAATGGGCGCTTCGGTCGCGAACCTCCAGCTTCGTCCCGACGTGCCGGACACGTTTCCGACACCGGACAGTCGTGGAAATTGAATCGACCTTCAGCCAGGAGTGGTCCAGGAACAGTATCCAAGGACCGCAATGTGCGTTGGAAATGTCGATGTTCATGTGTCCTGCAGTTCACAATATGACGCGCAATTAGCAGCGTTCTTCATCGACTCACAAGCCAAGTGATCCACCGTTCAGGGTTGTATATATAAATGGAGTGCTTTCGAGGACGCGGCGGCACTGGTATGTGCGCGCGCGCTTCCCGCGACTCTTGGGTGCCTCGCCGTGCACCAGAACTCACAAGTGTGGTGTCTGGTCTCTGGTTGGTGTCTCTACACGACGAGCGACGACAACAACACAACGACAACGGACGTATTCATAATACTTTTTCTTGTTGTGTGTGAAGAATGCTGCGCCGTCGCCGTGCAGGTGTTTGTGCTTTTCAGTTCTCGTGTTTGTTGTGCTTGAAATATTGGTTATGTCAGATTGTCGCCGTTGTCGTTTACCTCGCGGCAACAACAACGAACGGACAACACATGTTGTGCTTTCCTTTGTGGCTTGTGTGCGCGTGCAGCGGAGAGCGATCGCTCGCGAGTTGGTCGGACCGCCAACGGCTGACCGTGTTCGGTTCGGCCCGGGCGTGTTACTTTCAATACCCCTTGCGCGGAGCGCGCAATGCGCGTCCACGCTTTTTCCGGGGTGCCCAGCGCCGGCGTCCGCCATAAAGGCGCGCGCGTTTTCATCGCTCTCCCATTCGTGCCGTACGCGACACACGCGGCGACACAAGTTTGGTGTGTTTTGTGCAAAGCGTGCAAAAAGTTTGCAAGTGCGTTTTGCGTCCCTAATACGAGGACGTGGCATTTGGCTACCTTGTGCGACGTTTTATTCTCGCACGAGTATCGGTCGGCCGGTCGGACGCGTGCGGTACACACACAACATCTCACCGGCGGCCTTTTCAGCTTGACGGACATTTATTTGTGGGGCGCGCCTTGTGGCGCATTTTCACATTCACATTTTCTTTTTTGTTTTATTTTTGTGGTTCGGTCGGTTCGGTCGGATGCGTGCGTGTGCACACGTCTCACCGACGCCGCCGCGCATTTTTCATCATTTTCCAAAAACGTACGGATTTTATTCGTGTGTGTGTGCGTGCGTGCTTGACGACAACGACGACAACAACAACGTTAATGATCCTTCCGCAGGTTCACCTACGGAAACCTTGGTACGACTTTTACTTCCTCTAAATGATCAAGTTTGGTCATCTTCCCAGCAACATCGGCGACGTCGAAACGCCACCGCGCACTGGTCCGAACACCTCACCAAATCATTCAATCGGTAGTAGCGACGGGCGGTGTGTACAAAGGGCAGGGACGTAATCAACGCGAGCTGATGACTCGCGCTTACTGGGAATTCCTCGTTCACCGACTAAGAACGGCCATGCACCACCACCCACTGAATCAAGAAAGAGCTCTCAATCTGTCAATCCTTCCAGTGTCTGGGCCTGGTGAGGTTCCCCGTGTTGAGTCAATTCCTTTAAGTTTCAGCTTTGCAACCATACTTCCCCCGGAACCCAAAAGCTTTGGTTTCTCGGAAGCTGCCCGCCGAGTCATCAGAGGGACGTCGGCGGATCGCTAGCTGGCATAGTTTATGGTTAGAACTAGGGCGGTATCTGATCGCCTTCGAACCTCTAACTTTCGTTCTTGATCAATGAAAGCGTTTTTGGCAAAGCTATCGCTTTAGTCCGTCTTGCGACGATCCAAGAATTTTACCTCTAACGTCGCAATACGAATGCCCCCATCCGTTCCTATTAATCATTACCTTGGGGTTTCGAAAACCAACAAAATAGAACCGAGGTTCTATTCCATTATTCCATATACACAGTATTCAGGCAAAGTTTTAGCCTGCTTTAAGCACTCTAATTTGTTCAAAAGTAATCGTGACGGCCCACCTCGACACTCAATGAAGAGCACCGCGATGGGATTTCAAGTTGAGCCGCCCCCTCGCGAGGGCCGACGCTCACCGACAGGACGTCCCGCGGGCACGCCAGTTGAACACCGCGAGCGATGAACCGGCGGCGCGGGACACAGATTCGACTACGACCTTTTTAACCGCAACAACTTTAATATACGCTATTGGAGCTGGAGTTACCGCGGCTGCTGGCACCAGACTTGCCCTCCAATTGATCCTTGTTAAAAGATTTAAAGTGTACTCATTCCGATTACGGGGCCTCGGATGAGTCCCGTATCGTTATTTTTCGTCACTACCTGCCCGTGCTGGGAGTGGGTAATTTGCGCGCCTGCTGCCTTCCTTTGATGTGGTAGCCGTTTCTCAGGCTCCCTCTCCGGAATCGAACCCTGATTCCCCGTTACCCGTTACAACCGTGGTAGGCGCAGAACCTACCATCGACAGTTGATAAGGCAGACATTTGAAAGATACATCGCCGGTGCTTGACCGTGCGCAATCAGCTAAGTTATTCAGATTCACCAAGGTGTACGACACACGACCGATTCTCGCGACCCGGCGCGGCCGATTGGTTTTTTTCTAATAAAAGCACCCCTTCCGTCTCCGGTCGGGGCTCAGTTTGCATGTATTAGCTCTAGAATTACCACAGGTATCCAAGTGGAAAGTGGTAAGATCTAAGGAACCATAACTGATTTCATGAGCCTTTCGCGGTTTCACCTTAATTTGGCTTGTACTGAGACATGCATGGCTGTGTTCGTACAACAGATCTGGGTGGGGGTTAAGGAATATTTCACCTCGCCCCCCGCCGTCTGTGTTTTTTATTTTAGTGAGACCACCAGGGGCTTCAACATACCATATCATCGTTCGCTAGATTGGAATCGTCTTGGCCGCGGACGCTAGGTCGCGACGTCTGACGCATTCGCTGTAAGTCTAGTCTCGCTCGGAACAAAGTGAGTTTTCGCAATTTTTGGTTTTCACGGCGCCGTTGCCGACGCCGCTACTGGATTTGAGGCACGCTACGTTGGCGCGCCGACGGCATATGGGCAGCAAGCGTAAAACGCTTGGACTGGTCCCGCCTGTCATGCTGTCCTACGCACACACCACGTTGTGTGGGCGGGCGTGGCCCTCGTCAGGCCGGAACGGGTTTTTGGGTTTTGTGTTTGTAGTAAATATAGTAAGAAGCGGCGTTCGAGAGAGTTTGTGGTCGTCTCGGAACGCCGCTGGGCTGTTGTGGTGTTCAGGGAGAGGGAAGTTTTGTGCTGAGGCGTTCGAGGGGTGCACAGCACAGCACTGCCGGGCGTTCGAGGGAGGGCGGGCGGCGTTCGTGAGTTTCGTGGTTTGGCTGTTGTGCTTGTGCACGCATTTTATATTTCATTGTGTGTGCCACACCCCCCACAGCGACCGGTCGGTGGCGCGCTTATTTGCATCGCATCGTAAATAAATGCATTTTCGCCATTTCGCCGTTTTTCGACCGGTCGACCGCTACCCCCATATAGGCGTTTGAGCACTATTCCTACCGGACAACGGAACGAAAATGTACCCGAATCGACGTGATCGACGTTTGGACGGAGAACCGGGCCTCCGACGTAACAGCTGCTGCCAGAAAAAAAAACGACAATTTTCGTTTTCTCGACTCCGACGGATTCGGCAAAATCGATCGGCCGGCCAACGGAGGTAGCGCGCATCGACGTGCTCTCCGTTGGCCAGCCGGTCGATTTTCGAGCACGTCGATGTGCGCCACCTCCGTTAGTCGGCCGGTCGGTTTCCGAGTGTTGGTAGTCGTCACTAAATGCTGACGAGACGTTCCGCCACCATAAGAGAGTCCTGGTTACACCCTCTTATTACCCGCGCTTCTTATCATTATTATTATTTTTATTGGTTTTTTTTTGCTCCGTTGGCCGGCCGGTCTATTTTCGTGCACGTCAATGCGCGCCACCTCCGTTGGCCGGCCGGTCGGTTTCCGAGTGGTGGTCACTAATTGCTGACTAGACGTTCCGCCACCATAAGAGAGTCCAGGTTACTCCCTCCTATTACCCGCGCCTCTTATAGTTATTATTATTATTTGTTTTATTTTTTTTTTTCTCCGCTGGCCGGCCGGTCGATTTTTTCGAATCCGTCGGCGTCGAGAAAAAGAGAATTGTCGGTTAATTTTTTTTTCTGGCAACAGCTGTAGAGGTGCGCTCGCGAGCCCAACAGCAAACCATCGGGACGGCATGTCGTCGGAGGCCCGGTTCTCCGTCCAGACGTCGATCACGTCGATTCGGGTACATTTTCGTTCCGTTGTCCGTGGAGCTTGAAGAAATAATTAAAGACGCGCTCTGTGTCGAAAGTCGACCGGCCGGCCAACGGTGCTCGCGACGGTACAAGAAAAAATAATAATTACAAACGAAGAGAAAATCCGTGTTTCCCGTTGTCTTCCGAATGTCGACGTGAAGAAATTTCAGCAGGCGCTGGTAAACTGTGGGTGGGTGCAACCATGACGTGAAGAAATTCTAGCAAGCTCGGTTAGACGGAGGGAGTGACTGTGACTCAGTCTCTTGTGGTGGAACGTGAGGAAATTTATCTCGCGCCTGGCGGATACCGACCGGCCGGCCAAAGAAAAAGGAATCATTTTTCTCAATAAAGTGACGATCCGTTTTTCCGCTGGTTGGTATTCTGAATGTCAACGTGAAGAAACTCAAGAAAGCGCCCGTGCAACTATGACGTGAAGAAATTTAAGCAAGCGTTGGTAAACAATGCGTACCTGGCCGAGGCGGCGCGCGAGCACCTCGCGCTCACCCCTGTGCTCGCATCGACGTGCACGAAAATCGACCGGCGGTGATCGCGACAACGGAACAGACGAGACTCTCCCATTTATTTCGCACGTGGGCGAAAGTAGAGACGAGAAGGTTTGAATGAAAATGAAGGCGAACGGTGCTTGCAGCTCGTCATCGTCAGGGAAAAAGAAGAGAAATATCCCAATGCGCGCCGCTGAGTGCTGTCCAAGGTCACCGCAATGCACTTGTTCGTTTCTAGAAATATCCAACACAATAACCGACCGGCCGGACAACGGATGTGACGTGGCTGCGCGAAACGAAACGCGACACCCCGCCGGAAGGAACGGAGGCGTCGCGCGGCACGCGCTCTCACAACGCGTGTCTCGGGGGGGGGGGGGGGGGGGGGGTTGGCTTGTTGTGTTTTTTGTGTGCGCCCGGTTTCCAGGGGGTTTGTGGGGGCGAGCCTTAGCGGCGTCAATTCGCGCGCCCTTCGCCGCGAGCCAGCCCGTAAGAGTAGGCGGGCGCGGCGCGGGAGGACGCGCGCGTACAACTCGTCGAACAAAGACGACGACGGGGAACCGCGCCCCTTGCAACAGCAAGGAGTGCAGCCCCCCCCCCCCCCCTCTTCTCTCTCATGCCTCGTTCGACGAGAAAAGGGAGAATTTTCTTTTTCCGCGCGCGTTCACACGCACGGCCGCCAAGACGAGACGAGACCGGAACGCCAGCGCCAACGGGCGCCTCTTGATACGCGCGCGCCAACCTGCAACTGCTCTGCACTGCACCACACTTGGAGTAGTGTATTGGGCAGCAGTAACGAGCCGAGGGAGCGCGCCAGGCGTCAAGAGAGAGCGCGGCGAGAGGCGAGGCGAACGGTCCGCCCCAGCCGCCGCCGCTCCGAGCGAGCGGCGGACGGCTGGATGGACGGACGGACACGCGTTCTGTGAGCACACCAAAGAGAAAGAAGTCAAAAAAAAGAAAGGGAAACAAAAAAAACCAAAACCGAACACGACGACGACGGTCGCCGTCGTCGCGTTTGCGATTTGTGTTTTTTTCGTTTGTCCTTCTCATCGGTTCTTTGGGCGCCGAGGCGGCGGCGCGACACCCCGCCTAAATGGAGGACGCGCGCGCTCGCTCTACGCGTGTCTCGGGGAGGTCAAGAGAGGATATCCGATCGAATCGAATCACTCTCGAATTCCCAAGTCTCATGCTGAGTCTCAACAGATCGCAGCGTGGTAACTGCTCTACCGAGTACAACACCCTGCCAGGTACGCAAGTCGTCTACAGACAATTCCAAGTTCCGACTTGGAAACAAATGACACCGCGATTAAGGCGATCTGTCCGCCCGCCCCGGTTGTCCCGGTGAGGCGATTGATGGGCCACAGCGACGCAGCGGCGCGAACGCCGCGCGCCTAGACAAAGTCTCATGCTATTGTATGCCTTTCGACACACGGAACTCATAAAAATATCGTCGCAATCTTCGACTAGAGTGGATACGGCCTTAGAGGCGTTCAGGCATAATCCGACGGATGGTAGCGTCGCACCACCGCCCGTTCGAGCGAGTGCGTGAACCAAATGTCCGAACCTGCGGTTCCTCTCGTACTAAGCAGGATTACTATCGCAACGACCGGTCATCAGTAGGGTAAAACTAACCTGTCTCACGACGGTCTAAACCCAGCTCACGTTCCCTATTGGCGGGTGAATAATCCGACGCTTGGCGAATTCTGCTTCGCAATGATAGGAAGAGCCGACATCGAAGGATCAATAAGCGACGTCGCTATGAACGCTTGGCCGCCACAAGCCAGTTATCCCTGTAGTAACTTTTCTGACACCTCTTGCTGAAAACTCTTCAAGCCAAAAGGATCGATAGGCCGTGCTTTCGCAGTCCCTATGCGTACTGAACATCGGGATCAAGCCAGCTTTTGCTCTACGCGAGGTTTCTGTCCTCGCTGAGCTGGCCTTAGGACACCTGCGTTAGTCTTTGACAGATGTACCGCCCCAGTCGAACTCCCCGCCTGGCTGTGTCCTCGAATCGGATCACGCGGGAGTATACGTCGGCGATCGGACGCGCGGCCCGCGCGCGCACGCCCGGAGGCGACGCGCACGCGGGACCGGCGCGCTTCACGCCACTCTGCACGCTTGGCTCGAGAACACCGTGCGGCACGTCGCGTTAAGCGGACGGCGCACGCGTTCCGCCCAACCGAGTAAGTAAAGAAACGATGAAAGTAGTGGTATTTCAGGTTCGACGAGGTCGGCCGAAACCGCCGCCGCCTCCCACTTATGCTACAACTCTCATGTCTCTATACCAGTGGTTCTCAACCGCCGTTCCGCGGAACACTGGTGTTCCGCGAAGCTGTCCCAGGTGTTCCGCGAAAATTTTGAATACAATATAATAAGAAACAGTAAATTTTTTTATTACTATAAAATAAATACTACATAGTTTTGTTAATTAGTGTAAATATGAACATGTTAATTCCCTAGAGGTGAACCGAACCGTCTTGAAACGGTACATTCGGTATATGTCGGCAATCGGCCGAACGCATCGTGCTGTGCCCTTGAATCAATCTCAGCTGAGTTAAAAAAAAACAGATTTGTAACGAGAGCGTGCCATGCGTGTAATTCCCAGCGCGCTTCGGTTGAGGGGAATACACTAACTCCGCCCGTAATAGAGCGAGTGGTGGGGAACGAAAACCAGGGGAATCGGTGGATTTCGAACCGAGCGGGCTAGCATATTGCCTCTTAACAGTGTAAGTATCGAACGACGCAGTTACGTCGTTTGGAGTTACTCCGGGGAATACCACTAAATTTCTAGTGTACTCGATAACGCAGGGCGCGCTACGTAGTGTTGATTTCGTGCTGTTTCTCTTTCTTCGTACGTAAATAACAAAAGCGCAATTTCGATCTGCGGTTCAGCCATAATTTTATATAAATATCTAGTTTTCGTGAGTGTGTTTTTTATTGTATATATATATTTTATATTGTTGGAAATTGGTAAGATGAAATGCAAGTTGTGTAGTTTTAACAGTATTCTTATCTTTTTTAGTTGCTTATTTTAGCAGTTAATCAAGACTTTTAAATCTGAAATATGGACAAATTTTTGAAAAGAAAGACTGAAAGTGAAGTTAATGTTGGGGCGAGTACAAGCAGGTCTTCTTCAATTGAAGGAGATATGCAAGGCAACAAAAATGCCGAAAATAAACGTAAAAAGATATCCGAATCAGTTCGGCATTATTCGGAAGAATATCTGAAGTTTGGTTTTACATGGAGCGGTAGTCAAGATGTTCCTATTCCGAGATGTATTGTATGTGGTGAAAAATTGACTAACAGTGCAATGGTCCCAGCTAAGTTACAGCGACACCTTTCAACAAAACATTCTTGTCTAACTTCGAAAGGTAAAGATTATTTCGAAAGATTGCTGAAAAATCAAGAAGTGCAAGCAACATGCTTTCGAAAGAGCGTTACAATTTCGGATAAAGCGCAAATCGCTTCTTATAAAGTGGCAGAACTAATTGCATTGAAGCAAAAGCCACATGATATCGCAGAATCGCTAATTTTGCCCGCATGTTTAGAAATTGTTAAGATTATGTTTGGCAATGAAGCGCAGCGAGACGTCCTAAAAATTCCCGTTTCGGACGATACGATAAAAAGAAGAATTATAGATATGTCTGGTTTTATAGAGAACGCAGTGACGGCGAAATTAAGTACAAAAAATTTTGCGCTGCAAATTGACGAATCCACTGACATAAGTGGCAAAGCCCAATTAATCGGATTTATTCGCTTTGTTGACGACACTGAAATAATAAATCAGTTTTTATTCTGTAAGGAACTTATTGGTCACGCAACTGGAGAAGACATATTTAATTCAGTATCATCTTATTTGGAAGAATGGAAATTATCCTGGGAAAATTGCGCAGGAATCTGTACTGATGGAGCTCCAGCCATGCGTGGCAGTATTAAGGGATTTTGTAGTCGAGTTAAAGCAATAAATTTAAATATAGTCTCCACTCACTGCTTTCTGCACAGGGAATCTTTGATTTCGAAGAGTCTACCAGCAAACTTAAAGTCTGTTTTGGAACAAGTCGTACATATGGTGAATTATATTAAATCGAGACCATTAAAAACCCGTATGTTCAAACAACTTTGTAACACCATGGAATCCAAATATGAATGTTTGCTTTTGCACTCTGAAGTGAGGTGGCTCTCAAGAGGAAAAGTGCTAACCCGAGTTCATGAGTTGAAACAGGAATTGCTAGTTTTTTTTAGACAAGAGGGTAATGATGTATACGTAAAATATTTGGAAAATGATGCATGGTGTACTAAGCTAGCATATTTAGCCGATATCTTCAGCTACTTAAATTCAGTCAATACATCTCTTCAAGGAAAAAATGAAAATATTCTGACATCCACAGACAAATTGCTAGCTTTCCAGAAAAAGCTTTTGCTTTGGAAAAATCGTATTGCTCAAAATCGCAAATTTGATATGTTTCCGTTATTAGCAACGGAAAATATTGTTAACATTAACGAAATGATTTCAAATGTGGCAGAGCATTTGTCAATATTGCAAGACAAAATAACTCATTACTTTCCATCTCTTAATATTGAAGACTTTGATTGGGCGCGAAATCCATTTGGTGAATTTGATATAATGAACCAAGATTTTTCTATTCAGGAAGCAGATGAGTTTATTAATATATCAACGGATCGAACGTTACAACTAAAATTCAAAGAAGAAGGAGTGGAAAGGTTTTGGATTTCCATCGAGAATGAACATCCATTTATTGCAAAACGAGCGTTGAATATCTTGTTGCTCTTTTCGACGTCCTATCTGTGCGAACTTGGATTTTCAACTCTAACAAATATTAAAAGCAAAAAAAGAGAAAGACTTACCAATTTAGAAGAAGAAATGAGAGTAGCGCTCTCTTACATAAGACCCAACCTTGAGGAAATTCGTCAAGCGCAAATTTCTCATTAAAATAAGTTACCATGTAATATATATTCTTATTTCAATTAAATATTAATCTTCCAATTATTTTGTGTGATTTACATTAGATTTACAAATTTTATGATAACGGTGTTCCGCCAAAATCGAGACCACTTAAAAGTGTTCCGTGATCCCAAAAAGGTTGAGAGCCACTGCTCTATACATAGCCAGACTAGAGTCAAGCTCAACAGGGTCTTCTTTCCCCGCTAAATTTTCCAAGCCCGTTCCCTTGGCAGTGGTAGTAGATAGGGACAGAGGGAATCTCGTTAATCCATTCATGCGCGTCACTAATTAGATGACGAGGCATTTGGCTATGAAAACATGTTTATTCATCCCTACAACTTTTACATAACTAATTACTTATCACTAGGTATGTTCAGTTTAGCATGCGTTTCGACGGCTGATAGTGGCCCCGTCGTTGGCCTACTGGCGGTGTCCGGCATCAACGATGCGGAGATTGCCCGTCAGTCGTTCGAGGTGGGTAATGTGGAACACCCACTGTTCCGATGTCGGTGGCATTACGGCGGACGTCGTTTTGGTGGCCACGCCGGCTCCATACGGCCCTCATGAAGCCCTTGTGGATAGAGGCCTCCCATTGGACGACGGTGTTAACGGCGGCGTCCTTGAACCCGGCTCCCAGGTTGAGGCGCGTGCAGGTCGCCCTGTTAGCGCCCGCCCACACCCCCCGCGCACCGACAATCAGGGGCAGGAACTCGAAGTTTGTACCGGGCCACTTATGTGCAGCTGCTTTTCTGAAGTGGAGGTTGTCATACACCTGCCTCTTGTTGCTCCACGTCGTAGCCAGTGAGACTTTGCCCTCCCAGGCTATCTGGACATCACACACCACAGCAGATCCGCCTCCCACGTTAATAACAGTGTCGGGTTTATATAGCCTGCCGTCGGGGTGGCGCACATAGGGCTCCTCCTCGACGGTCCACCCTTGCGCCCTGCAGTGTTTGGCAAGGCGCTTGCAGATGTTGTTGTGGCTGTCAATTCTGAGGTGGTGCGTGATGGGACAGCCCTGAAGGACATGACTAATAGTCTCTTGTCGTGGGCAACCCGCCCTACACTGCCTTAATTCGACAGGGTTTGACGGGATGCCCACGGTGGGAAGGTTGTTAGTTCTGAGTTGGATAGCGCGTACATAGTCGGAACCCTTCCAGAAGGGAGGGGGACGCGCTATCTACCGACTGGTGGCTGGGTCCTCGCGCGCGCACGCGAGCCCTTGATGAAAAGGGTTAGCCTGAAGGGCAGCACCGTAGGCATCGACGCCTGGGTGCTCGGTCATACGCCCGTCGGGTGTGATACACCACAAATTTTTTATTATTGTGCGGACATAGAGACACACGACTGCACGCAACACACCACTACCACCACACCATGCTACGCACACTCGAGAGATAAGACACATTCATTTGCATTTGCATTTAATATACAACATATAATATATTCGTTTTTCGCTCTCGTTTTCGTGCGTGTGCGCGGGTGTGGGGCGCGCGTGCGTGTGTGCCTGTTTGTGTTTTGTAATATAAAATAATAACACACCAACATCGACTTTTGCCTAAGGCTTAGGATCGACTGACTCGTGTGCAACGGCTGTTCACACGAAACCCTTCTCCACATCAGCGTTTTTAGCAAATGCTTTCGCTTTAGTCCGTCTTGCGACGATCCAAGAATTTCACCTCTAACGTCGCAATACAATTGCCCCCATCCGTTCCTATTAATCATTACCTCGGGGTTCCGAAAACCAACAAAATAGAATCGAGGTGCTATTCCATATACACAGTATTCAGGTAAAGTTTTAGCCTGCTTTAGGCACTCTAATTTGTTCAAAAGTAATCGTGCCGGCCCACCTCGACACTCAGTGAAGAGCACCGCGATGGGATTTCAAGTTGAGCCGCCCCCTCGCGAAGGCCGACGCTCACCGGCAGGACGTCCCGCGGGCACGCCAGTTGAACACCGCGAGCGATGAACCAGCGGCGCGGGACACAGATTCGACTACGAGCTTTTTAACCGCAACAACTTTAATATACGCTATTGGAGCTGGAGTTACCGCGGCTGCTGGCACTAGACTTGCCCTCCAATTGATCCTTGTTAAAGGATTTAAAGTGTACTCATTACTCGTTATTTTTCGTCACTACCTCCCCGTGCCGGGAGTGGGTAATTTGCGCGCCTGCTGCCTTCCTTGGATGTGGTAGCCGTTTCTCAGGCTCCCTCTCCGGAATCGAACCCTGATTCCCCGTTACCCGTTACAACCATGGTAGGCGCAGAACCTACCATCGACAGTTGATAAGGCAGACATTTGAAAGATACGTCGCCGGTGCTTGACCGTGCGCGATCAGCTAAGTTATTCAGATTCACCAAGGTGTACGACACACGACCGAGTCTCGCGACCCGGCTCGGCCGATTGGTTTTGTTCTAATAAAAGCACCCCTTCCGTCTCCGGTCGGGGCTCTGTTTGCATGTATTAGCTCTAGAATTACCACAGGTATCCAAGTGGAAAGTGGTAAGATCTAAGGAATCATAACTGATTTAATGAGCCTTTCGCGGTTTCACCTTAATTTGGCTTGTACTGAGACATGCATGGCTTAATCTTTGAGACAAGCATATGACTACTGGCAGGATCAACCAGGGAGCTGTACTTTTGTGTAACAACACGACAACGCGCCTGCGTGCGTGCGTGCGTGCGTGCGTGTTGACACCAGCAAAGTTTCATAAGTGTGGCGGGTGCCGGTCGAGTACCCGTGTCTCTGCGGCGGCGAGAAAGGGATGCAGAGCATTTCTAATCTCTGGTCGGGGCGACGACGGGGCCACGTCGAGAGCGCGCGCCCGGCTTTTCGTACACTACTACTAGGCCGGAGAAAGGCGCGGTCCCTGACGCAGCGCCCGCTGCTCTGTGTGTCGCACCGACTCGTTCAGATTTTTGGATTTTTGTGTTTTGCTCTCCCTCTCTCTGCCGTGTGTTGTGCAGACCCACGACTTGGTTTTGATTTGTGCGCGCGGCTCCGTCCACATCAGCAGAGGGAGCGCGCGCGCTTTTGTGCAAATTTTTGTCGTTTCTGTTTGTTTGTGTGTGTTTGTTTCGGTTGCGCCTCTGATCATGTAATACATAACCACGCGGGGCGGTTTATATAAAACAGTCAGGGCTGGCCGGCTTGTGTTTGTTTTTTCATTATATATTGGTTTGTGTTCGTACAACAGAACTGGGTGGGGGTTAAGGAATATTTCACCTCGCCCCCCCCCGCCGTCTGTGTTTTTTATTTTAGTGAGACCACCAGGGGCTTCAACATACCACATCATCGTTTGCTAGATTGGACTCGTCTTGGCCGCGGACGCTAGGTCGCAACGTCGGACGCATTTGCTGTAAGTCAAGTCTCGCTCGGAACGAAGTGAGTTTTCGCAATTTTTGGTTTTCACGGCGCCGTTGCCGACACTGGATTTAAGGCACGCTACGTTGGCGCGCCGACGGCATATGGGCAGCAAGCGTAAAACGCTTGGACTGGTCCCGCCTGTCATGCTGTGGGGACGAGTCGCACACACCACGTTGTGTGGGCGGGCGCGGCCCTCGTCAGGCCGGAACGGGTTTTTGGATTTTGTGTTTGTAGTAAATATAGTAAGTAGCGGCGTTCGAGAGAGTTTGTGGTCGTCTCGGAACGCCACTGGGCTGTTGTGCTGTTCGGGGAGAGGGAAGTTTTGTGCTGAGGCGTTCGAGGAGTGCACAGCACAGCACTGCCAGGCGTTCGAGGGAGGGCGGGCGGCGTTCGTGAGTTTCGTGGTTTTGCCGTTGTGCTTGTGCACGCATTTTATATTTCATTGTGTGTGCCACACCCCCCACAGCGACCGGTCGGCGGCGCGCTCAATTGCGTCGCATCGTAAATTAATGCCTCTACAGCTGCTGCCAGAAAAAAAAACCGAAAATTTTTCGTTTTCTCGACTCCGACGGATTTGGCAAAATCGACCGGCCGGCCAACGGAGGTAGCGCGCATCGACGTGCTCTCCGTTGGCCGGCCGGTCGATTTTCGAGCACGCCGATGCGCGCCACCTCCGTTGGCCGGCCTGTCGGTTTCCGAGTGGCGGTGGTCGTCACTAAATGCTGGACTAGACGTTCCGCCACCTTAAGAGAGTCCCGGTCACTCCCTCTTATTACCCGCGCTTCTAATTATTATTGGTCGTTCTTTTTTCTCCGTTGGCCGGCCGGTCGATTTTCGAGCACGTCGATGCGTGCCACCTCCGTTGGCCGGCCGGTCGGTTTCCGAGTGGTGGTAAATAATGCTGACGAGACGTTCCGCCACCATAAGAGAGTCCCGGTTACTCCCTCTGATTACCCGCGCTTCTTATCATTATTATTATTGGTTTTTTGTTTCCACCGTTGGCCGGCCGGTCGATTTTCGAGCACGTCGACGCGCGCCACCTCCGTTGGCCGGCCTGTCGGTTTCCGAGTGGTGGTGGTCGTCACTAAATGCTGGACTAGACGTCCCGGTTACTCCCTCTTATTACCAGCGCTTCTTATCATTATTATTGTTATTGGTTTTTTTTTGCTCCGTTGGCCGGCCGGTCTATTTTCGAGCACGTCGATGCGCGCCACCTCCGTTGGCCGGCCAGTCGGTTTCCGAGTGGTGGTCACTAATTGCTGACTAGACGTTCCGCCACCATAAGAGAGTCCCGGTTACTCCCTCCTATTACCCGCGCCTCTTATTATTATTATTTGTTTCATTATTTTTTTTTTTTTCTGTTGGCCGGCCGGTCGATTTTGTCGAATCCGTCGGCGTCGAGAAAAAGAGAATTGTCGGTTTTTTTTTTCTGGCAGCAGCTGTAGAGGCGCGCTCGCGAGCCCAACAGCAAGCCATCGGGACGGCATGTCGTCGGAGGCCCGGTTCTCCGTCCAGACGTCGATCACGTCGATTCGGGTACATTTTCGTTCCGTTGTCCGTGGAGCTTGAAGAAATAATTAAAGACGCGCTCTGTGTCGAAAGTCGACCGGCCGGCCAACGGTGCTCGCGACGGTACAAGAAAAAATAATAATTACATACGAAGAGAAAATCCGTGTTTCCCGTTGTCTTCCGAATGTCGACGTGAAGAAATTTCAGCAGGCGCTGGTAAACTGTGGGTGGGTGCAACCATGACGTGAAGAAATTCTAGCAAGCTCGTTTAGACGGAGGGAGTGACTGTGACTCAGTCTCTTGTGGTGGAACATGAGGAAATTTATCTCGCGCCTGGCGGATACTGACCGGCCGGCCAAAGAAAAAGGAAACATTTTTCTCAATAAAGTGACGATCCGTTTTTCCGCTGGTTGGTTTTCTGAATGTCGACGTGAAGAAACTCAAGAAAGCGCCCGTGCAACTGTGACGTGAAGAAATTTAAGCAAGCGCTGGTAAACAATGCGACGTGCACGAAAATCGACCGGCGGTGATCGCGACGACGGAACAGACGAGACTCTCCCATTTATTTCGCACGTGGGCGAGAGTAGAGACGAGAAGGTTTGAATGAAAATGAAGGCGAACGGTGCTTGCAGCTCGTCATCGTCAGGGAAAAAGAAGAGAAATATCCCAATGCGCGCCGCTGAGTGCGGGCTGTCCAAGGTCACCGCAATGCACTTGTTTGTTTCCAGAAATTTCCAACACAATAACCGACCCGCCGGACAACGGATGTGACGTGGCTGCGCGAAACGAAACGCGACACCCCGCCGGAAGTAACGGAGGCGTCGCGCGGCACGCGCTCTCACAACGCGTGTCTCGGGGGAAGGGGGGGGGGGGGGTTGTGGCTTGTTGTGTTTTTCGTGTGCGCCCGGTTTCCAGGGGGTTTGTGTGTGGTCTATATAGTTTGTTGTGTTTTGATTTGTGTGGCACTAGAACCACGCGCGCGTACTTTGTTTGTTAAAAGCTGTTGTCGCGGTGGGGGCGAGCCTTAGCGGCGCCAATTCGCGCGCCCTTCGCCGCGAGCCAGCCCGTAAGAGTAGGGCGGGCGCGGCGCGGTAGGACGCGCGCGTACAACTCGTCGAACAAAGACGACGACGGGGGACCGCGCCTCTCGCAACAGCAAGGAGTGCAGCCGCCCCCTCTTCTCTCTCATGCCTCGTTCGACGAGAAAAGGGAGAATTTTCTTTTTCCGCGCGCGCTCACACGCACGGCCGCCAAGACGAGACGAGACCGGAACGCCAGCGCCAACGGGCGCCTCTCGAAACGCGCGCGCCACCCTGCAACTGCTCTGCACTGCACCACACTTGGAGTAGTGTATTGGGCAGCAGTAACGAGCCGAGGTAGCGCGCCAGGCGTCAAGAGAGAGCGCGGCGAGAGGCGAGGCGAGATGTGAGTACACCAAAGAGAAAGAAGTAAAAAAAAAAGGGAAACAAAAAAAACCAAAACCGAACACGACGACGACGGTCGCCGTCGTCGCGTTTGCGATTTGTGTTTTTTTCGTTTCTCCTTCTCATCAGTTCTTTGGGTGCCGAGACGGCGGCGCGACACCCCGCCTGAACGGAGGACGCGCGCGATCGCTCTACGCGTGTCTCGGGGAGGTCAAGAGAAGATATCCGATCGAATCGAATTACTCTCGAATCCCCAAGTCTAGGGCTGAGTCTCAACAGATCGCAGCGTGGTAACTGCTCTACCGAGTACAACACCCTGCCAGGTACGCAAGTCGTCTACAGACAATTCCAAGTTCCGACTTCGAAACAAATGACACCGTTGTTCGACCCCTAGGGACGGGGCGAGCGCGATCAAGGCGATCTGTCCGCCCGCCCCGGTTGTCCCGGTGAGGCGATTGATGGGCCACAGCGACGCAGCGGCGCGAACGCCGCGCGCCTAGACAACTACGACACAACATCAGGGCAGTACACGTGTCCCGGTTAGCGGCCGGCCATACACCCCTAGCCCCGACAATCAACGGTAGGAATTTGATGTTTAAGCATGGCCATTTCCGGGCGGCAGCCTTAAGAAAGTGTGCGTTGTCGTAGCAGACCCTCTTGCGCTGCCATGCCTCCTGGAGTGAGGTTGTGCCCTCCCAGGACACCTGGACATCGCACACTACCGCCTGACCCTCCTCAGTAGAGATGAGGAGGTCGGGTTTATACAGGCGGCCGTCGGGGTGGCGAACGTGGGGTTCTTCCTCGACGGCCCAGCCTTTGGCCCTACAGTGGCGTGCGACTTTGGTCGCTATGTTATTGTGCCGATCAATTCGGCGGTAGTGTGTTAGTGGGCATCCCTGGAGGACGTGGCTTATCGATTCGACGCGTTGGCAGCCCGCGCGGCAGTAGCGGAGGGTGAGCGCGTTGGACATGATGCCGACCGTGGGGAGATTACCCGTGCGTACCTGGATTGCCCGCACATAGTCCTTACCCGTCCAGAAGGGGGGTGGGCGGGCGATCCAGCTATTGCTAGCATTGTCCTCTCTTGCTCCATATAAACCCCCGGACAATAGACTAGCTTTCAGCTCCTGGGCGAAGTGATCTTTGCCAGGTGTCTGGGCTAGGAATTCCATTCTCTTGAAGAGGGAATGGAAGGCCGGGAGGTACTCTAGCTGATCAAAGAGCTGGTTGGGGATTCGCTGAAGGCGGTTGGAGTATATAGAGGGGATGGAACTGCTTAGGGTAAAGCCCAGCCCTCCTTCCCGGGTCCTGGCATACAACAGATGATCCGCTGTATGCGCATTTAGGTGGAGGGTGCTCTTTACAAAGAAGCGAATGGCCTTGTCGGCGTCCCTGAGGGTGGTGGCGGTTACATTGGGGCTCTGTAAGTGGTAGACGAGCTTCGGTATCAGGCTGTTTTTGAGTAGTGACATTTTCTGCTATGGTTTAAGCGGGGCCTTTGCCAGGGCCGGAAGCCAGCGCCTAAGATTGAAAAGCGAGGGCCTTCTGATCCCGGTCGCGCTCATCTCATGGCCGAGATACTTGAAGCTCTCGGCGTCATACTTTATTGGGATGAGCTTCCCCTTTATTGCAAAACAGGGTTTCGATCTAGGCACGCTCTTGCCCTGGTAGACGAATAGCGGGGCTGAGCGTGCTTCCCTGGGGAAACAGCCTGGCTTGGCACAAAAACTTGTCCATCACAATATTAAATAAAAAAGGGCTAAGCGGGTCGCCCTGCTTAACTCCCCGACGGATCCTGGTGGGGTCCGTCGTGTCTTGGCCGCACTTGATTTTGGTGTAACCGCCGGTCAGGGACTCCATTATATAGGCGGCAAGGCGTTCGTTTGTGCCTACCCTAAGTAGGGCCCGCCTGATGGAGTTGTGGGACACTGTATCGAACGCCTTGCGGACATCGAGAGCCACTAGGTTGTAGTTCTTCCCCTCAGCCCTCCTCGTCCTGATGTAAAGGTGCGCGATGGTGGTGTTTATAACCGTGCCATCGGTGGGGGTGAAGCCCCGTTGCGCTGGGTCGAGGGAGGTTGCGGGGGAGAGGCGGGCTAAGAGCACCCTGTGCAATAACCTCTGTAAGGCGGAGGATATTGTTATAGGACGCCAGTTTGAAGGGCTGCGCCGGTCCCTATCTTTTGGAATGAGGATGGTGCGGGCGGCCTTCCAAGATGAAGGGGACGCAGCTCGGAGGAGGATCGTGTTGAAGAGTGCCGCCATCAAATTGGCGGGAACACTCTTGACAGCCCGCACCGCGATCCCATCGGGACCCGGTGCGGCTGTGCGCCATTTGGCGGATGAAATTTTGATTTCCTCCTCGGAGATGGGCCGGAGGGGCTCTGAGTTGGGGGGAGTTGGATCTGTGATCGGTCCTTAAGGGTTGGTGTCCGGCGGTTGTGCTCCCGGTGCTGGTAGGGGGGTTGTAGCAGGTAGACGGCTGGTCCGCGGTGAGTGTCCTCGACGCAGTGGAGGTGGTGGGTCGGGGATCCGCAGAGGGAGAGAAAGGAGGTAAACTGGGGGAGGGGTCCGTTCTCGAAGACGAGGATGGAATGGGAGACAGTGGAGTGGGTTTTACCGTAAAAAAGGCCTTCGCCTTGGCGACCACTGCTTCCTTGGCCTCCCTCAGGTACTCTTTATATCTGCGGTTCTCACGGCGGTGACGGACCTGGTGTTCGGACAGGCCCGTAGCGTCCTGCATCTCTTTAAAGAACTTTCCTCCGGTCTTGCTCCTAGCTTCAATTGCTGCTATCTTTCTGAGCAGTTCCGACTCGGAGGCGGGAAGTTTAGCTTCCAGAGCGGCCCTATACTCGATAGGGTGTATCCTTGCCTCGTGAAGGCGTACGGCGTTCTGGTTAGCCAGGGTGGTAGCACAAAAGCGGCACTTCGCCCTTTCTGGGTTCCCGCACGACTTTAGGTGGAGGGTAAGTCCCGACTTCCTCTGGAACACCCTCATGCAGTTAGGGCATGTGAAGGCGCAGTCGGTGGTGATCGGGATGGACGATGCCCTGGCGCCGAAAGACTCGGCGCCTGTTTCCTGGGAGATTTCATCTCGGTGGGGGTCGTGCTGTTTTGGCCCGGGCTTTCTGCCCGGGAGTGGGCCCGGAGGCCCTTTCAGCTTTTTAGCTGGCGGGCGTCGCGACAATCCGGCGACAATCGCGACAATCCGGCAATCCCTAGGGGTAGTTAGCCAGAATGTCCGTGGCGATAGGGGGTAGGTTTAAGGGCGTGGTCGAGTAGCTCGATGGATAGAGGGGACGCCAAGTGGTCCGTTGCAGTTTTTCCGAGGTTTCTACCCCTTCTGGGTCCCGAGATAATCACCAAAAACCCAGATGGTGGAGGAGGCGAGATGGTGGAGGAGCCGGTATTTCGGAAAAATCGATGTAGGGGCGGCAATCGGGGGTGTCGGGAAATGTTAGGGATGAATCTGTGGGGGGGCAGGGGTGTCTAGGGGTGGTACGGGGGGGGGGGGGTTGAAAAAGTTGAAATTTGGGGGGTGGAGGGGTGTGTTACGGGGAAGGGGGTGTGGGTTGGAGGTGTGTATGTGGTATGACGTGAGGGGCGGTGTAGGTCCTTGGAAACGTACCCGGTCCGGTCTTCGGGGGTGGTGTACTTCCCGAGTTATCGCGGTTCGACCTGTAGAGTTGTGAGACCGCGTGGCGGATTTTTCTTAGGTTATGTGAGAGCGCGGAGCGCGTTTAGCAACACAACCGTCCGCGACCACGGACAGAACAGAAGAAAAAGGAGGAAGAGAGTCATAGTTACTCCCGCCGTTTACCCGCGCTTGCTTAAATTTCTTCACGTTGACATTCAGAGCACTGGGCAGAAATCACATTGCGTCAACACCCGCTGGGGCCATCGCAATGCTTTGTTTTAATTAGACAGTCGGATTCCCCAAGTCCGTGCCAGTTCTGAGCTGACCGTTAAATGGCGGCCGAAAAAGACTCCGGCCTGGACGACGCGCACGCACGACACGGCGGTTTTGACGCCACCGAGCGCGCGCGGCGCCGCCGCTGCGACCGGGCCTCGCAGCAAGGAAGTTCCGCGGGAGGCCAAGGCACGGGACCGAGCTCGGATCGGCGACACGCCGGAGCGCGCGCTTCTCTTCGCCCAGGCCCGGCATGTCAGCCAGGACCCGCTTCCCGACCAAGCCCGACACGCCCCGATCCTCAGAGCCAATCCTTATCCCGAAGTTACGGATCTAATTGGCCGACTTCCCTTACCTACATTAGTCTATCGACCAGAGGCTGTTCACCTTGGAGACCTGCTGCGGATATAGGTACGACCCGGCAGGACACTCGACGTGGCCCTCCCCTGGATTTTCAAGGTCCGAGGGGATGATCCGGACACCGCAGCAATTGCGGTGCTCTTCGCGTTCCAAACCATATCTCCCTGCTAGAGGATTCCATGGAACTCGAACGCTCATGCAGAAAAGAAAACTCTTCCCGGATCTCCCGACGGCGTCTCCAGGTCATTTTGGGTTGCCCCGACGAACTCTCTTTCGAGGGCCCGACTCATTAACGGTTCCGCTGCCGGGTTCCGGAATAGGAACCGGATTCCCTTTCGCCCGTCGGGTGTGATACACCACAATTTTTTTATTATTGTACGGACATAGAGACACACGACTGCACGCAACACACCACCACCACCACACCATGCTACGCACACTCGAGAGAAGAGACACATTCATTTGCATTTGCATTTAATATACAACACATATAATATATATATATATTCGTTTTTCGCTCTCGTTTTCGTGCGTGTGCGCGGGTGTGGGGCGCGCGTGCGCGTGTGCGTGTGTGCCTTTTTGTGTTTTGTAATATAAAATAATTAATACACACCAACATCGACATCGGCTTTTGCCTAGGGCTTAGGATCGACTGACTCGTGTGCAACGGCTGTTCACACGAAACCCTTCTCCACATCAGTCCTCCAGGGCCTCGCTAGAGTATTTGCTATTACCACCAAGATCTGCACCGACGGCGGCTCCAGACGGGCCCACGCCCAGTCCTTCTGCGCGCACCGCCGCGACCCTCCTACTCGTCAGGGCTTCATGGCAGGCGACGCGGCGCCGAAACGCCGCGCCCCGGACCGCACATGCCGCTGACGGTCGAGTATAAGCATAACGCTTCAGCGCCTTCCATTTTCAGGGCTAGTAACTTTGGCAGGTGAGTTGTTACACACTCCTTAGCGGATTCCGACTTCCATGGCCACCGACCTGCTGTCCTAAGTACCTAAAGGTCGGCTAGGGCCTAATGGATAATTAACTATTAACTATTAATTAATCGTGGAATAATAATGAACAAAGTATATCAAATAATAATAACTGATTATCAAAACGAGTTGACAATGACATATGACTGATCTGAGCTTGCGCACACCCGATTGAACCGGGACTCACATACAACCGCGAGAATGGCGAAACGTGAGATGGGCATCAAACTGGAAACAACCGCGACGCGCTAATTAAGTTTCCAAGCGAAATATTTAAATGTACAAACTGTAAATAAAAATCAAAAGACGAAGAGCAAATAGCTCTAATAAAAGTAGTATAAATGGGGTAAAATAAGTAATTAGAATTAAAGGGAGTGGGCGAATAAAAAGTAAAAAAGGTTTATTAAGAGTTTTCTTTAGAATTAAGGGGATATAATATAATCATGGGTGGAATTAAAATATATATAAAAAAGGGGTAATTATTTTCCTACTGAATCCAGGGAGGGTAGTTTTAAGCTAGTTTTTAATTTAAAAATTTTTAATATTGTCATACACCATGTAATGCAATTTCTTTTAAGATGAATAAATAACATTTCCTAAGTACCGATATTTAAAATAAAAGACGAAACCATAAGGTGTAAAGAACACATAGAATACTTAGGGATAGTAATCGACGAAAAATTAAACTGGCAAGCGCACATAGAAAAAACGAAAAACAAAGTAAAAGTATTAACGAACAGATTAAGAGCACAATGCAGATCGACGTGGGAATTGGGAACGTGGGCAATGAAGACAATTTACGAAGGCGCAATAGAACCGGTAATCACATACGGGGCGGAAATTTGGGGAAAAACCCTAACAAACAAACTACGAAAAAAACTCAGCTCAATGCAAAGAACGGCAGCACTAGGGGCAGCGGGAGCATACAGGACGGCACCGACGGAAGCGATTCTGGTCATAGCCGACATAACACCGATAGAAGAGAAAATAAAGGAAATATTAGAAACTAGAGAAACGAAAAACACGGGGTACTGCATCAAGGAGGACGAAGTAATATACATGGACAAACCAGGAATCAGAAAGACACAACACCCGAAAAAGAAAAAGAATCTAACTTACAACACAACGGAAGGAGAAGAAAACGAAGAAGACGGGGGAAACACAAAAATCTACACAGACGGCTCAAAATCGGCAGAGGGATGCGGGGCGGCATACGTAGTGTACAAACAAGAAACAGAAATATACAAAAGAAAAATAAAGCTAAACAAGAAATGCAACATTCACCAAGCAGAAATCCTCGCAATCAAAAACGCACTCGAATACATTGACAACAGCAACCCAAAGAAAAAATATCAAATTATAACGGACAGCAGAGCAGCACTCGAGACCATCAAAAACATGAAAAAACCAACAGAAATGACACTACAAATAGAAGAAAAGATCAAACAAATAGAAACACGAACAAAGATCAAATGGACATGGCTAAAAGCACACGGGAAACAAAGGAAACGAACGGGCGGACGAACTCGCAAGAGAAGCAGCAGCAGCGGAGTGCCAGGAAGAATTTAACAAATTAACGAAAAAAGAAATTAAGAAAATCATAAAAGAAAAAACAACGCAGAGATGGGAGGAAAGATGGAGAACGGCACAAACAGGAAGATGGACCGACAACTTTCTCCCCACTATAAAAGGGAGAAAGAAACTGGGCCCTCAAATCAAAAACTCAAAAACACTCACACAAATTCTGACAAACCACGGGAACTTTAATACGTACCTAAAACGTTCCAAACTAAAAGAAACTAAAAACGAATGCGAATGCGGACTTGGGATCGACAACGCAGAACACCTAATAACTACCTGCCCAGAAGAAGAGGAAAACAGGGAAAAGCAAAGAAGGAGGAAATCAGGGAGCTGAGCGGAAGCGCAACATGGTGGAGCGCCTTATCCGATTTTGAGGAAAATGCGGAGCGGCTGAAACCGGACACCGGACAACGGAATGAGGAAGAGACGTAGGAACACACACCGAACAAAAAACACGCGAAACACAAGAAATAAATATATACTGACTAAAATAATTTTAAGAAATTTTAAAGCAAATAAAGAAATTAAAAAGATGTGGTTTTAAGAATTTTAGTAATTAAGAAATTTTAGAAATTAAGGAAAAATACACTTTGTAATACCTATGAGTTAAACAAATAATAAATTACTGTCCAACGCCTTTCATGGTACCCATTAAGCGTTAATTTGGGCGCTTTAACTCGACGTTTGGTTCATCCCATAGCGCCAGTTCTGCTTACCAAAAGTGGCCCACTTGGCACCCTGGATCCGTCATATAATAACATATATTTGTCTCTCGGCTTCATCGTTCGAGCAAGCCGGAGATCTCACCCATTTAAAGTTTGAGAATAGGTTGAGGTCGTTTCGACCCCAATGCCTCTAATCAATGGCTTTACCGGATGAGACTCGCTCATACCGGGTGCCAGCTATCCTGAGGGAAACTTCGGAGGGAACCAGCTACTAGATGGTTCGATTAGTCTTTCGCCCCTATACCCAGTTCCGACGATCGATTTGCACGTCAGAATCGCTACGGACCTCCATCAGGGTTTCCCCTGACTTCGTCCTGACCAGGCATAGTTCACCATCTTTCGGGTCCCAGCATGTACGCTCTGGGTGCGCCTCGGCTCGCGTTGAGCCATAGAGACGCCCGGGCGTGCGGCGTCGGCACGTTGGCCGTCGCATCCGCCCTAGGCGCGCGCGAGGCGCGCCTTCACTTTCATTGCGCCTGTGGGTTTCGCTATAGTCCCAATGACTCGCGCACATGCTAGACTCCTTGGTCCGTGTTTCAAGACGGGTCCTGAAAGTACCCAAAGCTATAGCGTCGCTGACGGGCGTGTTCGTGTAAAACGGGAGTCCGTCCGAGGACACCGCCGCGAGCAGTCTCGACGGGTGGTCCGGTGTCGGCACACTGGGTCCGAGGCAGCCGGATTTGCCGCGAGCACTTGCGACGGGCCGGACGCGAACCGGAGGTTCGCGGCCCCGCGCCACTGTCATACCGTCGAGCGAGCGGGCCGGGAGCCGGGGGTCCGAGCGGACGCCCGCGAGGGCGCCGCGCGGTCTGCCCCGCCGGTCCTTAGGCCCGCGCCCAACGGGTCGCGACGTCCTACTGGGGGAGAAGTGCACGCGTTCGCCACCCGTATGCGGCGGCGAGCGGTGCGGCCGGCGCCGGAGCGCCGGCCGTCGACCCGCATCGCCGCTCGCGGGCGGACGAGAGACGCGCTGAATCTCCCCTTTCGACCTTTCGGGTTTTTCAGGTTTACCCCTGAACGGTTTCACGTACTATTGAACTCTCTCTTCAAAGTTCTTTTCAACTTTCCCTCACGGTACTTGTTCGCTATCGGTCTCGTGATCATATTTAGCCTTAGATGGAGTTTACCACCCGCTTAGGGCTGCACTATCAAGCAACCCGACTCTGAGGAGAAGTCCTCCCGGCGGCCGGCGGCGATGGCAACGGGCGCGCGCGCGCTTTTGTGCAAATTTTTGTCGTTTCTGTTTGTTTGTGTGTGTTTGTTTCGGTTGCGCCTCTGATCATGTAATACATAACCACGTGGGGCGGTTTATATAAAACAGTCAGGGGCCTGGAGGGCTTGTGTTTGTTTTTTAATTATATATTGGTTTGTGTTCGTACAACAGAACTGGGTGGGGGGTTAAGGAATATTTCACCTCGCCCGCCCCCCGCCGTCTGTGTTTTTTTATTTTAGTGAGACCACCAGGGGCTTCAACATACCACATCATCGTTCGCTAGATTGGAATCTCGTCTTGGCCGCGGACGCTAGGTCGCGACGTCTGACGCATTCGCTCTAAGTCTAGTCTCCCTCGGAACGAAGTGAGTTTTCGCAATTTTTGGTTTTCACGGCGCCGTTGCCGACGCCGCTACTGGATTTAAGGCACGCTACGTTGGCGCGCCGACGGCATATGGGCAGCAAGCGTAAAACGCTTGGACTGGTCCCGCCTGTCATGCTGTGGGGACGAGTCGTACGCACACACCACGTTGTGTGGGCGGGCGCGGCCCTCGTCAGGCCGGAGCGGGTTTTTGTGTTTGTAGTAAATATAGTAAGAAGCGGCGGCGTTCGAGAGAGAGTTTGTGGTCGTCTCGGAACGCCGCTGGGCTGTTGTGGTGTTCGGGGAGAGGGAAGTTTTGTGCTGAGGCGTTCGAGGAGTGCACAGCACAGCACTGCCGGGCGTTCGAGGGAGGGCGGCGGGCGGCGTTCGTGAGTTTCGTGGTTTTGCCGTTGTGCTTGTGCACGCAGCATTTTATATTATTTCATTGTGTGTGCCGCCGCCACACCCCCCAAATAACAACAGCGACCGGTCGGCGGCGCGCTCATTTGCATCGCATCGTAAATAAATGCACTTTCGCCTTTTCGCCGTTTTTCGACCGGTCGACTGCTACCCGCATATAGGCGTTTGAGCACTATTCCTACCGGACAACGGAACGAAAATGTACCCGAATCGACGTGATCGACGTTTGGACGGAGAACCGGGCCTCCGACGGCATACCGTCCCGATGGTTTGCTGTTGGGCTCGCGAACGCGCCTCTACAGCTGCTGCCAGAAAAAAAACCGACAATTTTTCGTTTTCTCGACTTCGGCAAAATCGACCGGCCGGCCAACGGAGGTAGCGCGCATCGACGTGCTCTCCGTTGGCCGGCCGGTCGATTTTCGAGCACGTCGATGCGCGCCACCTCCGTTGGCCGGCCTGTCGGTTTCCGAGTGGCGTCACTAAATGCTGGACTAGACGTTCCGCCACCTTAAGAGAGTCCCGGTTACTCCCTCTTATTACCCGCGCTTCTAATTATTATTGGTAGTATTTTTTTCTCCGTTGGCCGGCCGGTCGATTTTCGAGCACGTCGATGCGCGCCACCTCCGTTGGCCGGCCGGTCGGTTTCCGAGTGGTGGTAAATAATTCTGACGAGACGTTCCGCCACCATAAGAGAGTCCCGGTTACTCCCTCTGATTACCCGCGCTTCTTATCATTATTATTATTGGTTTTTTGTTTCCTCCGTTGGCCGGCCGGTCGATTTTCGAGCACGTCGACGCGCGCGTCACCTCCGTTGACCGGCCTGTCGGTTTCGGTTTTTTTTTGCTCCGTTGGCCGGCCGGTCTATTTTCGAGCACGTCGATGCGCGCCCCCTCCGTTGGCCGGCCGGTCGGTGTCCGAGTGGTGGTCACTAATTGCTGACTAGACGTTCCGCCACCATAAGAGAGTCCCGGTTACTCCCTCCTATTACCCGCGCCTCTTATTATTATTATTATTTGTTTTATTATTACGTTTTTTTTCTCCGTTGGCCGGCCGGTCGATTTTGTCGGTTTTTTTGTTTTTCTTTTTTTTGCTGGCAGCAGCTGTAGAGGCGCGCTCGCGAGCCCAACAGCAAGCCATCGGGACGGCATGTCGTCGGAGGCCCGGTTCTCCGTCCAGACGTCGATCACGTCGATTCGGGTACATTTTCGTTCCGTTGTCCGTGGAGCTTGAAGAAATAATTAAACGCGTTCTGTGTCGCAAGTCGACCGGCAGGCCAACGGTGCTCGCGACGGTACAAGAAAAAATAATAATTACAAACGAAGAGAAAATCCGTGTTTCCCGTTGTCTTCCGAATGTCGACGTGAAGAAATTTCAGCAGGCGCTGGTAAACTGTGGGTGGGTGCAACCATGACGTGAAGAAATTCTAGCAAGCTCGGTTAGACGGAGGGAGTGACTGTGACTCAGTCTCTTGTGGTGGAACGTGAGGAAATTTATCTCGCGCCTGGCGGATACCGACCGGCCGGCCAAAGAAAATGGAAACATTTTTCTCAATAAAGTGACGATCCGTTTTTCCGCTGGTTGGTTTTCTGAATGTCGACGTGAAGAAACTCAAGAAAGCGCCCGTGCAACTGTGACGTGAAGAAATTTAAGCAAGCGCTGGTAAACAATGCGACGTGCACGAAAATCGACCGGCGGTGATCGCGACAACGGAACAGACGAGACTCTCCCATTTATTTCGCACGTGGGCGAGAGTGGAGACGAGAAGGTTTGAATGAAAATGAAGGCGAACGGTGCTTGCAGCTCGTTATCGTCAGGGAAAAACAAGAGAAATATCCTAATGCGCGCCGCTGAGTGCGGGCTGTCCAAGGTCACCACAATGCACTTGTTCGTTTCTAGAAATTTCTAACACAATAACCGACCGGCCGGACAACGGATGTGACGTGGCTGCGCGAAACGAAACGCGACACCCCGCCGGAAGGAACGGAGGCGTCGCGCGGCACGCGCTCTCACAACGTGTGTGTCTCGTGGGGGGGGTTGTAGCTTGTTGTGTTTGTCGTGTGCGCCCGGTTTCCAGGGGGTTTGTGTGTGGTCTATATATAGTTTGTTGTGTTTTGATTTGTGTGGGGCACTAGAACCACGCGCGCGTAACTTTGCTTGTTAAAAGCTGTTGTCGCGGTGGGGGCGAGAGCCTTAGCGGCGCCAATTCGCGCGCACTTCGCCGCGAGCCAGCCCGTAAGAGTAGGGCGGGCGCGGCGCGGGAGGACGCGCGCGTACAACTCGTCGAACAAAGACGTTCGACGAGAAAAAAAAGGGAGAATTTTCTTTTTCCGCGAGCGCTCACACGCACGGCCGCCAAGACGAGACGAGACCGGAACACGCCAGCGCCAACGGGCGCCTCTCGAAACGCGCGCGCCACCCTGCAACTGCTCTGCACTGCACCACACTTGGAGTAGTGTATTGGGCAGCAGTAACGAGCCGAGGGAGCGCGCCAGGCGTCAAGAGAGAGCGCGGCGAGAGGCGAGGCGATGTGAGCACACCAAAGAAAAAGAAGTCAAAGAAAAAAAAGGGAAACAAAAAAAACCAAAACCGAACACGACGACGACGGTCGCCGTCGCCGCGTTTGCGATTTGTATTTTTTTACGTTTCTCCTTCTCCATCGGTTCTTTGGGCGCCGAGACGGCGGCGCGACACCCCGCCTGAACGGAGGACGCGCGCGCTTGCTCTACGCGTGTCTCGGGGAGGTCAAGAGAGGATATCCGATCAAATCGAATCACTCTCGAATCCCCAAGTCTAGGGCTGAGTCTCAACAGATCGCAGCGTGGTAACTGCTCTACCGAGTACAACACCCTGCCAGGTACGCAAGTCGTCTACAGACAATTCCAAGTTCCGACTTCGAAACAAATGACACCGTTGTTCGACCCCTAGGGACGGGGCGAGCGCGATCAAGGCGATCTGTCCGCCTGCCCCGGTTGTCCCGGTGAGGCGATTGATGGGCCACAGCGACGCAGCGGCGCGAACGCCGCGCGCCTAGACAAAGTCTCATGCTATTGTATGCCTTTCGACACACGGAACTCATAAAAATATCGTCGCAATCTTCGACTAGAGTGGATACGGCCTTAGAGGCGTTCAGGCATAATCCGACGGATGGTAGCGTCGCACCACCGCCCGTTCGAGCGAGTGCGTGAACCAAATGTCCGAACCTGCGGTTCCTCTCGTACTAAGCAGGATTACCATCGCAACGACCGGTCATCAGTAGGGTAAAACTAACCTGTCTCACGACGGTCTAAACCCAGCTCACGTTCCCTATTGGCGGGTGAACAATCCGACGCTTGGCGAATTCTGCTTCGCAATGATAGGAAGAGCCGACATCGAAGGATCAATAAGCGACGTCGCTATGAACGCTTGGCCGCCACAAGCCAGTTATCCCTGTAGTAACTTTTCTGACACCTCTTGCTGAAAACTCTTCAAGCCAAAAGGATCGATAGGCCGTGCTTTCGCAGTCCCTATGCATACTGAACATCGGGATCAAGCCAGCTTTTGCCCTTTTGCTCTACGCGAGGTTTCTGTCCTCGCTGAGCTGGCCTTAGGACACCTGCGTTAGTCTTTGACAGATGTACCGCCCCAGTCTAACTCCCCGCCTGGCTGTGTCCTCGAATCGGATCACGCGGGAGTATACGTCGGCGATCGGACGCGCGCGCACGCCCGGAGGCGACGCGCACGCGGGACCGGCGCGCTTCACGCCACTCTGCACGCTTGGCTCGAGAACACCGTGCGGCACGCCGCGTTAAGCGGACGGCGCACGCGTTCCGCCCAACCGAGTAAGTAAAGAAACGATGAAAGTAGTGGTATTTCAGATTCGACGAGGTCGGCCGAAACCGCCGCCGCCTCCCACTTATGCTACACCTCTCATGTCTCTATACATAGCCAGACTAGAGTCAAGCTCAACAGGGTCTTCTTTCCCCGCTAATTTTTCCAAGCCCGTTCCCTTGGCAGTGGTTTCGCTAGATAGTAGATAGGGACAGAGGGAATCTCGGTAATCTATTCATGCGCGTCACTAATTAGATGACGAGGCATTTGGCTATAAAAACATTTTATTAAGTCACTTATTGCAATACATGTAAGTATGATTAGTCAAAAGTAGTGCGTTTCGACGTTTGATTGATCCTCGTCGTCGGACTGGGGGGCCGGTCCATCACGGATGTGGTGGTGCCTGGCCTCCATTGTGAATGTGGGGAGGGGATTGCGACACGCCTGTCCTTCCTGTTGTTGTTGGGTGGTGGGGCTGCCGGGACCAGATCGCCCGCATGAAGTCCCGGTGCAGTGTGGAACCCCACTGGAGGACCGTTGTGACTGCGCTGTCTCTGAAACTAGAGGGAATGGTGAGGGCAGCACAGGTCTCCCTGTTGATAGCGGGCCATATTCCCTTGGCCCCAATGACGAGCGGCAAATGGGTGAAGTTGTTAGTGGGCCATTTGCGTTCGGCGGCCTCGCGGAAGTGAGGGTTGTCATATCTTACCCGCTTACGGTGCCACGTGTCTGTGAGGGGAGTGTCGCCCTCCCAGGCTATCTGGACGTCGCACACCACGGCGTCTCCCGGTGATCTGAAGATCACCAGGTCCGGCTTATAGAGTTGGCCGTCGAGATGGCGCACGTAAGGCTCCTCCTCGACGGCCCAGCCCCTGGCCCTACAATGGCGGGCCAGCCGTTTGGCGACGTTGTTATGCCTAGCGATACGGCCGTGGTGAGTAACGGGACAGCCCTGGAGGACGTGACTGATGGATTCCACCTTGGGGCATCCCGCCCTGCACTGCCTAGCTGGTGCAGGGTTGGACATAATCCCCACGGTGGGGAGATTATTGGTTCGCAGCTGGATAGCCCGCACGTAGTCTTTCCCGGCCCAGAAGGGCGGGGGGCATGCTATCCACCTGCTGCTGGCGGCGTCCTCTTTTGCCGCGGAAAGGCCCCCGGAGAAGGCGCTGGCGCGTAGGAGCCTCGGAAAGAATTCGGGACCCCTAGCATTAGCCAGAAAGGAAATCTTCCTGAAAAGTTGACTGAAGTGGGGGAAGCCCTCCACTAAGTCCATCGTGGAGTCGGGGAGACGCTGAAGGCGATTTAAGTAGGATTTAGGGATTAGATCCCGAAGGTTGGGCATCCCAAGACCCCCGTCCCTGGTTTTGGAGTAAAGGAGATAGTCGGGGGTATGGATGTTTAATTTCAGGGTGGATTTGACAAATCTTTTAATCGCCTTGTCGGCGTCCCTCAGCGTGTTGGCCGTTATGCCCGGGCTCTGGAGGTAGTACGTTATTTTGGGGACGAGGTGCTGGCGCAGCAGGGCAATTTTCTGGGGGGGTTTTAGGGGAGCTCTTCCGAGGGCCGCAAGCCACTGTGTAAAGTTATACAGCGATGGCTTGCTTATCCCAGAGGCTCCCATGCCATGTCCCAGGTATTTAAAGCAGTTGTCGTCGCTGCCGATTGGAATAGTTTTCCCCTGAAGGGAGAAGCACGGCTTGGATCTGGGAACGCTGTTTCCCTTGTACACCCCGGCCGAGATGGAGTGGCACTTTTTAGGGTTGACAGCCATTCCGCGCCTCTGGAGAAAACCGGCGGCCCTCTCCAGGGCGAGGGGCATATCAACGTCCGCGTCCTCGAGCAGCAGAAGGTCGTCTGCGTACGCGAGGACGGGGCATCGGGGTCCTCGGGGGCCAAGCGTTCCGCCGCTGGGAGACTGCCTCGCCGCAACAAGCAGCTCGTCCATAACGATGTTGAAGAGCATGGGGCTTAAAGGGTCCCCCTGCTTTACCCAAAATGGGCGTAGTGACGTTTTTGCCGCATTTAATTGTCGTGGAGCTCCCCGTGAGGGAGTCCAGAATGTAGGCCTCAAGCTTGGGGTGAAGGTGGAATCTCTTCAGGGCCCGGGCGATCGAGTGGTGTGAAACCGTGTCGAACGCCTTTCGGACGTCGAGGGCTACCACGTTAAAGGACTTGCCTTCGGCTTTGATGGATTTAATATAAAGGTGGGCGATGGTGCCGTTGATGACGGTGCCATCGGAGAGGGTGAAGCCTTGTTGGGAGGAGTCAAGGGAGACTAGGGTCGTGAGGCGACTGAGGAGGATTCGGTGGAGGAGGCGTTGGGTTGCTGGGGCGATAGTGATGGGACGCCAGTTCGAGGGGTCTCTTCGGTCCCCATCCTTCGGGATCAGGATGGTCCTTGCTCGCTTCCAGGTGGGTGGCGAGATACCCCTGAGGAGGATGGTATTGAAAAGGGCAGCAAGCAAGGGTGGCGGGACTGACTTTACGGTCCGAACGGTGACGCCATCCAGGCCGGGGGCGGCTGTGCGCCAGTTGGCGCATGCTGCGGATATCTCCTCGGGGGAGATTGCCACGAAGTCCCTGGGAGCTGGAGGGCTGAAGGCCGGCAGAGGATCGTTGTCGGGGGGGGAGTCCGACTCCAGGATGCCTCTGTAGAAGGAGTCGATGTCATCTATGGAGGGGGTGGCTGAGGGCTCTGACAGGTTTTTGTGGGAGATGATCCTTTCCATAAGGCCTGAAGGGTCCTTATGAAAAAGATCCTGGGCGATTTTAAATTGGGCGGGGCGAGAGGCCCTGTTGGACACAGGGATCTCGCGTTCGGGCGGCGGGGAAGCGCGCGCTCTGGTGATGTTCCGGGGGGGCTTTCTGGGAGGAGGAGTTAGGATAGCTAGCGCCCGGTCTAGGAGTCGTGGGACTTCGTCCTCGGGGGCCAGCATGGCGCCGGAGATGGTGCGCTTAAGGGCTAAGTCAGCTTCGAGCAGCTGCTGGTGTAGGACGGTGGAGATGAGGGCATAGTCGTCGGAGTCGTGGGTAAGCGACTCCGTGCTAATTGTGCGGGGAAGAAGTGAGGGGGGGGCACGCGGCACGCGTGGGGGTTGGCGTTCGGGGCTCGACGTTGGGGTCAGGTGAACAGAGGGCAAAACATCAACAGTTTGAAATGCACTCACCCGTTCCTCTCCCTCTAGTCGCGCAGTCGGGGAGTCCGGCCTTTGGTGGTGGGATGGCGAACTCCTGGACCTCTTCTGGGTCTGCGCCGGCGAGGATGGGGAGGCGCTCTCCCTCGGTCTTTTGGTCCTGGAGCGGAGGCCTGCGGGTGAATCCGGGGGGTCGATGTGAGGTTCTGGCTGCAGTGGTGTTGGGGTAAGCGTAGAGAGGGGGGCTGGTACGGCCGTGTCTCTGGCAGGAGCTTGCCGGGGGAAGGGAGGAACTGTCGATGTCGATGAGGAAGATGGGGGGGTACCTGAGGCGGCTGCGCATGGGGTTCGCGCTGAAGCCGTGTGGGCTGACCTTGGTGCAGCAAGAAATAGGCTTCTCGCCTTGGTCAGTTGGGCCTCTCTAGCTGCTTTCAGGTACTCCTTGTACTTCGGGTTCTCCCTTCGATGCCGGACCTGGTGCTCGGTGAGTCCGGTGGCATCCTGCATGGCCTTAAAGAATCTGCCTCCGGGTTTGCTCTTCGCCTCGATAGCGGCGATGGTTTGGTAGAGCTTTGCCTCGGGGGCAGGGAGTTTCGCCTCCAAATCCCTCCTGTACTCAAAAGGGTGTACGCTGCTCTCATGCAGGCGTACAGCGTTGGAGTTCGCGAGTTGCAGAGCGCAGAACCGACATTTGACGCGCTCCGGACCTCCGCAGTGTCGCTGGTGGAGCGAGAGACCGGATTTTTTCTCAAAGGCTCGCTGGCACTTCTGGCAGACGTGTCCGGTCGTGGTGGGTCCGGTGGAGGATGATGGGACCCGAGCGCCGGAAAGCTCGGCGCCGTGTGCTGATTTGGGGTCCATCTTTGATATCCCCGGAGCTTGATTCCGGGTTGGGGGGGAAAATCCCTTTACGCTTTTCAGCGGGGGGGCGTTCGGTCATCTCAAACCGGGTTGCAACTTATCTGTTGTCGAATCGCCGGTGGTCCAAGGTCGTCGATCCCTGTCGTTGGAGTTCGCTTCATAGGCAGTGAGTGCTGTGCTGTGGGAGGGGCGGCTATTAGTCCAAATCCGTTGGAACGGTCCTCCTACGTCCTCCAGGAGCTGAGAAATTTAGTTAAACTCAGATGGTGGCAGCGCGGCAATGGTGGAGGAGCCGGGATTACGCAAAAATTGTTCTGGAGGCGGCAGTAGGAGGCGGGGAGGGATGAGTGAGGTATCGATGTTATCTGGGGGGAAGGGGGCTTCGTATAGGGGGGTGGTAAGTGGTTTATTTTGTGAACATAAATGATTTGGGTGTGCTGGGGCGGCTGGGGGTGGTGGGGCGGTAGAGGGGTAATTTGAGTTGGATCGGGGGGATGAAATGGTAAATGTTGGTGTAACTCCCGTCTCTGGGGGTGGTGTATTTCCAGAGAAAATCACGCACAAACACTGCACTGTCTCTTACAAACTGCGAACACGTGGGGAATTTTGGGGTTATGAATCCCGCAGCGAACACGACCGTCCGCGACGACGGACACAAAGAGAGTAAGAGAGTCATAGTTACTCCCGCCGTTTACCCGCGCTTGCTTAAATTTCTTCACGTTGACATTCAGAGCACTGGGCAGAAATCACATTGCGTCAACACCCGCTGGGGCCATCGCAATGCTTTGTTTTAATTAGACAGTCGGATTCCCCAAGTCCGTGCCAGTTCTGAGCTGACCGTTAAATGGCGGCCGAAGAGGACTCCGGCCTGGACGACGCGCGCGCACGACACGGCGGTTTTGACGCCACCGAGCGCGCGACCGGACCTCGCAGCAAGGAAGTTCCGCGGGAGGCCAAGGCACGGGACCGAGCTCGGATCGGCGACACGCCGGAGCGCGCGCTTCTCCTCGCCCAGGCCCGGCACGTCAGCCAGGACCCGCTTCCCGACCAAGCCCGACACGCCCCGATCCTCAGAGCCAATCCTTATCCCGAAGTTACGGATCTAATTTGCCGACTTCCCTTACCTACATTAGTCTATCGACTAGAGGCTGTTCACCTTGGAGACCTGCTGCGGATATGGGTACGACCCGGCAGGACACTCGACGTGGCCCTCCCCTGGATTTTCAAGGTCCGAGGGGATGATCCGGACACCGCAGCAATTGCGGTGCTCTTCGCGTTCCAAACCATATCTCCCTGCTAGAGGATTCCATGGAACTCGAACGCTCATGCAGAAAAGAAAACTCTTCCCGGATCTCCCGACGGCGTCTCCAGGTCATTTTGGGTTGCCCCGACGAACACTCTTTCGAGGGCCCGACTCATTAACGGTTCCGCTGCCGGGTTCCGGAATAGGAACCGGATTCCCTTTCGCCCGTCGGGTGTGATACACCACAATTTTTTTATTATTGTGCAGACATAGAGACACACGACTGCACGCAACACACCACCACCACCACACCATGCTACGCACACTCGAGAGATGAGACACATTCATTTGCATTTGCATTTAATATACAACACATATAATATATATTCGTTTTTCGCTCTCGTTTTCGTGCGTGTGCGCGGGTGTGGGGCGCGCGTGCGCGCGTGCGTGTGTGCCTTTTTGTGTTTTGTAATATAAAATAATTAATACACACCAACATCGACATCGGCTTTTGCCTAGGGCTTAGGATCGACTGACTCGTGTGCAACGGCTGTTCACACGAAACCCTTCTCCACATCAGTCCTCCAGGGCCTCGCTAGAGTATTTGCTACTACCACCAAGATCTGCACCGACGGCGGCTCCAGACGGGCCCACGCCCAGTCCTTCTGCGCGCACCGCCGCGACCCTCCTACTCGTCAGGGCTTCATGGCAGGCGACGCGGCGCCGAAACGCCGCGCCCCGGACCGCACATGCCGCTGACGGTCGAGTATAAGCATAACGCTTCAGCGCCTTTCATTTTCAGGGCTAGTAACTTCGGCAGGTGAGTTGTTACACACTCCTTAGCGGATTCCGACTTCCATGGCCACCGACCTGCTGTCCTAAGTTACCAACGCCTTTCATGGTACCCATTAAGCGTTAATTTGGGCGCTTTAACTCGACGTTTGGTTCATCCCACAGCGCCAGTTCTGCTTACCAAAAGTGGCCCACTTGGCACCCTGGATCCGTCATATAATAACATATATTTTCGATGAGATCTCACCCATTTAAAGTTTAAGAATAGGTTGAGGTCGTTTCGACCCCAATGCCTCTAATCATTCGCTTTACCGGATGAGACTCGCTCATACCGGGTGCCAGCTATCCTGAGGGAAACTTCGGAGGGAACCAGCTACTAGATGGTTCGATTAGTCTTTCGCCCCTATACCCAGTTCCGACGATCGATTTGCACGTCAGAATCGCTACGGACCTCCATCAGGGTTTCCCCTGACTTCGTCCTGACCAGGCATAGTTCACCATCTTTCGGGTCCCAGCATGTACGCTCTGGGTGCGCCTCGGCTCGCGTTGAGCCATAGAGACGCCCCGGGCGTGCGGCGTCGGCACGTTGGCCGTCGCATCCGCCCTAGGCGCGCGCAAGGCGCGCCTTCACTTTCATTGCGCCTGTGGGTTTCGCTATAGTCCCAATGACTCGCGCACATGCTAGACTCCTTGGTCCGTGTTTCAAGACGGGTCCTGAAAGTACCCAAAGCTATAGCGTCGCTGACGGGCGTGTTCGTGTAAAACGGGAGTCCGTCCGAGGACACCGCCGCGAGCAGTCTCGACGGGTAGTCCGGTGTCGGCACACTGGGTCCGAGGCAGCCGGATTTGCCGCGAGCACTTGCGACGGGCCGGACGCGAACCGGAGGTTCGCGGCCCCGCGCCACTGTCATACCGTCCAGCGAGCGGGCCGGGAGCCGGGGGTCCGAGCGGACGCCCGCGAGGGCGCCGCGCGGTCTGCCCCGCTGGTCCTTAGGCCCGCGCCCAACGGGTCGCGACGTCCTACTGTGGGAGAAGTGCACGCGTTCGCCACCCGTATGCGGCGGCGAGCGGTGCGGCCGGCGCCGGAGCGCCGGCCGTCGACCCGCATCGCCGCTCGCTGGCGGACGAGAGACGCACTGAATCTCCCCTTTCGACCTTTCGGGTTTCTCAGGTTTACCCCTGAACGGTTTCACGTACTATTGAACTCTCTCTTCAAAGTTCTTTTCAACTTTCCCTCACGGTACTTGTTCGCTATCGGTCTCGTGATCATATTAAGCCTTAGATGGAGTTTACCACCCGCTTAGGGCTGCACTATCAAGCAACCCGACTCTGAGGAGAAGTCCTCCCGGCGGCCGGCGGCGATCGCAACGGGCCTGGCACCCTCTGTGGGTAAGTGGCCCCGTTCAAGAAGGACTTGGACGCGCCGCGCGACCTCGGGATGGCGGACCCTCCCAAACACCACATTTCCCGGCGACCTGTACGGCCGCGGGATTCGGTGCTGGGCTCTTCCCTGTTCGCTCGCCGCTACTAGGGGAATCCTGGTTAGTTTCTTTTCCACCGCCTATTAATATGCTTAAATTCAGCGGGTACTCTCACCTGCTCTGAGGTCTAGTGTCAAATTCATATTTCTTGGACACGACGGCGGCAGCAGCGGCACGCCAACACCGACGACAACACCAAAAACACCGAACAAACAAAACAGCACACGACAGCAGCAGCAGCAGCAGCAGCAGCAACAGCACGAACGACGAGACGACGACATCAACACAACTGGATGCACAGCGGCATACGCGAGACGCGTATGCGTGTGCACGCACGCGTATGTGTTGGTGTGCAAGCAAGGCGCTTGTTACGTGCGTGTGTGTTGTGTGCTGCGCGCGTGTGTGTGTGTTTGTTGCGTGGTAATAACGGGTTGTCGTGTTTTGTGCGGCGGCGTGTGTGCCCCGTTGTGCACAGAGGAAAAATAGCAACCGCGAGACGCTTGCGAAGCGTTCGGGCCGTCGCCAGAGTGCGACGCTGCGCGACACTGCGACAACAGCACGGGGGCGCCCTGATTTTTGTGCGGGTTGCGCGCCGTGCTCGCTGCGCCCTCTCGTCGGTGTGATTATTACTTGTTGTTAACATATCGTGTCTCGTTCGTCGACGACGACACGCGACCGAGCCGGGCGACGCGCGCCACACGACCAGACGTCCCAATCCCGGGTTGTATAATACGTTATACGTCCAGGAAACGACGGTCGCGTAGGAACGCGCGAGCGCTAGCAGCAGTCGTGAGATCATTTTTATTAATCATCACCGGAGGCTGCGAGACGACGCGACAACGCCTAAGGCGCCAACGCCGTGCGTGTGCGCGTGCGCGCGACACTCGTTTTTGCGACGTGACTGTTTTGAGAGGACGGGACCGATCGCTGCCGCGTCGAAACGGGCGCTCCGGTCGCGAACCTCCAGCTTCGTCTCGACGTGCCGGACACGTTTCCGACACCGGACAGTCGTGGAAATTGAATCGACCCTCAGCCAGGAGTGGTCCAGGAACAGTATCCAAGGAACGCAATGTGCGTTCGAAATGTCGATGTTCATGTGTCCTGCAGTTCACAATATGACGCGCAATTAGCAGCGTTCAGGGTTGTATATATAAATGGAGTGCTTTCGAGGACGCGGCGGCACTGGTATGTGCGTGCGCGCTTCCCGCGACTCTTGGGTGCCTCGCCGTACGCACACACCACGTTGTGTGGGCGGGCGCGGCCCTCGTCAGGCCGGAGCGGGTTTTTGTGTTTGTAGTAAATATAGTAAGAAGCGGCGGCGTTCGAGAGAGAGTTTGTGGTCGTCTCGGAACGCCGCTGGGCCGTTGTGGTGTTCGGGGAGAGGGAAGTTTTGTGCTGAGGCGTTCGAGGAGTGCACAGCACAGCACTGCCGGGCGTTCGAGGGAGGGCGGGCGGCGTTCGTGAGTTTCGTGGTTTTGCCGTTGTGCTTGTGTGCACGCATTTTATATTATTTCATTGTGTGTGCCGCCACACCCCCCAAATAACAACAGCGACCGGTCGGCGGCGCGCTCATTTGCATCGCATCGTAAATAAATGCACTTTCGCCTTTTCGCCGTTTTTCGACCGGTCGACTGCTACCCCCATATAGGCGTTTGAGCACTATTCCTACCGGACAACGGAACGAAAATGTACCCGAATCGACGTGATCGACGTTTGGACGGAGAACCGGGCCTCCGACGACATACCGTCCCGATGGTTTGCTGTTGGGCTCGCGAACGCGCCTCTACAGCTGCTGCCAGAAAAAAAAAACCGACAATTTTTCGTTTTCTCGACTTCGGCAAAATCGACCGGCCGGCCAACGGAGGTAGCGCGCATCGACGTGCTCTCCGTTGGCCGGCCGGTCGATTTTCGAGCACGTCGATGCGCGCCACTTCCGTTGGCCGGCCTGTCGGTTTCCGAGTGGCGTCACTAAATGCTGGACTAGACGTTCCGCCACCTTAAGAGAGTCCCGGTTACTCCCTCTTATTACCCGCGCTTCTAATTATTATTGGTAGTATTTTTTTCTCCGTTGGCCGGCCGGTCGATTTTCGAGCACGTCGATGCGCGCCACCTCCGTTGGCCGGCCGGTCGGTTTCCGAGTGGTGGTAAATAATGCTGACGAGACGTTCCGCCACCATAAGAGAGTCCCGGTTACTCCCTCTGATTACCCGCGCTTCTTAACATTATTATTATTGGTTTTTTGTTTCCTCCGTTGGCCGGCCGGTCGATTTTCGAGCACGTCGACGCGCGCCACCTCCGTTGGCCAGCCCGTCGGTTTCGGTTTTTTTTTTGCTCCGTTGGCCGGCCGGTCTATTTTCGAGCACGTCGATGCGCGCCCCCTCCGTTGGCCGGCCGGTCGGTTTCCGAGTGGTGGTCACTAATTGCTGACTAGACGTTCCGCCACCATAAGAGAGTCCCGGTTACTCCCTCCTATTACCCGCGCCTCTTATTATTATTATTATTATTTGTTTTATTATTATGTTTTTTTTCTCCGTTGGCCGGCCGGTCGATTTTGTCGGTTTTTTTGTTTTTCTTTTTTTTGCTGGCAGCAGCTGTAGAGGCGCGCTCGCGAGCCCAACGGCAAGCCATCGGGACGGCATGTCGTCGGAGGCCCGGTTCTCCGTCCAGACGTCGATCACGTCGATTCAGGTACATTTTCGTTCCGTTGTCCGTGGAGCTTGAAGAAATAATTAAAGACGCGCTCTGTGTCGCAAGTCGACCGGCCGGCCAACGGTGCTCGCGACGGTACAAGAAAAAATAATAATTACAAACGAAGAGAAAATCCGTGTTTCCCGTTGTCTTCCGAATGTCGACGTGAAGAAATTTCAGCAGGCGCTGGTAAACTGTGGGTGGGTGCAACCATGACGTGAAGAAATTCTAGCAAGCTCGGTTAGACGGAGGGAGTGACTGTGACTCAGTCTCTTGTGGTGGAACGTGAGGAAATTTATCTCGCGCCTGGCGGATACCGACCGGCCGGCCAAAGAAAATGGAAACATTTTTCTCAATAAAGTGACGATCCGTTTTTCCGCTGGTTGGTTTTCTGAATGTCGACGTGAAGAAACTCAAGAAAGCGCCCGTGCAACTGTGACGTGAAGAAATTTAAGCAAGCGCTGGTAAACAATGCGACGTGCACGAAAATCGACCGGCGGTGATCGCGACAACGGAACAGACGAGACTCTCCCATTTATTTCGCACGTGGGCGAGAGTGGAGACGAGAAGGTTTGAATGAAAATGAAGGCGAACGGTGCTTGCAGCTCGTCATCGTCAGGGAAAAACAAGAGAAATATCCCAATGCGCGCCGCTGAGTGCGGGCTGTCCAAGGTCACCGCAATGCACTTGTTCGTTTCTAGAAATTTCCAACACAATAACCGCCCGGCCGGACAACGGATGTGACGTGGCCGCGCGAAACGAAACGCAACACCCCGCCGGAAGGAAAGGAGGCGTCGCGCGGCACGCGCTCTCACAACGCGTGTGTCTCGTGGGGGGTTGTGGCTTGTTGTGTTTTTCGTGTGCGCCCGGTTTCCAGGGGGTTTGTGTGTGGGGTCTATATATAGTTTGTTGTGTTTTGATTTGTGTGGCACTAGAACCACGCGCGCGCCACTTTGCTTGTTAAAAGCTGTTGTCGCGGTGGGGGCGAGAGCCTTAGCGGCGCCAATTCGCGCGCCCTTCGCCGCGAGCCAGCCCGTAAGAGTAGGGCGGGCGCGGCGCGGGAGGACGCGCGCGTACAACTCGTCGAACAAAGACGACGACGACAGGGGGACCGCGCCCCTCGTAACAGCAAGGAGTGCAGCCGCCCCCTCCCTCATGCCTCGTTCGACGAGAAAAGGGAGAATTTTCTTTTTCCGCGAGCGCTCACACGCACGGCCGCCAAGACGAGACGAGACCGGAACGCCAGCGCCAACGGGCGCCTCTCGAAACGCGCGCGCCACCCTGCAACTGCTCTGCACTGCACCACACTTGGAGTAGTGTATTGGGCAGCAGTAACGAGCCGAGGGAGCGCGCCAGGCGTCAAGAGAGAGCGCGGCGAGAGGCGAGGCGATGTGAGCACACCAAAGAGAAAGAAGTCAAAGAAAAAAAAGGGAAACAAAAAAAACCAAAACCGAACACGACGACGACGAAGGTCGCCGTCGCCGCGTTTGCGATTTGTGTTTTTTTACGTTTCTCCTTCTCATCGGTTCTTTGGGCGCCGAGACGGCGGCGCGTCACCCCGCCTGAACGGAGGACGCGTGCGCTCGCTCTACGCGTGTCTCGGGGAGGTCAAGAGAGGATATCCGATCGAATCGAATCACTCTCGAATCCCCAAGTCTAGGGCTGAGTCTCAACAGATCGCAGCGTGGTAACTGCTCTACCGAGTACAACACCCTGCCAGGTACGCAAGTCGTCTACAGACAATTCCAAGTTACGACTTCGAAACAAATGACACCGTTGTTCGACCCCTAGGGACGGGGCGGGCGCGATCAAGGCGATCTGTCCGCCCGCCTCGGTTGTCCCGGTGAGGCGATTGATGGGCCACAGCGACGCAGCGGCGCGAACGCCGCGCGCCTAGACAAAGTCTCATGCTATTGTATGCCTTTCGACACACGGAACTCATAAAAATATCGTCGCAATCTTCGACTAGAGTGGATACGGCCTTAGAGGCGTTCAGGCATAATCCGACGGATAGTAGCGTCGCACCACCGCCCGTTCGAGCGAGTGCGTGAACCAAATGTCCGAACCTGCGGTTCCTCTCGTACTAAGCAGGATTACTATCGCAACGACCGGTCATCAGTAGGGTAAAACTAACCTGTCTCACGACGGTCTAAACCCAGCTCACGTTCCCTATTGGCGGGTGAACAATCCGACGCTTGGCGAATTCTGCTTCGCAATGATAGGAAGAGCCGACATCGAAGGATCAATTAGCGACGTCGCTATGAACGCTTGGCCGCCACAAGCCAGTTATCCCTGTAGTAACTTTTCTGACACCTCTTGCTGAAAACTCTTCAAGCCAAAAGGATCGATAGGCCGTGCTTTCGCAGTCCCTATGCGTACTGAACATCGGGATCAAGCCAGCTTTTGTCCTTTTGCTCTACGCGAGGTTTCTGTCCTCGCTGAGCTGGCCTTAGGACACCTGCGTTAGTCTTTGACAGATGTACCGCCCCAGTCGAACTCCCCGCCTGGCTGTGTCCTCGAATCGGAGTATACGTCGGCGATCGGACGCGCGGCCCGAGCGCGCACGCCCGGAGGCGACGCGCACGCGGGACCGGCGCGCTTCACGCCACTCTGCACGCTTGGCTCGAGAACACCGTGCGGCACGCCGCGTTAAGCGGACGGCGCACGCGTTCCGCCCAACCGAGTAAGTAAAGAAACGATGAAAGTAGTGGTATTTCAGATTCGACGAGGTCGGCCGAAACCGCCGCCGCCTCCCACTTATGCTACACCTCTCATGTCTCTATACATAGCCAGACTAGAGTCAAGCTCAACAGGGTCTTCTTTCCCCGCTAATTTTTCCAAGCCCGTTCCCTTGGCAGTGGTTTCGCTAGATAGTAGATAGGGACAGAGGGAATCTCGTTAATCCATTCATGCGCGTCACTAATTAGATGACGAGGCATTTGGCTATTAAAACAACTTTATTTCCTATTATTTACAGAGCTAAATAGTATCTAGGTTATAGTATAGGGTTGCATTTCGACGGCTGTTGGTGTCCCCGTCGTTGGACTGCCGGCAGGTCTCACTTTATGGAGGTGAGGGTGGTCTGACGGCTGGTACTGGGGGGCGTGGAACTTCCGTCTGCCTGTTGGTGGTGTTGGGTTGGCGTCCGTCGTGCCGGTGTTCACGCCGGCTCCATATAGCCCGCATGAAGCCCTTGTGTATCGACGAGCCCCACTGGACCACGGTATTGACCGCGGCGTCCTTGAAGCTAGCCCCCAGGTTTAGACGGGTGCAAGTCGCCCTGTTGGCGCCCGCCAACACCCCTCTCGCCCCGACAATCAATGGGAGAAATTCGAATGTTTTATTGGGCCACTTGTGTGTGGCCGCCTCCCGAAAGTGGATGTTATCGTACACGAGTCTCTTATTCGTCCATGTGGTGGATAGGGGAACGTTGCCCTCCCAGGCTACCTGAACGTCACACACCACCGCAGTACCGTCACCCACGTCTATGACTGTGTCGGGTTTATACAGACGACCGTCGGGGTGGCGCACATAGGGCTCCTCCTCGACGGTCCACCCTTGCGCTCTGCAGTGTTTCGCGAGGCGCTTTGCTATATTATTGTGGCGGTCTATTCTGAGGTGGTGTGTCACGGGGCAGCCCTGGAGAACATGGCTGATAGTTTCCTGCCGCGGGCATCCCGCCCTGCACTGTCTAAGCTCGACAGGGTTGGATGCGATGCCCACGGTAGGCAGGTTGTTTGTTCGGAGCTGGACAGCTCGTACATAGTCTCTACCCGTCCAGAAGGGCGGGGGGCGAGCTATCCAGCGGCTGCTTGATGGGTCTTCTCGAGCGCTCGCGAGCTCTTGGAAAAAAGGATTCGCCTGAAGGGCAGCACCGTAGGCATCTGTGCCTGGGTGCTCGGTAAGTCGGTCGATTCTGGTTAAGAGGGTGTTGAAAAGTGGGAAATTACCTAGGGTTGCCCCTCTCTCAGGGGGGACGTTCCGCAACCGATCTAGGTATACCCTTGGTATAAGGCTGCGCAGGTGAGTAAGGCCCAAGCCACCCTCCTTCAGACGGCTATAAATCGCGAAGTCTGGCGTGTGCACGCTTATGTGCAGAAACTGTTTCACCGCCTTCCTGATTAACTTGTCTGCCTCTTTAAGCAATCCCCCGGTGACGCCGGGAGATTGAAAATGGTACATAATTTTCGGGATGAGGTACTGTTTCAGCAGCGTCAATTTCTGGGATGGTTTTAGGGGAGCGCGACCGAGGGCAGGCAGCCATCGAGAGAGATTGTAGATCGATGGCTTTCTTATCCCGGAAGCGCTTAGCCCATGCCCTAAGTACTTGAATGCCCCATCGTCGCATGTGATGGGAATGAGCTTTCCCAGCATGCGAAAACAAGGCCTCGATCGGGGCACACTCTTCCCTTCAAAGGTTGCCGCGGATATTGAGTGGCATTTTGTCGGGTTTGTAATGGCATAAATAGTTGATTTACTGAAAAATCATTATTTCTCAATTATAGTTAATATAACAATTAATTATTTAAAGGTTCATCTAATGTTAAGGACGTGCGTGACAATTCAAGATCACGTTAGTAAAATTCATGTTATTAAAATGTACGCAAGAGCACGTACAGATATTAAAACCGAATTAATTAATTACCTTGTTTAATTAGATGTTATTAAAACAACCGTGTTGTTTTTAAACACACATCAGCTTTAAATCAATTAAAGAATGAACCGATAGACAACAATCGCACAGACGCGAGTCAGCCATAATACACAAGCGCCGGCCAGACGAATTCTTGCGTAATCAACTATTATGTCCATTCATCGAATACACTGTAGTAAATTGGAAATGTAAATTAATATGGAAAAGAATATAATTAATGGATAAAATTGGAAGATGGAGTATTATTTAAAAGGACCTAAGATACGAATTATCCCGTCGTATCACATGGCGATCCTTACCAGCGACGAACTTATGGAAAATTAAATAATATATCGAAAATTAATGGAAATTGCCTACAAAAATCAAGGGATAAGCACTCCGGGTAATGGAACTAATTTGGAATATATATACACATCACAGGAGGACATTAAAGAAAAGGTATGCCAGCACAGCCAATATTTAGGACATCTGTCTCTAGTCAGAAGAAGCAGTACGGAATTTTTCACGTGTCAATCGAACAATTCGCGAAATATTCAAGACTTTAAGTGAACATTCTAGTGTGTCGCGTGTGTGCGTATATATATTTATAATTTAAGATTAGTTATGTTAAAATGTACCTTCACTATTGCTGGGTATTGCATTAATTAGCATGCCAACTTGGGAACAAATCGAAGTAGTATTATCAGAAACCAAAGTCAGATTCATAAAACAAACAAAAAGGGCTATAAAGAAAGAAACACCTAAACAAGAATCAGTAAAAAGGGAAATTGTTACAAAATTAATAGAAATATATAACGAATTCGTGAAAATAAACGTAACATATCGGGAAAAATTGTCGAAAGATCACGAAAAGATATTAGATACTCATTTAAACTATGCTCGCGATAGATTTCTAATCGCAGTAGATAGATTACGCGCGGACATAACAATACCCCAACATTATACACAAAATATTAAGTACGAAGAAATAAAATTCATGACAGACATGGCACTAACAACGATCGAATTTTTTAATTTAGCGGATAAAATTCTGCCTAAATCGTTCGATGGGAATGCCACGACCCTCACCTCATTTGTTGACGCAATAAAACTTTTAAAACAAAACGTGACGAATAACGAATTAAATGCAATCGCACTCATAAAAACGAGACTAACAGCTAAAGCGAGAATGTTAATTCCCGATAACATCACGGAACTGGACGACGTGATTAATATATTAACAAACAAATGTAAGGGCGAAAAATCGCACATACTCGAAGCAAAATTGCAAAATGTTAAACAAACTGGTCTAGACGCGAATCATTTTACAAAACAAATTGAAGATATTACTTCTAAGTTATTAATGGCTTATATCTCGGAAGGCGTAAACACAGAGACAGCCGAAATATTCACCAAAAATAGAGCAGTGCAAGCACTAAAATCAAACGCTCGGTCAGACCGCACTAAACTTGTAATGGAAGCAGGAAGCTTCGAAAACGTCGACGACGCCATTACAAAATTTCTCACGGTAGATCAAAGCAATGTAAGTTCAAACATAATGATGGCAACACATCCGGAAAAACCGTACAGAAACAATAATAACTATCATTCGCGACAAAACCACAGAGGAAATTACAACAGATACAGCAATCGCGGGAATTACAGAAACAATCGTTACGATAGGTACCAAGGGAGAAATTCATATCATTCGGACAGAAATACGTATCATTCGGACAGAAATACGTATTCCTCAGATAGAAATAATAGAGCTCATGTTAGGCAGTACGAGTCGGAAAACTCCGAGTCCCCCCAACCACGGCGGACGGGGGAAAAAACTCACGAAAACTAAATACGTTCTCACTTTCATACTCCAATTTTGTAAGCATCGGCACAGATTTTTTCAAAAGAAAATGTAAATTTTTAGTAGATACAGGCGCAGATATTTCGTTAATTAAAAGAAACGCAATCGATCGCGAATACCCCATTTATTCAAAAAATTGCACAATTCATGGAGTTACAAGCACTTCAATTAAAACTAATCAAGCAATCTCAGGTAAATTATTAGTAAACTCACATCTTTTAGAGCAAACATTCCAGGTAGTGGAAACAGATTTCCTAATACCTGTAGAAGGAATATTAGGTCGAGATTTTTTAAGCACGTACAAATGTATGCTAAATTACGAAAATTGGACGTTGATAATAAAAACACCTACATGTAGCACAAACGTTAAAATCACAAACGGGCGAGAAGATGACTGCATAATATTTCCGGCATGGTCAGAAATCACTCGCGAAGTATCGTTAGTAAATCCACTAGATAAATCATTGGTTGATAATCAAGAAATCGCACCGGGAGTTTATTCACAGCGTAGTCTTGCATACGGAAATAAGGCGTATATCACATTTATAAATACAAACGACCATAACGTAACACTCGAAAACGTTAAGCTGCAAAACGAAACCTTAGATAATTACTACGTGTACGAATACATAAACGACGTGGAAGATAGGAAAAACGCGTTACTTTCGCAATTAGATATGGAATTTCCAGAAAATATAAAGAAAGATCTAACAAAACTCTGCACAAAATACTCTGACGTATTCTCACTAAGAGACGATCTGTTGACACCCAACAATTTTTATGAGCAAAAACTTAAGACATCAGACGACATTCCGGTGTACATAAAAAATTACAGGATGCCATATGTACAAAAAGACGAAGTAAGACGACAAGTGGACAAAATGTACCAAAACGACATAATTGAACCGTCTACAAGTTCCTATAACTCACCAATACTTTTAGTACCCAAAAAATCGGCAACAGGAGAGAAAAAGTGGAGATTAGTAATAGATTTCAGACAAGTAAACAAAAAGCTGATAGCTGATCGGTTCCCACTTCCCCGAATAGATGATGTACTAGATCAACTTGGAAGAGCAAAATGGTTCTCAGTTTTAGATCTTATGTCAGGATTTCATCAAATCCCATTAGCCGAAGAATCACGTGACATCACAAGTTTTAGCACGGATTCAGGAAGTTACAGATTCAAGAGACTACCGTTCGGATTATCGGTGAGTCCCAACAGCTTTCAACGAATGATGAACTTAGCATTCGCAGCATTACGGCCTGAAAAAGCATTCATGTACATGGACGATTTGATCGTAACTGGATGTTCAGAGAAGCACCACATGAGAAATCTAGAAACAGTTTTTGAAACATGCAGAAAATACAATCTCAAACTAAATCCCGAGAAATGCAAATTTTTTCGCAAAGAGGTAACTTTTCTAGGACATCAAATTACGGATCACGGTATTTTGCCAGACAGCTCAAAATTCGAAGCAATAAGACAATACCCACGACCTACGGACGCAGATGCAGTAAAAAGATTCGTAGCATTTTGCAACTATTATCGCAGATTCATTAAGGATTTTGCAACACACACTTACTGCTTAAATAAACTAACAAGGAAAAACTCAGAATTCAACTGGACAGAAGACTGTGAAAAATCTTTTCAAGCACTAAAAAATATGCTAATCAAACCGCCTATTCTTCAATATCCGCAGTTTAATAAACCGTTCATAATTACAACGGACGCTTCAAATTTCGCGTGCGGAGCAATCCTAAGCCAAGAAGAAAACGGCATCGATTTACCAATAGGTTACGCTTCACGTACCTTCACAAAGGGAGAGATAAATAAATCAACAATTGAAAAAGAACTTGCAGCAATACACTGGGCAGTCAAACACTTCAGACCATATGTCTACGGACAAAAATTCTTAGTTAAATCTGATCACAGACCCTTAGTATATTTATTCTCTATGAAGAATCCTTCGTCTAAACTAACACGCATGAGATTGGATCTCGAGGAATACGACTTCGAGATAGAGTACATAAAAGGAGCAGACAACGTGGGAGCAGATGCACTATCGCGCATCACTATAAAAGATCTGAAGGAAATTCGTGAAACGCAAGCAGCAATACTAGCCATGCAAACAAGGTCAAAAACACGGAAACAAAACCGCGAAAATGAAACAAAAGTAGCAAACGAAAAACACGAAAACGAAACAAAAGTATACGAAGTGTTAGAAAACTTCGAAGCAAAAAACGCATGTAAATTGGCATTTTTATTAAATGAGAGTCCTTGAGCTGTAATAAGAAATAAATGGTGCGCACCCATTACTATATATATTGACGGTTTCACTACAGACAAACCCGCATTAGAGCCGGTCATGTCTTGGTTGGAAATAGCAACCAGTGATCATAATATTAATGAAGTAAAGCTCGATTTAAATGATGAAATTTTTAAATATGTACCGTCACTCGATTTTAAGAGAATCGGGAATAAATCTCTCAAAAAGCTGAAAATATTGCTTACTAAGCCAATCGAAATTATTAATAATAAAGACTCTAGACAAAATTTAATCTCGAAATTTCATACAGACCCAATCCTAGGAGGTCATTGCGGAAGGAAAAAACTTCTTGCTAAGCTAAAATCTCGATATTTTTGGAGAAATATGCACAAAGATGTGTCAGATTTCTTAAAAACTTGTCACGATTGCCAAATTAATAAGGCTCGTATACGGAATATCCAACCACTTTGCATTACAGAAACCCCCGTGAAAGCATTAGATATCGTCATCGTCGATACAATAGGCCCCCTTGCAAAAACAATTGACGGAAATTGTTATGCAGTAACAATGGAATGCGAATTAACCAAATACGTGGTAATAGCGCCAATACCTAATAAAGAAGCTAAAACATTGGCAAAAGCTATTTTCGAAAATTTCATTCTAATTTATGGTCCAATGAAGGTGTTAAGAACAGATATGGGCACAGAATATGTCAACGAGACACTCAGTGAACTGACGAAACTATTCGACATACGACATATAACCTCTACCCCATACCGACCTCAAACAATAGGTACAGTAGAACGAAACCATAGAGTCCTAAATGAATATTTAAGAATGTATGTGAGCGATCACAGAGATGATTGGGATCTATGGATACGCTATTATACTTACTGTTATAACACTACACCTTCCACAGTCCACAACTATTGCCCCTACGAATTAATTTTCGCAAAAAGTCCTACCATACCCGAAGACTTTTTGCAGAACAATATCGACCCCCTGTACAATGTAGACGATTATTCAAAAGAAGCTAAATTTAGGCTTCAAGTAGCACTTGATAGAACAAACAAAATACTACGTGAAATTAAAGCCACGAGGAAGTTGAAGCATGACACAAATGCAAGACCAAGCAAAGTGAAGATAGGAGATTTGGTATTAATTACGAATGAGGCCAGAACAAAGCTGGACCCCGTGTACAAAGGGCCATACGAGGCAATTGAACTGTGCGGTGTCAACTGCAAAATTGTCGACATGCAGGGTAAGACATCGACGGTTCACCTCAATAGAGTAGTCAAATACTCAAAAGCATTGTAAATATAATGTAATTATTTTTTTTTAGAATAAGTGAAGGCCTTCGATTAGATAATAAAATTTCGTGTATAAATAATATTTCGATTAGATATTAAGACCTCACGAATAAACACTATTTTGATTAGATAATAAGAAATCGTTAATAAATAATACTTCGATTAGTAAGTTGTAATTCGACTTGACAACAATATGTAAATATTTTCGAATAAGTTAAGATATGTACAATTTACCCAATTCAGGTAAATTAGAAAGTAATAGTTTATTACCTTATTAAAATGTATATGCGCAGACGTAATATGTAAATGCACCATATAAATTATTTTTAGACTAGTTGCAACGAGGAAGCCGGACGTCAAAAAAAAATTAACGTCCGCCTTTTTCGTGAAGGGGTGGTGTAATGGCATAATTAGTTGATTTACTGAAAAATCATTATTTCTCAATTATTGTTAATATAACAATTAATTTATAAAGGTTCATCTAATGTTAAGGACGTGCGTGACAATTCAAGATCACGTTAGTAAAATTCATGTTATTAAAATGTACGCAAGAGCACGTACAGATATTAAAACCGAATTAATTAATTACCTTGTTTAATTAGATGTTATTAAAACAACCGTGTTGTTTTTAAACACACATCAGCTTTAAATCAATTAAAGAATGAACCGATAGACAACAATCGCACAGACGCGAGTCAGCCATAATACACAAGCGCCGGCCAGACGAATTCTTGCGTAATCAACTATTATGTCCATTCATCGAATACACTGTAGTAAATTGGAAATGTAAATTAATATGGAAAAGAATATAATTAATGGATAAAATTGGAAGATGGAGTATTATTTAAAAGGACCTAAGATACGAATTATCCCGTCGTATCACAGGTTAGCTGCCATTCCTCGCCTACTTAAAAACTGTGCCACCTTGTCCAGCGACAAGGGCATCTCAGCTTCCTCGTCCTCTAGGAGGAGGAGATCGTCGGCGTAGGCGAGGACGGGGCAGCGGGGTCCTTTTGGTCCGAGCGTGCCACCGTGTGGGCTTGACGCTAGCTGTACGAGCACCTCATCCATCACCAGATTGAAGAGTAGCGGGTTGAGGGGGTCACCCTGTCGGACGCCGCGGGCGACGCTAATTGGGGCCGTCGACGCGGACCCGCACCTCACAGTGGTAGAAGCACCCCTGAGGGATTCCATGATGTAGTCATGGATCACCCCAGGTAGGCCGAACCGCCTAAGGGCCCTATCCACCGAGTGGTGCGAGACGGTATCGAAGGCCTTTCGCACGTCGACCGCCATGACATTAAAGGTTTTCCCCTCGGCCTTTCTGGATTTAATATACAAGTGTGCGATGGTACCGTTGATGACGGTACCATCGGCTGCAATGAAGGCCTGCTGGGCGTTGTGGAGGTTCAGTTCAGGTGACAGACGAGCCAGCAGGACGCGGTGAAACAACCTCTGCACTGCGGATGAGATTGTGATTGGTCGCCAATTAGCCGGGTCTGACCTATCGCCGTCTTTGGGCAGAAGGATGGTTCTGGCCTGCTTCCAGCTTGGTGGAGACGTCGCCCTGAGGAGGACGACATTGAAAATCGCCGCTAGGTAATTAGGGGGGACCTCCCGGACGGCTTTGACGGTGACGCCGTCTGGGCCAGGGGCCGCTACCTTCCATTTGGCAGCGGCTCTTACGACGTCCTCTGTCGTAATGGGGGCGCTTAGGCGTTGTAGCGCCTCCTCGCTGAGGGGGGCCTTGGCGCTGAACGTCTCGTCGTCCGGGGGGGATTGGGATTCAAGGATGCCCCTATAGAAGACATCTATGTCCTCTATAGGGGGGGTTACTGGGCTGTCAAGGATACTTTGGTTGGTAATGATGCGGTCCAGCAGACCAGAAGGGCCCTTCTGGAACAGGTCCTGGGCCTTTTTGTACTTCGCAACTCTTTGCGAGCGCTTGGAGGCCGTGCTGTTCACAGTACCCGTCCCAGAGGGAATCCCCGGGGGTCCACTTTTCCGTTTTATCTGTTTGCTGGGCAGCTTGATAGAGATAGCTCTATCAAGAGCGCTGGGGAGTTCGCGAGCGGAGGCAAGGAGGGCTGCTAGAATCGCTCTCCGTGTTGCAGGGTCTGAACCGGCAACCTGCTCTGTTATGGTAGTATGGAAGAGTTCAAGTAGGGTACTGGATAGGGAGTCATTACTCCAGGTTTTTTGAAGGTTGGCAAGGGGGGGAGATGAGCTATAAGCGACTCGTGGTGCATTACTGATTGTCGGGTCGCGCGGGGTGGGGGACAGGGCCCCAACCGGGGTCACCTGTCTGGAGACGCTCTCAAGGTGTGGAGTGGGCTCGCATCTGCGTGGTTTGGGTGGCGAGCTCCTGGTCCTCTTGAACCGCTGGGCTGGCGAACTCGAAGAAGGCGTGCCTCTATGCCTTTTCGCTGCGGCGCGGGCGTCTGCAGGTGTGGCACCCCGAGGGGGTCTGTCTAAGTCCATGGGTGGGGTCCGTGTAGGAGTCCTGGGTGACGGGGTCGTGGGGTCCCCTCTGCGTGGAAGCTTTGTAGACGAGGGCTTTTCGGGCCGGGCGCTGACCATTGGAGGCTGTGTGCAGGCGGGTTTAGGCGGGGGTCGTGCTGATAGTTTAGCAGAGAAGAAACTCTTTGCCTCAGCAGACACCGCCCTCCTCGCGGCCTCCAGGTAGCGCTTGTATTTGTCGCCCTCTCGTCTGTGCCGGATCTGATGCTCGGTCAGACCGGTAGCTTCACGCATTGCGGCGTAAAACTTTCCCCCGGATTTCGTCCGTGCCTCGATATTGGCCAGCGTGGTAAGGATCGTGGCCTCCGGGGCACCTAGTTTGTCCTCCAGTTCCCTCCGGTACTCGATTGGGTGGATGCGGCTCTCATGGAGCCGTACCATATTGGAGGTGCTACACGTCAACCCACAAAATCGACATTGCACCCTTGGTGCCTTTCCGCAGCTTTGCTTGTGCAGCGCAAGGTTTGCCTTCGTTGCGAAGCCTTTCTGGCAGTCGGGGCAGATAAATGGAAGTTCCGTGGGGGGGGTGGTTGGGATGATGATGCACCCCTGGCGCCGGAAAACTCGGCGACGTCGTCTGAGGGGGTAGGGGGTGCATCTGTTTTCGACCCGGGACGTTGCCCGGGGTTAGGGCCAGTTGGCCCTTTGCGCCTTTTGGCAGGCGGGCACTTGTTGCTCTCCATACCCTGATATTGTCCAGGGGGGGCCGATTAGTGGTTGGAGGATGAGTCGCTGGGTCGTGATGGTGAAGGAGCCGGGGCGAACGCTGTACAGGGCTCAAATATCGCTCGTGATGGTAGTGGAGCGTTGAGCCTTGGTAGCCATATTGTACAGATCGCGGAGCGGCGATACAGCGAACACGGATCACGTGGGGCCCTAGATCAGACCAAAGGGCCGGCTCTATCTCGGGCTAGGGACGTCGCAGCAGGACGGTCGTAGATTTGTTGGACAGCCCAGAGCCTCTATGTGGGCGTGGGTATGCCATACGATGTTTACTGGGCGTCGCCTCGGCGTCCGGGGCGTCCTATATAGAAGGGCAGGGCGGATCCCAAAAATATGCCCCGCGTCCTCAAGCTGGTCCCCACAACGAAGTGTTGCCCGAAATTCAGCACCGATGAATTGCTGATGGCCGAGATATTTAAAGATTTCGGTTTGCACGTGGCCACGTGTTCGCGGAACCGCGGGTCCTAGATCCTTAAACCTGGCACCAGATTGAAGGGGAGGCCTCAGAACGTACGCTGAACAATTCTTGCGAATGTACTGCAAGAATGTCCAGCGCAGTAGTCAAAACACTAGGAGCGATCGCGCGTACGTCCTCTCGCCTCAACGGCTCGGAAGAGAGTCCTAGTTACTCCCGCCGTTTACCCGCGCTTGCTTAAATTTCTTCACGTTGACATTCAGAGCACTGGGCAGAAATCACATTGCGTCAACGCCCGCTGGGGCCATCGCAATGCTTTGTTTTAATTAGACAGTCGGATACCCCAAGTCCGTGCCAGTTCTGAGCTGACCGTTAAATGGCGGCCGAAGAGGACTCCGGCCTGGACGACGCGCGCGTACGACACGGCGGTTTTGACGCCACCGAGCGCGCGCGGCGCCGCCGCTGCGACCGGGCCTCGCAGCAAGGAAGTTCCGCGGGAGGCCAAGGCACGGGACCGAGCTCAGATCGGCGACACGCCGGAGCGCGCGCTTCTCCTCGCCCAGGCCCGGCACGTCAGTCAGGACCCGCTTCCCGACCAAGCCCGACACGCCCCGATCCTCAGAGCCAATCCTTATCCCGAAGTTACGGATCTAATTTGCCGACTTCCCTTACCTACATTAGTCTATCGACTAGAGGCTGTTCACCTTGGAGACCTGCTGCGGATATGGGTACGACCCGGCAGGACACTCGACGTGGCCCTCCCCTGGATTTTCAAGGTCCGAGGGGATGACCCGGACACCGCAGCAATTGCGGTGCTCTTCGCGTTCCAAACCATATCTCCCTGCTAGAGGATTCTATGGAACTCGAACGCTCATGCAGAAAAGAAAACTCTTCCCGGATCTCCCGACGGCGTCTCCAGGTCATTTTGGGTTGCCCCGACGAACACTCTTTCGAGGGCCCGACTCATTAACGGTTCCGCTGCCGGGTTCCGGAATAGGAACCGGATTCCCTTTCGCCCGTCGGGTGTGATACACCACAATTTTTTTATTATTGTGCGGACATAGAGCCACACGACTACACGCAACACACCACCACCACCACACCATGCTACGCACACTCGAGAGATGAGACACATTCATTTGCATTTGCATTTAATATATAACACGTTAATTTGGGCGCTTTAACTCGACGTTTGGTTCATCCCACAGCGCCAGTTCTGCTTACCAAAAGTGGCCCACTTGGCACCCTGGATCCGTCATATAATAACATATATTTGTCTCTCGGCTTCATCGATCGAGCAAGCCGGAGATCTCACCCATTTAAAGTTTAAGAATAGGTTGAGGTCGTTTCCACCCCAATGCCTCTAATCATTCGCTTTACCGGATGAGACTCGCTCATACCGGGTGCCAGCTATCCTGAGGGAAACTTCGGAGGGAACCAGCTACTAGATGGTTCGATTAGTTTTTCGCCCCTATACCCAGTTCCGACGATCGATTTGCACGTCAGAATCGCTACGGACCTCCATCAGGGTTTCCCCTGACTTCGTCCTGACCAGGCATAGTTCACCATCTTTCGGGTCCCAGCATGTACGCTCTGGGTGCGCCTCGGCTCGCGTTGAGCCATAGAGACGCCCCGGGCGTGCGGCGTCGGCACGTTGGCCGTCGCATCCGCCCTAGGCGCGCGCGAGGCGCGCCTTCACTTTCATTGCGTCTGTGGGTTTCGCTATAGTCCCAGTGACTCGCGCACATGCTAGACTCCTTGGTCCGTGTTTCAAGACGGGTCCTGAAAGTACCCAAAGCTATAGCGTCGCTGACGGGCGTGTTCGTGTAAAACGGGAATCCGTCCGAGGACACCGCCGCGAGCAGTCTCGACGGGTGGTCCGGTGTCGGCACACTGGGTCCGAGGCAGCCGGATTTGCCGCGAGCACTTGCGACGGGCCGGACGCGAACCGGAGGTTCGCGGCCCCGCGCCACTGTCATACCGTCGAGCGAGCGGGCCGGGAGCCGGGGGTCCGAGCGGACGCCCGCGAGGGCGCCGCGCGGTCTGCCCCGCCGGTCCTTAGGCCCGCGCCCAACGGGTCGCGACGTCCTACTGGGGGAGAAGTGCACGCGTTCGCCACCCGTATGCGGCGGCGAGCGGTGCGGCCGGCGCCGGAGCGCCGGCCGTCGACCCGCATCGCCGCTCGCGGGCGGACGAGAGACGCGCTGAATCTCCCCTTTCGACCTTTCGGGTTTCTCAGGTTTACCCCTGAACGGTTTCACGTACTATTGAACTCTCTCTTCAAAGTTCTTTTCAACTTTCCCTCACGGTACTTGTTCGCTATCGGTCTCGTGATCATATTTAGCCTTAGATGGAGTTTACCACCCGCTTAGGGCTGCACTATCAAGCAACCCGACTCTGAGGAGAAGTCCTCCCGGCGGCCGGCGGCGATCGCAACGGGCCTGGCACCCTCTGTGGGTAAGTGGCCCCGTTCAAGAAGGACTTGGACGCGCCGCGCGACCTCGGGATGGCGGACCCTCCCAAACACCACATTTCCCGGCGACCTGTACGGCCGCGGGATTCGGTGCTGGGCTCTTCCCTGTTCGCTCGCCGCTACTAGGGGAATCCTGGTTAGTTTCTTTTCCACCGCCTATTAATATGCTTAAATTCAGCGGGTACTCTCACCTGCTTTGAGGTCTAGTGTCAAATTCATATTTCTTGGACACGACGGCGGCAGCAGCGGCACGCCAACACCGACGACAACATTAAAAACACCGAACAAACAAAACAGCACACGACAGCAGCAGCAGCAGCAGCAGCAACAGCACGAACGACGAGACGACGACATCAACACAACTGGATGCACAGCGGCATACGCGAGACGCGTATGCGTGTGCACGCACGCGTATGTGTTAGTGTGCATGCAAGGCGCTTGTTACGTGCGTGTGTGTGTTGTGTGCTGCGCGCGTGTGTGTTTGTTGCGTGGTAATAACGGGTTGTCGTGTTTTGTGCGGCGGCGTGTGTGCCCCGTTGTGCACAGAGGAAAAATAGCAACCGCGAGACGCTTGCAAAGCGTTCGGGCCGTCGCTAGAGTGCGACGCTGCGCGACACTGCGACAACAGCACGGGGGCGCCCCGATTTTTGTGCGGGTTGCGCGCCGTTCTCGCTGCGCCCTCTCGTCGGTGTGATTATTACTTGTTGTTAACATATCGTGTCTCGTTCGTCGACGACGACACGCGACCGAGCCGGGCGACGCGCGCCACATGACCAGACGTCCCAATCCCGGGTTGTATAATACGTTATACGTCCAGGAAACGACGGTCGCGTAGGAACGCGCGAGCGCTAGCAGCGGTCGTGAGATCATTTTTGTTAATCATCACCGGAGGCTGCGAGACGACGCGACAACGCCTAAGGCGCCAACGCCGTGCGTGTGCGTGCCGTGTGGGCGTGCGCGCGACACTCGTTTTTGCGACGTGACTGTTTTGAGAGGACGGGACCGATCGCTGCCGCGTCGAAACGGGCGCTCCGGTCGCGAACCTCCAGCTTCGTCCCGACGTGCCGGACACGTTTCCGACACCGGACAGTCGTGGAAATTGAATCGACCCTTAGCCAGGAGTGGTCCAGGAACAGTATCCAAGGACCGCAATGTGCGTTCGAAATGTCGATGTTCATGTGTCCTGCAGTTCACAATATGACGCGCAATTAGCAGCGTTCTTCATCGACTCACGAGCCAAGTGATCCACCGTTCAGGGTTGTATATATAAATGGAGTGCTTTCGAGGACGCGGCGGCACTGGTATGTGCGCGCGCGCTTCCCGCGACTCTTGGGTGCCTCGCCGTGCACCAGAACTCACAAGTAGTGTGGTGTCTGGTCTCTGGTTGGTATCACTGCACGACGAGCGACGACAACAACACAACGACAACAGACGTATTCATAATACTTTTTCTTGTTGTGTGTGAAGAATGCTGCGCCGTCGCCGCGCAGTTGTTTGTGCTTTTCAGTTCTCGTGTTTGTTGTGCTTGAAATATTGGTCATGTCAGATTGTCGCCGTTGTCGTTTACCTCGCGGCAACAACAACGAACGGACAACACATGTTGTGTGCTTTCCTTTGTGGCTTGTGTGCGCGTGCAGCGGAGAGCGATCGCTCGCGAGTTGGTCGGACCGCCAACGGCTGACCGTGTTCGGTTCGGCCCGGGCGTGTTACTTTCAATACCCCTTGCGCGGAGCGCGCGATGCGCGTCCACGCTTTTTCCGGGGTGCCCAGCTCCGGCGTCCGCCATAAAGGCGCGCGCGTTTTCACCGCTCTCCCATTCGTGCTGTACGCGACACACGCGGCGACACAAGTTTGGTGTGTTTTGTGCAAAGCGTGCAAAAAGTTTGCAAGTGCGTTTTGCGTCCCTAATACGAGGACGTGGCATTTGGCTACCTTGTGCGACGTTTTCTTCTCGCACGAGTATCGGTCGGCCGGTCGGACGCGTGCGGTACACACACAACATCTCACCGGCAGCCTTTTCAGCTTGACGGACATTTATTTGTGGCGCGCGCCGCCTTGTGGCTTCGCATTTTCACATTCACATTTTCTTTTTTGTTTTATTTTTGTGGTTCGGTCGGCGGTTCGGTCGGATGCGTGCGTGTGCACACGTCTCACCGACGCCGCCGCGCCTTTTTCTTGTTGTGTGTGAAGAATGCTGCGCCGTCGCCGTGCAGGCGTTTGTGCTTTTCAGTTCTCGTGTTTGTTGTGCTGGAGATATTGGTCATGTCAGATTGTCGCCGTTGTCGTTTACCTCGCGGCAACAACAACGAACGGACAACACATGTTGTGCTTTCCTTTGTGGCTGGCTTGTGTGCGCGTGCAGCGGAGAGCGATCGCTCGCGAGTTGGTCGGAGGACCGCCGACGGCGCGTTTTCACCGCTCTCCCATTCGTGCCGTACGTGACACACGCGGCGACACAAGTTTGGTGTGTTTTGTGCAAAGCGTGCAAAAAGTTTGCAAGTGCGTTTTGCGTCCCTAATACGAGGACGTGGCATTTGGCTACCTTGTGCGACGTTTTCTTCTCGCACGAGTATCGGTCGGCCGGTCGGACGCGTGCGGTACACACACAACATCTCACCGGCGGCCTTTTCAGCTTGACGGACATTTATTTGTGGCGCGCGCCGCCTTGTGGCTTCGCATTTTCACATTCACATTTTCTTTTTTGTTTTATTTTTGTGGTTCGGTCGGCGGTTCGGTCGGATGCGTGCGTTGTGCACATGTCTCACCGACGCCGCCGCGCCTTTTTCATCATTTTCGAAAAAGGTATGGATTTTATTCGTGTGTGTGCGTGCGTGCGTGCGTGCGTGCTTGACGACGACGACGACGACAACAACAACGTTAATGATCCTTCCGCAGGTTCACCTACGGAAACCTTGTTACGACTTTTACTTCCTCTAAATGATCAAGTTTGGTCATCTTCCCAGCAACATCGGCGACGTCGAAACGCCACCGCGCACCGGTCCGAAGACCTCACTAAATCATTCAATCGGTAGTAGCGACGGGCGGTGTGTACAAAGGGCAGGGACGTAATCAACGCGAGCTGATGACTCGCGCTTACTGGGAATTCCTCGTTCATGGGTAACAATTGCAAGCCCCAATCCCTAGCACGAAGGAGGTTCAGCGGGTTACCCGGGCCTTTCGGCCAGGGAGGACACGCTGATTCCTTCAGTGTAGCGCGCGTGCGGCCCAGAACATCTAAGGGCATCACAGACCTGTTATTGCTCAATCTCGTGCGGCTAGAAGCCACTTGTCCCTCTAAGAAGAATTGATTGTACGCCGGCAGTAAAAATCGCACGCGACGACGGGCGCGAGGCCCGCGGTGCCGGCGGACCTTTGAGATGCCGTAAGTGCGACTAGTTATCAGGTCAGAGTCTCATCCGTTATCGGAATTAACCTGACAAATCGCTCCACCGACTAAGAACGGCCATGCACCACCACCCACTGAATCAAGAAAGAGCTCTCAATCTGTCAATCCTTCCAGTGTCTGGGCCTGGTGAGGTTCCCCGTGTTGAGTCAAATTAAGCCGCAGGCTCCACTCCTGGTGGTGCCCTTCCGTCAATTCCTTTAAGTTTCAGCTTTGCAACCATACTTCCCCCGGAACCCAAAAGCTTTGATTTCCCGGAAGCTGCTAGCCGAGTCATCAGAGGGACGTCGGCGGATCGCTAGCTGGCATAGTTTATGGTTAGAACTAGGGCGGTATCTGATCGCCTTCGAACCTCTAACTTTCGTTCTTGATCAATAAAAGCGTTTTTGGCAAATGCTTTCGCTTTAGTCCGTCTTGCGACGATCCAAGAATTTCACTTCTAACGTCGCAATACGAATGCCCCCATCCGTTCCTATTATTCATTACCTCGGGGTTCCGAAAACCAACAAAATAGAACCGAGGTCCTATTCCATTATTCCATATACACAGTATTCAGGCAAAGTTTTAGCCTGCTTTAAGCACTCTAATTTGTTCAAAAGTAATCGTGCCGGCCCACCTCGACACTCAGTGAAGAGCACCGCGATGGGATTTCAAGTTGAGCCGCCCCCTCGCGAGGGCCGACGCTCACCGGCAGGACGTCCCGCGGGCACGCCAGTTGAACACCGCGAGCGATGAACCGGCGGCGCGGGACACAGATTCGACTACGAGCTTTTTAACCGCAACAACTTTAATATACGCTATTGGAGCTGGAGTTACCGCGGCTGCTGGCACCAGACTTGCCCTCCAATTGATCCTTGTTAAAGGATTTAAAGTGTACTCATTCCGATTACGGGGCCTCGGATGAGTCCCGTATCGTTATTTTTCGTCACTACCTCCCCGTGCCGGGAGTGGGTAATTTGCGCGCCTGCTGCCTTCCTTGGATGTGGTAGCCGTTTCTCAGGCTCCCTCTCCGGAATCGAACCCTGATTCCCCGTTACCCGTTACAACCATGGTAGGCGCAGAACCTACCATCGACAGTTGATAAGGCAGACATTTGAAAGATACGTCGCCGTTGCTTGACCGTGCGCGATCAGCTAAGTTATTCAGATTCACCAAGGTGTACGACACACGACCGAGTCTCACGACCCGGCGCGGCCGATTGGTTTTGTTCTAATAAAAGCACCCCTTCCGTCTCCGGTCGGGGCTCTGTTTGCATGTATTAGCTCTAGAATTACCACAGGTATCCAAGTGGAAAGTGGTAAGATCTAAGGAACCATAACTGATTTATTGAGCCTTTCGCGGTTTCACCTTAATTTGGCTTGTACTGAGACATGCATGGCTTAATCTTTGAGACAAGCATATGACTACTGGCAGGATCAACCAGGGAGCTGTACTTTTGTGTAACAACACGACAACGCGCGTGCGTGCGTGCTTGTTGACACCAGCAAAGTTTCATAAGTGTGGCGGGTACCGGTCGAGTACCCGTGTCTCTGCGGCGGCGAGAAAGGGATGCAGAGCATTTCTAATCTCTGGTCGGGGCGACGACGGGGCCACGTCGAGAGCGCGCGCCCGGCTTTTCGTACACTACTACTAGGCCGGAGAAAGGCGCGGTCCCTGACGCAGCGCCCGCTGCTCTGTGTGTCGCACCGACTCGTTCAGATTTTTGGATTTTTGTGTTTCGCTCTCCCTCTCTCTGCCGTGTGTTGTGCAGACCCACGACTTGGTTTTGATTTGTGCGCGCGGCTCCGTCCACATCAGCAGAGGGAGCGCGCGCGCGCTTTTGTGCAAATTTTTGTCGTTTCTGTTTGTTTGTGTGTGTTTGTTTCGGTTGCGCCTCTGATCATGTAATACATAACCACGCAGGGCGGTTTATATAAAACAGTCAGGGGCCTGGCCGGCTTGTGTTTGTTTTTTCATTATATATTGGTTTGTGTTCGTACAACAGAACTGGGTGGGGGGTTAAGGAATATTTCACCTCGCCCCGCCCCCCGCCGTCTGTGTTTTTTATTTTAGTGAGACCACCAGGGGCTTCAACATACCACATCATCGTTCGCTAGATTGGAATCGTCTTGGCCGCGGACGCTAGGTCGCGACGTCTGACGCATTCGCTGTAAGTCTAGTCTCGCTCGGAACGAAGTGAGTTTTCGCAATTTTTGGTTTTCACGGCGCCGTTGCCGACGCCGCTACTGGATTTAAGGCACGCTACGTTGGCGCGCCGACGGCATATGGGCAGCAAGCGTAAAACGCTTGGACTGGTCTAGCCTGTCATGCTGTGGGGACGAGTCGTACGCACACACCACGTTGTGTGGGCGGGCGCGGCCCTCGTCAGGCCGGAGCGGGTTTTTGTGTTTGTAGTAAATATAGTAGGAAGCGGCGGCGTTCGAGAGAGAGTTTGTGGTCGTCTCGGAACGCCGCTGGGCTGTTGTGGTGTTCGGGGAGAGGGAAGTTTTGTGCTGAGGCGTTCGAGGAGTGCACAGCACAGCACTGCCGGGCGTTCGAGGGAGGGCGGGCGGCGTTCGTGAGTTTCGTGGTTTTGCCGTTGTGCTTGTGTGCACGCATTTTATATTATTTCATTGTGTGTGCCGCCACACACCCCAAATAACAACAGCGACCGGTCGGCGGCGCGCTCATTTGCATCGCATCGTAAATAAATGCACTTTCGCCTTTTCGCCGTTTTTCGACCGGTCGACTGCTACCCCCATATAGGCGTTTGAGCACTATTCCTACCGGACAACGGAACGAAAATGTACCCGAATCGACGTGATCGACGTTTGGACGGAGAACCGGGCCTCCGACGACATACCGTCCCGATGGTTTGCTGTTGGGCTCGCGAACACGCCTCTACAGCTGCTGCCAGAAAAAAAAACCGACAATTTTTGTTTTCTCGACTTCGGCAAAATCGACCGGCCGGCCAACGGAGGTAGCGCGCATCGACGTGCTCTCCGTTGGCCGGCCGGTCGATTTTCGAGCACGTCGATGCGCGCCACCTCCGTTGGCCGGCCTGTCGGTTTCCGAGTGGCGTCACTAAATGCTGGACTAGACGTTCCGGCCGGTCGGCTTCCGAGTGGTGGTAAATAATGCTGACGAGACGTTCCGCCACCATAAGAGAGTCCTGGTTACTCCCTCTGATTACCCGCGCTTCTTAACATTGTTATTATTGGTTTTTTGTTTCCTCCGTTGGCCGGCCGGTTGATTTTCGAGCAAGTCGACGCGCGCTACCTCCGTTGGGTGGCCTGTCGGTTTCGGTTTTTTTTTTGCTCCGTTGGCCGGCCGGTCTATTTTCGAGCACGTCGATGCGCGCCCCCTCCGTTGGCCGGCCGGTCGGTTTCCGAGTGGTGGTCACTAATTGCTGACTAGACGTTCCGCCACCATAAGAGAGTCCCGGTTACTCCCTCCTATTACCCGCGCCTCTTATTATTATTATTATTATTTGTTTTATTATTATGTTTTTTTTCTCCGTTGGCCGGCCGGTCGATTTTTTCGGTTTTTTTGTTTTTCTTTTTTTTTTGCTGGCAGCAGCTGTAGAGGCGCGCTCGCGAGCCCAACAGCAAGCCATCGGGACGGCATGTCGTCGGAGGCCCGGTTCTCCGTCCAGACGTCGATCACGTCGATTCGGGTACATTTTCGTTCCGTTGTCCGTGGAGCTTGAAGAAATAATTAAAGACGCGCTCTGTGTCGCAAGTCGACCGGCCGGCCAACGGTGCTCGCGACGGTATAAGAAAAAATAATAATTACAAACGAAGAGAAAATCCGTGTTTCCCGTTGTCTTCCGAATGTCGACGTGAAGAAATTTCAGCAGGCGCTGGTAAACTGTAGGTGGGTGCAACCATGACGTGAAGAAATTCTAGCAAGCTCGGTTAGACGGAGGGAGTGACTGTGAATCAGTCTCTTGTGGTGGAACGTGAGGAAATTTATCTCGCGCCTGGCGGATACCGACCGGCCGGCCAAAGAAAATGGAAACATTTTTCTCAATAAAGTGACGATCCGTTTTTCCGCTGGTTGGTTTTCTGACTGTCGACGTGAAGAAACTCAAGAAAGCGCCCGTGGAACTGTGACGTGAAGAAATTTAAGCAAGGGCTGGTAAACAATGCGACGTGCACGAAAATCGACCGGCGGTGATCGCGACAACGGAACA